>JAKSZT010053929.1:7799803-7901242 GCA_026826555.1 Tolypeutes matacus
CTCTCCCCCCTCTCCCTCTCCCCCCTCTCCCTCCCTCCCTCTCTCCCTCCCTCCCTCTCTCCCTCCCTCCCTCCCTCCCTCTCTCCCTCTCCCTCCCTCCCTCTCTCCTTCCCTCCCTCCCTCTCTCACATACACACCCACCCACCGTGCACCTTTGGAATCCTGAGCTGCCATCTAAGAAGTCTGGCTACTCTGGGGGGCTGCCATTCTAGAGAGACCATGTAGAGAGGTCACATAGATCTACAGAGAGATGCCTGGTGCCCCAGCTATCCCAGGCCCCGGCTGTTGGACTCTTCCCAGTCCAGCTACCCTAGACGTGAGACTGAGCGTGCTTTTGTCTGACTCTAGCTGTACCCCCTTGACTGCCCCAGCTGATGCTAATGGAGCAGAGACAAGCTGTTCCTGCTGAGCCCTGCCCAAATTACAGATTTGTGGGCAAAATCAATCTTCTTGTTTTTACATGGTTTGTCACAGTGATAGATAACTGCAAGAGCAGCCTAATGTATTGGTCAAAGGGGTGCTGAAGCAAAGTACCAGGACTCTGTTGGCTTTTATAAAGGGTATTTATTTGGGGTAGAAGCTTACACTCACAAGGCCCTGAAGAGTCCAACTCAAGGTACCATAAAAGGTACTTTTTTACCCCAAATCTGTTGCCACATGTTGATGCAAGATGGTGGGCGACATCTGTGAGGGTTCTGCATTGCTTCTCCCTCTTAAGGCTCCTTGGGCCCAGCTTCTTCCGATCTCAGCTGCAGGCTGGCATCAGGCTCGTCATTCTCTTCCCCAGGCTCGTCTCTTACTGGGCTCAGCTGCTCTGCTCTCTCCACAAGACCAGCTGTAAACTATCAGGCGAAAGACTTGGCTCTCCCCCCGGGACTCCAGCATCAAAACTAAACTCTGTGTTTTCCTTCTCTGTGTACTTACTTCCATGTGAGAGTCTTTTATCCCCACCAAGGGGGTGGGTACTCAACCCTGCATGCCCTAATGATCAAATGAAAGTCCTAATATTGATTTAATAATGTAAAAGTGAAACCCCTGAATCTAATACAATCTAATATGCCCAGAGGAATATACCAGTTTACAACACACAATCCAATTTCTATTTTTGGAATTCATAAACAATACAAAACTGCCACACCTAAGAAGGTGCTAGTTGAAGTTTTGATTCTCTTTCTTTTCAGTGATGCATTATGTAATGAAATGATATGGAACTTGCTACAATCCTACAAATTTGTTCTGTCATCCAATAATCCAGAGAACTTCAAAGTATAAAATAGCTAATATATTTTGAGAATTTCTATGTGCCAAGCTCTGTCCTCAGTGCTTTCCCTCTGTTGTCTCATATAAATTCTTACAGCTTCATGAGGTGTTTCCTATTCCTGCCCCCCTAAATTTACAGACATGGAAGCTGATCTAGAGAGGAGGGTGGTTATTACCTACCCAGAATAAACTTGGTAGTGTGGCCCCAGAGCCCATCCATTCCCCACATGTAGAATCTAAAAAAGCAGCACCTCCATGAAGCAATGGCAAGTCCTTGGGGATGAATCTACCAATTTTTTGGGCACCCGTAAATTGCCAGCACTGTGCTTGGTGGTGGCACGGGGCCATGGACAGGAAAGGCAGGATTTCTGCTCTCTTGGTGCTTACATTCTAGATTGTGGGAGGCAGGTAATAAGTAAAACGAAAGTAGCAGATAATGATAAATGCCATGCAGAGAATTAGTGATGGCACAGACGATGACTGGCTATTGGATAGAAGGTAACATCAACCTGAGAAGTGAATTTTAAGGAGCCAGAGAGTGGAGATTTAGAAAGATTGCCATCAGCAGGGGAAACAGCTTAGGTAGCTTAGGTGATTGTCATGTCCAAGTGCTCAAGAGACAGCCAGTATGTGTATTTGTTTGCTAAAAGATGCTGGGAGCAATATTCCAGAAATGGGTTGGCTTTTATGATGGGAATATATTAGGTTAAAAACTTATAGTTCTGAGGCTGTGAACAAGCCCAAATCAAGGCACCATCAGAGCTGCTGTCTCACTGAAGGCCGGCTGTGGGTGATCAGGCACATGGCAGAGCATATTGGCAGTTCTGTTCAAATCAAGGCATCAAGGGAAGCACTCTCCCTGAGCTCAGCTGTGGGCCATCAGGCATAGGGCCCCTCTCAGCCTATCAGGGGCCTTTTCCTATGCCTCTGTGCTCCCCTGATTGTAGCCTCTGGCCTCTGGGACCTCTCGCCCAGCATCTCAGGGTTTCTCTGTCTCTACAACCTTTTCTGTGTGTCTCTGCTTTCAGTCCTCCATTTGTAAAGGCCTCCAGCAAGAGGACCAAGACCCACCCTGGGTCATACCTCAGTGAAGTAATCTAATCAAAGACCCCACACCCACAGGAATGGATTAGCTTCAAGAATATGATCTTTTCTGGGATCCACAAAAAGCTTCAAACGCTCACAGTATGGTTGGGGCAGAGTGGGTTACAGGCAGATTTGAACCTAGAGCTTCTTGATAGATAGTAGCTTGGGCACCAGCAGTGGTTTCACTGAGTATTGGTTATTGATCAGCCTGTGCAAACTCCAATTTCATAATGGCCTTCTCATCCAGAATGGAAGGTGCTGGATACAGGAACTGCTGAAGTTGTCCTAATATTTTCAGTATATTTTTATTTTTGTTTTTCTCATTATGAAAGAAATACATGCTGATGAATGAAACACATTTTCAAAATAGAGAAAGTATTTAAAAAAGCAGAAAAAATACGCTAGCATTCCACATAGTTTTGCCAATGCTTTGTGTCTCTTTTTCAGAGTTGAGATTGGACATTAGACCTGAGCTGTCTAAGATGGTAGCCATTAGCCACATGTGACCATTGAAATTAATATTTAGTTCCAACCAGTGAAAATTGAAAATTCAGTTCCTCAGTTGCACTAGTCAAATTTCACGTACTCAGTAGCCACATGGGGCCTCATCAACCTGGGCTTGTGAGGGGTCCTTTCTGACAAAGCCAAGCTGGAGTCAGCTTTCTCTGTGACTGGGCATTTTCTGTGCCATCCAGATCCTGCACATGACCATGAATTTGGTCTGGATCCTTTGAATGCCCACTCCAGGCTTCTCTGTCCATAAATTACCATAATTGCTTGATGCTTGGTAAGGATTGCTGTAATAGCAGTTCCAGAACTTTAACTCTAATGGTTTCTGAGTGGTGTAGGGTCTCCAGGGGCCCTTCCTCCAGAATCTGGCTTAGCAGCTTTGATCTGAAGGCAGAATATTTATGCAAATCTCTGTAGCCTGAACATGGGTTGGAGTGTGTGAGCTGCTTATAACCACTCTCAAGTGGGGCATTTCCTGGGTTCTTATGTTCATTTAGCAAGAATTCTGTGCCTGTGTTTTATGGACAACATTTATTTTAGAAACGTTTTATTCTTTTCCCATTTTCTCCTTTTATGTTGCAGCTAATTCTAAGAGACATTCTTGTTTTGTATTGATAAAGTGTGTTCTTTCTGGATCAAGATACGGTCTCCCTGACAATAATCTTTCCTTGGGCAATCATAAAAGGCAATTTAGGTTCAAGCCATATGAGAGTGTCATTGTACACCTGCAGCATCGCCAGCATCACCTTTCAGAAAGTCCTTGCATTAGGTTAGGACAATTGACGGCACCTCTATTGGCTGGCTCCTTCTGGTTTTGAGCTCTTTATGTCTGATTATGGTGGACACTCATCATGAGAGTATGATCTCAGATCTCTCAGTTCCTTAAAAATGTGTGTTGTGGATTGAAGCATATTCCCCACAAAAACCATGGTCAGCTCCCAACCCCTGCTTCTGTGGGTATGAGCCTATTTATAAATTGGACCTTTGAAGAAGTGATTAGTTAACTGTGCCTGTTTTAGTTTCCTAGGCTACTCAAAGCAGATACCATGAATGGGTGGGGTTAAACAATAGGAGTTTATTTGCTCATGGTTTTGAGGCTGGGAAAACGTCCAAATCAAGGCATCATCAAGGTGATGCTTTCTTCCTGAAGACCATCTGCTGGTGATCCTGGGCTCCTCTGCCACATGGTAAAGCACATGGTAGCATCTGCTGGTCTCTCAGTTTTCTTCTGGTTTTATTGATTTCAGTGTCTTGCTTCCGTGGGTTCTCTCTCTGTCTGAATTTCATTCTTTTATAAAGGATTCCAGTAATAGGATTACGAACCATCCTGACTGAGGTGGGTCACACCTCAACTATAGTAGCCTCATCAAAAGGTCCTACTTACAATGGATCCACACTCACAGGAATGGATTAAATTTAAAAACATGTCTTTCTGGGGACGTACACTTGAAACTACCACAGTGCCCAGAATGAATGAGGGTGGGCCTTAATCCAGTATCCTGAAGTCCTTATAAGCAAAGGTATTTGGAACTGGGAGGAGAAACCACGGGGAGCAACCAGAGGTGGAAGTCAATGGAACCTGGAAGAGAATGGTGAAGACGCTGCCATGTGCATTGCCTTGTGATGGAAAAGCCAAGGACTCTGGCAGCCAGCCCCAGAATGCCACAGTCTTTGGGGAGAAAAACCTTGCCTTGCTGATGCTTTGATTTTGGACTTCTCCTTGTGTCAAAAACTGTGAGACAATAAGTTTCCATTGTTTAAGGTGACCCATTTTTTGTTTCAGCAGTAACCTTTAGGCATTTCTTGTGGCACATTTCTCCAGGGTAGCAAGTGGCTGTCTGTTGGGGAATCACTTATATTTTCCTGTCCAAACATGACCTATGTTGGCTTCAGCATTCAGTCAGTTCCCTTCAGGTACTTGCTGGTGACCTCCATTTTGAATCATCTGATATGTCACTCTAGTCAGAAAACCAGGCAAAACTGCTGATATCAGAGGAAGCTATTCCTGTCCCGGCTCACAGAACCATAAAACTACCCATCTGGACTATATTTTTCTAGCTCCCCAAAGAATTGTATTAATAGAATAATGTTAATATTATGCCCTTAGTTTTTACTGAGGGTCACTGTAAGAAATAGCTACATGGATCTGGTACTTTCTACAAAACAGCTGTTAAGGACATTTAACATGATGGATAATATCCTCAAAATAATATTACACAAAGAAATTTCTTTGAGTTCAGAGCTGGGGAAATTGTATCTCTACTGATGAATTGGTGTGATAAAAATCAGATAACAACTACTTAATATGTCATGTTTCATTTTTTGACTTTGCTGTGAAGCTCACAGGTAGTTTTGGTGAGACAATTCAAATTGGTTTTAGAAATAGGGGTGGGGGAGAAATCAATGATTTGTTCTAGAATTTCCATAGTTATTCATGTGATGTGGATTGCCATTAGGGAGAGAAGGGAAAGTAAAGGAGTGGGGAAGAGAAGTGAAGAGGACATAGCATAATTAAAGGACATTATGAACAAAGGTGAGGAAGTAGGTCTTTTGCAGGAGATAGTGAGGTTAACAGTTGGGCCATCATGGGGAGTAATGGGAAATAGGATAGGAAATCCCTGCTAATAAGAGATAGGGTGGGTCTTAGGATCTGGGATTAGATACTAAACCTAGTTAGGATTAGGATAGATGGGTTCTGAGAAATTCAGGTTTTTAAATGGAGGTGGAATAAGATCAAAGTGATGCTGAATATCAATCCGATGTGCATACTGATTAGAATTGAGTTGAGACTAGAGTTGAAAAGATCAGCTACTGGGAGGTTACAGGAATCCAGACATGTTGTGATAAAGTCTAGAAGGAAGGATGACTGAGTGACAGTGTAAAGAAAGACCCGGGAGCATTTTTGACCCTCCTTTAATCCTGTGTCAGAGATGATCCTGGTGCTAACAGTATCAGAAATTTATATTAGACCCTGTTCCAGTTTGACTTTGGGTCCAACTAGGAATTACTTTAATAGGCTATTTATATCTGTATTAGTCAGCCAAAAGGGGTGCTGATGCAAAGTACCAGAAATCTGTTGGCTTTTAAAAAGGGTATTTATTTGGATAAAGTTCTCTCACCAAAGTATGTTGCCATGTGTTGGAGCAAGATGGCTGCTGGTCTCTGTGAGGGTTCAGTTGTCTTCTCCTCTTAAGGCTCTGTGATCTCAGCTTCTTCTGATCTCAGCTCTAGGCTGGCATAAGGTGCATCTCTCTTCCCAGGGCTCATTTCTTTCCGGGCTTAGCTGCTCTGTTCTCTTTAGCTGCAAATTGTCAGGCTCAACTTTCTTGCTTGTGCCTCTGCCATATCTATGGAGTGCTCTCAATTCCTCTGTGTTCTTTTCGGTGTGTCTCCCTGACTAAGCATCTGCTTATATAGCCCAAAAGGGGCCGGGGTCTCAATGCCCTACTGACACAGCTGAATCAAAGCCCAAATCTTAATCAATGAAATGTGACCTTTGAATTTAGAACAATTGAAGGGTATCACACGGTAGCAGTTTGGCATTATTTATGAATTCCAAAAATAGATATTGGATTATGTTTGTAAACTGGTCTGGGCATATTAGATTATATTGGATTCAGAGGTTTTGCTTTTACTTGACTAAATAATGATTAAGACTTTGATTGGGTCATGTCAGAGAAACTGCAGTGCAGAGAAGGGAGGTTGGAGTTTTTGAGCTGGAGCCCTGGGAAGTAAGCACACAGAGGAGCTTGGTCGTGAGGAAGGAGAGAAGGCCCTGGGAAGAGACGAGCCATTCACCTGACAGTTCACAGCTGGCCTTGTGGAGAGAACACTGCACCTGAGCATGAAGAGAATCAAGCCTTGGGGAGAGAGACAAAGCCTAGAGAGCCTGACCATGGTGCCTTAAGAGGAAGAGGAAGGCTGAATTTCGGCAGCCATCTTGCTCCATCACGTGGCAACAGACTTTGGTGAGGGAAGTAACTTATGCTTTTTGGCCTGGTAAGTGTAAGCTTCTACCCCAAATAAATACCCTTTATAAAAGCCAACAGATTTCTGGTATTTTGTGTCAGCACCCCTTTAGCTAACTAATACACACACCCAGAGGAACAGACTGGTTTACAAATATAATCTATATTTCTTTTTGGAATTCATAAGTAATATCAAACTGCCACAATATCTAACACTGAGTAGGATGAAATGATTAAATACTGACACTTGGGCATTCTTTGTTATTATTTTAATTTGCTCCATTATAACTATTTGAAGTCAATATTTACTCATATATTTAAAGACTTTTTGGTCTTTTTTTTGCTCTGGTTATTTCTCCTTCCATCATTATATTTTCTAATAGATGCTTAGAGAGTCATTTTAAAATGTTAATTGTTACTGGCCCATTTCAGATCTGTTTTTGGTAGCTTGTGCATTTCCTCAGCTCTTTGTGGAGCTGACAGGGTTGGCCAGCTTGGTGTCTCATCTGGCTTGGACATTGGCGGCGTTAGTGACCAACCCTTGGATCAGTGGCTGCTTTCTTGGAATCTTCTGGCTCTATGACTTTCTATTGGATCCTTCTTTAATTAGAGTCTTAAATCTGGCGAGATTTGCTTTCCCAAATATTTTCTTACCTGATGACTTCCCTTTGGATCTTGGCTAGGGTTTTCTTGTCTTGGCTTCTTCCTATGTTTTTCCAGCCCTTTAGAATCAGATGTAGGTGGGGATTAGCCTTAGCTATTTTATGTCCTGCAAAAGGAGATTAGCGCTCACGAAGTTCATAATGCTCATGTGTGACCTGATAGAGTTCCGGGTAGCTGTTCCGTAAGTTAAAGGGTCTGGAGTTGCTTGGGTGATTTGACTAAAGGGGGTGGTGTTCTACTACTTTTTGTGAGAAAGAATTCTGAAGTTTGCTCCCTGAAATAATTCTATGTAACTGTATTTTGCATAGGGTCCAAATTTTTCCTTTTCATTTCTTTGGAAATTTAGAATTCTATATTAGAGCAAAAAGGGAAATTAAAGTTAAGTAATACAACGCATGATTATATTGAAAAAGAATTACCTGATTAATGATGCAACTGGTAAGTCAGAATAAGAAACCACATGTCTGCATCCAGGACCAGTGCCATTTCCTTGAATCACTCTAAAGGTACCTATTCTATCCAGGCCAAGGAATTGTAAGTGCAGTTATCTTTGCAGCATGCCTAGTTCTAACTTTGCCACATTTTAATGAAGGAAGGCAGTGTGAAATAGGCACATCATGGACTTTGGTATCAAATATCAGCTCCTTGATTTCTGGCTTAAGTTCTTGCTATTGAACTTCTCTGTGCTTCTGGTTCCTCATTTGGGGACTGGGATGAGCCTAAGTAGCTTGTCTCTGTTGATATTCTGCATTGCTTCTAGAGTGGGGTCCCACCCAGAGGGCTCATCTTCTAGCTCCAGTTCTTGGTTTTATTGTTCTTGATGGTGCTTGCATCCTACCACCAGCAATGCAGAATGCCCTGAAGTGAAAAACTATTATCTCATTGATTTTTCTTTGACTGCCAATGCTAGGCAAATAGTTTACTTGAGTATAGACTGGGCGGAAATTCCTATTTAGTTTGGAATAAATCAGTGTTGAATAGAAATCTTTGCAGTTGAAGAAAGACAAATGCACAAGATTTTATGAATCCCCTCAACACCACTGCAAGCCCAGAAATGAAATGTGAGCAGGGCTAGCCAAGTAACTGCGGGTACAATGTCAGCTAACATCAAGGACTTTTTCTGAATGTCAAGTTTATCTTGAACGTAGAAGTAAAAACTGGAGCTATCTTTAGCCCCAGCACTCTTGTGGAATCTGTCTTGGTAATGTACTCTTTAAGATTAGCTTATAGCTGAGGTTGTGTTTCATATTGGCACCCAATTAACAACCCTCAACCCAACCATGCAATGTGTGGAATACGAGACTGGTCCACTTTGGAGCTCAGGTGGCAGTGGACGGAAGCTGACTATCAGGGGTCACTAAAGAAGGATAAACACCAGTTTTTCTCCCTCCTGCAATCTACATGAAAACTTAGCTCACTGTGTCTATGGGGACACCAACACCCTCCTTAAACCTTCCCTCTTCTTTATGTGAATGACTTAGGACACGTCTCCAGTTAATGCACTGGACAAATTAGGTAAAATGTGGATAACACTATAAGATCTAAACACAGGGAAATCTACTTTTGCACAACACAAGAGTTCACCTTATTGGGAATAGTTTTTAAAATTTATAGAGCAATGAGACTAAAAATGAAAACCTTCCTTTGGGAAGGGCATGCTGGGTTTTGTACCTTTCTCTGTATGTCTAAGTATGTTATAATCCCCCCATTGAGAAAGTGGGTGCCACAACATGCATCATGGGAAAAAATTGGCTTTGGGATGATTGGAGTGTGTCTGCTTTCAGCATCATGTAAAAACTCTTTCCTGATTGCCTTGCAGCATGAAATGGTGCTTTGATTGGGAGGAAGCTTGCATTTACAAAATCCCAAATTTATCATGTTGTCCACCCAACGTCCTTTTTGGTGGGTGAAAGAAAGAGCTAAGAATTAAACTGTTGCAGATTTTTCCTTTTGCTTTTTTTCCATGATAAAAGCGAACTATTCTGAAAGAAAAAAAAGAACAATTTGAAGGACGGTGGCTTCCAATCCAGTTCAATTGATCGAGAAACTACTTGGGGCAAAGCACTGGGGAGACCCAGAATAGCATCTCTTAGGAGTGCCAGGAGACACAGTCTTAGAACTGGAGAGGGTACCGGCAATTATCTGGTCTAGCTCTCTCATGCTCTATGCTAATAAACCAAGGTCCAGAAGAGGCAGAATAGAATTGTTCAAGGTCATGGGTGAGTCTGCTGCAGAGACAGCCCAGAGCTGTCTTTTTCTTGCTCAGTTGGATTTTAGTATATTGGTCTTTATTGTGCTCTCACATCTCATGGGTCAACTTGATTTCTCAGGTTAATTCACTTTTGCATCCTACTTAGTTTTGTGGGGACTGGTTACTCAAAAGACTGGTCTGGTTTAGCTCTGCTGTTCTGATGGTCCTCATATGTTTGTTTTGGTCAGAAGAGGCCAGAGAGATCTGCCTTTGTCCTTGTTTTTTTTCAGGAGGTGTGGCTGGTTCTAGATTACGAGATAGGCTTAATTTACAGGCTGTGGAGGAGGAGGAGGAGGAGGCAGAGGCGGCGGCGGCAATGGCAATGTGTGTTCACCTCCTTCCTCAGAAGCTGTGTGTACAGTGGTAGATACATGGTCTTTGGGCGCACACCCCCTGGTTCCATATCTTGGCTTTACCACTTACTAGCTGGGAAGGCTTCAGCAAGTTATTCTATTTTGCCTCTTTATGCTTCCGTTTCCTCATCTGTAAAGTGGGAGTAACATTGTCAATAATTTATTACCTATGAAACCCCTAGGACACTGTCTGACAGTTTATACTCTATTAGTGTAGTTATGATTTTCCTGGGGGCTGCTTCAGTCTGTCAAAATGTGTACCCTCCAGGATAATGCTGCTCCAAGAGGCAGAATTGATGTCCTAAGTACAGCCTGCATCTTCTCTGGGTGAAGCAGCCCTCGATGCCTTTTCTTTAAAAAGGCACTCAAAGTTCTGTCCCAGTTCCTCTAATGACATTGTGCTCCTATCTAGCCAATGGACTATTGATTTTCTTTGTCACCTTGGCACACTGGAGGTGGGGATGGGGGAGGGATACCACACTCTTGCAGAATCAACCCAAAAATGACTTATTTAGAAGTGTAGATTGTTACAAGTCTCTGGCTCTAAACAAGTTCAGTGTCTCTGACATTAAACCAAATATTAATTTAAAAATCAGCCAAATTGTTTGATGTCACAAATAAGAAAAGCCTTCCACTGGTTGCCTGCCAGAGTTTTTCAGTTTCTTGGTATTGGCAAGCTGTGGAGTTACATTTTTATCTTAGATTATGAATCATGAATCCTAACACTTATAAATTGTGGGGTAGGATGTGGATCTTCCACTTTCCAAAGAGGTTGTTATGAAATGATGGCATCTGAATGTGCCATATAAACAATTAAAAATCAGGTTTGCACTCCTGCTATCTTATGTTAGTTGCCCCGATTCCAAGGTGAATTTAGGGAGGACTGACTTTATGCTGTATTATGAATTGTATTAGTCAGCCAAAGGGGTGCTGATGCAAAATACCAAAAGTTGGTTGGTCTTTATAAAGGGTATTTATTTGGGGTAGAAGTCCACAGATACCAGGCCATAAAGCTTAAATTTCTCCCCTCACCAAAGTCCTTTGCCACGTGTTGGAGCAAGACAGCTGCCGACGTTTGCCAGGGTTCAGGCTGCTTGGGTTTCTCTCTTCCTGGGGCTGCGTTTCTCTCTGGGCTTAGCTCCTCTGTTTCCTCCACAAGGTCAGCTGTAGACTATGAGGCTCTCTAGGCTTTGCCTCTCTCCACAAGGCCAGCTGTGAACTCTCAGGAGAATGGCTCGTCTCTATCCTAGAGCCTTCTCCTTTCCTCACCAGAACTCCAACATCAGAACTGCTCCAACTCTGTCCTTTGCCTTGTCTTTTATCTTCGATTCCCCCACCTACCAGTTAACGCCCTAATCATAACTTAATCATGCCCAGATTAGCAGACCAGTTTACAAGCATGATCCAATATCTATTTTTGGAATTCTTAATTACATCAAACTGCCCAACTGCTACATGAATCAAACAGTTGTTTGTTCTAACTTTCCTTTCCTTTTCATAGTTGTCTTTCTTACAAAGGCTTCTCTTTGGTCTATTTGATATTTTGTGTTTGAGGACAGAGGTCAAGGTCATCTTTTTTTGGGCCATCCATTAAGTGTTTAATTCTGAATAGTCAATTAAAAGGAAATTTCATCTGCTTTTGGTAATTCATGGCCGTGGAACATTAGGGTTCAACATCTGATGGCTCTGGGGTTTTGCAGAAAGCTCCAGGACACCCTATTCAGATGTAATGAGCCAGGAACCCAGTGACCAGCTTTTCCCCCGGCTGCTATACAGAGAGGTGGGGAGGAGTTTTCCATTTTCTAGTTGATTATAAAATTGGGGTAACTTTGGAGGGGGATGTGTGTGTGTGTGTGTGTGTGTGTAACCATAACCATCTTCATAACCACCACCATGTCTTTGGCATGAATAAAGGACTTAGTTTCATTCTTTCAACAAGTATTTATTGTGTTAGGCAATGTTCTGGATGCTTGGCATTCGGCAATAAACACAGCAGATAAAAAGTCCTTCCCTAATGGAACTTACATTCTGGTGGAGTCTGGAGGGTGAGGGTGGGGAGGAAGTGGTGAGTTAGAGACAATGAACAAAATAATTAGTATTATCAATAGCACCCCCATTTTAGCTTGTTATTTATTTCCCCCAATTTAAATAATAATAATTATTATTTTTTTAATCCATTTATTTTGATGGTTACTATGAACATTTGTGTACACACATCATCTCTATTTTTTAAGCATTCACTTTTTAAAAATTTAAGATGTGGTGAGTTAACAAAACAATCATGCATCCCATACAGGATTCCCATACATCACTTTACCTCCAACAACTTACATTTTTCTGACAAATTTGTTAAAAATAATGAAAAAACTTTGTCATAATATTACTGTTATCCATAGTCCATAGCATATATTGCGTGTATTTTCCCAAAAATTATCCTATTATTAATGCCATATATCAGTATTGAATGTTATAGTTCATAAGAGAATGATCCCATATTTGTATCATTAACCATAGTCCATTATTCACTGTATTATATGGTCGCATGCATTGTACAGTGCATCTAAAGTGTACATTCAGTGGCTCTCAGTTTAATCACAGAGATGTGCTGTTATTATTCAAGTCCATTACAGAATTTTAAAAATATACTTAAAAAAATCTTTTTAAAGATATTTTGATTACATAAATGTTACATTAAAAAAATGGAAGATTCCCATGTGCCCTGCTCCCTACCCCTCCTACATTTTCCCACATTGACAACATCCTTCATTAGTGTGGTACATTCGTTACATTGATTAAAACATTTTAGAGCATTGCCACTAAGCATGGATTATTGTTTATGTTACAGTTTACACTCTCCCACAGAAATTTATAAGTTATGACAAGATATATAATGGCCTGTATCTGTCATTGCAGTGTCATTCAGGACATTTCCCAACTCCTGAAAATGGCCCCATATTATATCAGTTTTCCCCTTCTCCCTGCCCTCAGAACCTCCAGTGGCCACTGCCTCCATATCAATGATAAAAGTTCATCCATTTCTAGAATCATTTTAACATAATCTTTCTTCTGACAGGCTGCAGCCTTCAACAGACTCCACACAGACAGTTTAAATTCATATCTTCATCCTTGGGGTTGAGCTTCTAGAAGTTTCTGAACATAGGTTTAAGGTTTTCCTGGGTCAAGGCTCATAGATTTACCCTTCCCTCTCAACTAATTAAGGGCTAGAACTAATCACCATATTTGAACTTGGTGTTATCCTAGAGAATAGCTTCTGCTATGTGCGTGCATTCATTGGCATCACCTGAGCAGTTGCATCACAGACTAGAGTGACTTGGTAGTATTGTTTTCATTAATTTCTCTTCCTGCCCACACGTGGCTGTAACGAGGCCACCGCTCCACCAGGCTGGGGGACAGAAACTTAGAATAGCTCACGTAAATGAGAGAGCTCAAGTTCTCAGTAACTTAAGGAGCGCATTTTATGTTCCCTGAAAATAAGTCACTTAAAAATGTTGGCTAGACTAAAAGATGAGTCAGATCAGAGCACAACTACTTTGAGTCTACCTGTGCCTACACCTAAGGCACAAGCACAGGCATAATAAACACAATAAGTTGCAGGTAGAATATCATAAATTCAGAAATATAATATAGTGAATGATATCTATTTTACATTATATATGGTTTATGTAATATATAATATACCATAATAATATACAGTACCATATAGTAACAGTTGTTCTACTGAACAGTATATTTCATGTCTGGAAGGATATCGAGATTCTTTTGACTGGCTGGGATCTGTGACTGTTTTTAACATCATTTAATTGATCATAAACTTTGGTATATGTGTTTTCTCTCTGTGGAGAGGAACCATAATTACAACCGATTCTCAAAGTAGTTTGTTGAAGAAAAGCTCATCGAGACCAGCCCACTGATTTTAGAGGACCCTTGAGAGTCTGAGATGTCCTGACTTGCCCAAGGTCATACAGTTCTTGGCAGCCCAAGTCCAGGTCCTACAGCCCAGATCTTGTGACCAAACTGCAAATTAGAAACATTTCTATCGTGGTGAGGTTAAATCGGGTCAAATGTTTCTGTCCTATTTAAATATCTAATGCTTGTGAACGTGAGGAGTTGAGAACTTGCCGCTGAGTGGGGTGGGAAGCTACGCTTTGTGCAAATGGAAAGAGCTTTTCAGAATCTTTTGGGAAGTTTTAGTGATTCGTGGGGGTATCTATAATGAGGATGGGAAAGAATAAAGTTGCTGTTTAAAAAAAAAAAAAAAAGGTTAATGGCTTAAAAATCTAGCAGCATCCTACCTGATGTTTATTCAAGTCTAGTTTCAGAGACCTTGAAAGGACATCCCAGCCTTGTCTTAGGGCACAAAACACAAGCACATTCTCGTTCAGCTTTGAAACTGCAGGGCGCCTCTGCAGCTGTGGCTTTTCTTCATCAGTGACTGCCAGTTCTGGGTGCTGCAGAATTCTGATAATGAGAATGCCAGTTCTATGTAGGTCACCGTATCCTTCAGGACAAAATTCAGATGCAGAGAAGTGATTAAAAAAAAAAAAAAAAAAAAAAAATTACATTCCTTTCCATAGAAAGCTGGCTAATTTTGTAACCTCTTTTTTAAAAGATGTACTTTTTAAATCTTCCATTACACTTTCATTTTTTCATGATGTTGTGCAATGTGAACTACAAAAATGGTGTCCGTTTTCCCATCTTCGATAGCCTTAGAAGTGGGATGAAATATTTCTAATTGTTCCCAAATCTAGAAGTGTTGGGGATCAAGGGTAAGATATTTTCTGATTAGGCTTTCAGGGTTAAGTTGGTTGATTCTTTGAATTGGTTGTCATTTAGACTAAGGAGTAAAATGCATCTATTTATCCAAGGCCCTTCTGATGTAGGCACTTGGAAAAGAAAAACTCTCCCCTCCCCTCAAAAATACCCCTAAATAACAGGCATATTGTTCCTACTTAATAATGCCTTTAATGAACGAGTTCATGTTGCATGAATGGCGTGTCTTCCTTTTTAATTTGTGTGAATCGTTGGAAACACCATACCAAGACTCAAACAGGATGTTAGCATGTAGAGTTCCCACTTGGGTCCTGCAGAGCCATATCAGAAGGCTGCCATATCAGTGCATGGTAGGCTCTTCAGAAGCAAGGGCATGCTCCTTAACACCCATGTCCAAGGCGCCTGGGCAACGTGCAGCCTCAGCCACGGTAAACGGGCCAGACACTGCCAGCTTGGAAGTGCTGGCTTATCCCACACTTTCAGACAAATGAAAACAGCTTCAGAAGCCACCTGGATAAAGTTTGCATGTGGTACGGTCACATAGCAAGGTGAGATGATGGCAGTTGGGAGAAACCTGGAAATAAAGTCAGACCTCTCCGTGCCTGTCGTCAGTGTTCTTGTGCAGGTGATGTTTCCCAGACAATGAAGGGCTCCCGAACATGCCTCCCGTCCATGACGATAGAGGTCTCACTAGGGATTTATCTTGGACCTACTGGCTGTCTGTGTGTGCCTTTGGCAGCCAAGATCATCTGTCTCCTTTTCCAGCGGGGCTCTGTTTAACACCATTTTATTCATCACTTCCTTTTTTCTCTTCTTGTCCTCAATCCATTGACTCATGGGTACTTTAAATATCTCTAAAGCCGGTAAGGAAGAAGCAGTTTTTAATAATTCCACTGAAAGGCAGGTGCTGGTGAAGTCAGGGACACAGGCTCAGTGGCCATCTGCCAACCTTTGCCTCCACCATCCCTAGCCCCTCTTCTGTTGTGTGAAGATGTTTCCATTCCACAACCCTGTGTTAGAGCTAATGAAAAGGTTTGACCAGACTATAAACCTAAAAACCTGAGAACAAGCAGCCCCAGATGCTTATCAGGGCAGGAAACTCTCAGTGGCAAGACCTTCTCCTCTTTGGGTGGATAAATACCTCCCTCGGGCCCCACAGACTTGTCCCTCTCATCTCCACAAGGTGGGCCATGAGTGCTGCCATCCACCAACCCTGACTGAGGCAGTTGGTCCTAGGAGACTAGTCACGTTGGGATCTTTTCCCCTACTCTAGGATCCTTTGCACTGTGTAAGTAATAAAATGATCATTTGCTGAAGGTTTCTGTTGTGTCTGAGCCTGTGTTCCCACAGTGCTCTGTGTAGCAACTTGCTCTAGAGCAGGGGTTCTTAACAAGGGATCCGCAAGCTTGAACTGAAATTCAAAAAACCATTATTCTTGTGAGGACGTCTTGGTGCGGGTGTGATGTATTTATTAATAATACACAGTATAGTTGGACTTAGTAGGGTCCATGGTTTTTACCTGACTAGCATAGATGTCCGTGGAACAAAAAAGGTTAAGAACCCCTGTTCTAGAGCCTCAAAAATTAGGTTGCAAGCCTGAATCCTTGATTTCCCTCCTGAATGAAATCTACCCCACTGAAAATTAAGGACAGGTGCTGGCTGGTCTGTGTTACTGTGTTTCTGTATCAGGCAGGAATTTTTGCTCTCAAGGATGAGAAAAGTTGTTTCAAGGGTCTGTACATAAACACCAAATTGCATGAGGTCATGTTGCCAAAATAATGAGTTGTCTAGATCTTACAAACCCTTTTCTTGTTACCTAGTAGGTACTGAACAAACATTTGAATGAATGATGACTGTTACTTAGCTAATCAAGGAAAAATATCTTGGGGGAAAATATCTTTAGGATCATAATGATTTTTATTTTGTTTCTTATGTAATGGTCCCCATATTTTGAAATTGAAAAATCATTGTCTTCATGTTTTTCAGAAAGGAAATGAATTGCATTATAATTTCATAGCTCCAGGATATAAAAAATGCATCAAAAGCACATTTGCTGAAATTATGCCCTTCCTGTGAGGATTAATGAATCAGGGCTTAGGTGTGATAATGGGGATGAAATTGATAATTTGAAGTATTATAAATAGATGTGTGGCTATCAAGACCTTGGAATTATTTTGATTACGGACAAGAAATTTACGGAGAAAACAGAGGTTCAAAGAGCTAGATGTTGGCTCCTTTACGTACTAGCTTTTCTTTTACTCATTCTTGAATCCCCGACACTCACATGAGATTGGCACTGAGTAGGCACTCAGTCCATGCTTGGCGAGTAGCGAGTGTTAGCTCACCATGGATCTGCCACTGTGCCATCCACTTTGACATGGATGAGCTCATTCATTCCCAACAACAGTATGAGGTCAGGGCTGTTTATACTGTCCACCTTTTTCGAGATGACAACGAGGCTAAGAAACAGGCCCAAGAAAGATCTTTACACAGCAAGTAAATGACAGAATCTGGATTCAGCCCGGGTCTCTTTAACTGGAAAGGTTCTGCTTCCAGGCCCTGGGATCTGCTGCTTCCCCCCAGGTCCACAGGCGATACCTCGGAACCACAGGCAAAGGCTGGCTTTGCAAAATTCCTCCACCGTGCCCGCAGTGGACCGCCTGGTTCTTTTTACCTTTCCCAAATTAAACCAAGCTATTTTTCATGAAGGAACAAAAATGCTTACCAAATAATCTATTTGCTGTGAAGAATGTATTCTTCGCCTTATTCATTTAGACCTTAAACTCTTTGCTACTTGCCTCTGCACTCTTGGATTTTAGGCTTATGAAGATCTGACCAACTCTTTTCTCTCTTCCTGGATGGGCTCGTGCTTAAATGGCTGGCCTCTCCTTCCCCATCATGAGGACCTTTAAGATGATTTTCTGGTCCTAGTTATTGCTTTTAACATTTTATTTCTTGTTTTAACTAGTCCCTGCTTTGACTCCTTTCTTTTTGTTTTCTTTTTTGCTTTTTTATTAATTACCTTTTAACTTAAAAATTCTTCATAATCGATTTGCATATTTGACTCCATTCTTTTGATTATTCTTTTGATGGTCCCTGACCTTAATATATTTGAGAAAAGGAAATATGCAACTTTGAGGGTGGTTGTTGGTGATAACGGGTGTTCCTTACATTTACTATGGGGAAAGCTCCTGGGCTTTGGTAATGTTTAAAAAAATCAGGTCAGTAAATTGTTTCTTCCAATTAGATTTATCTCTCTAACAATAACTGAAAGATGTTCTAAAAATTGGCAGATGCTATTTTCATGATGCTTCTGATAGTTCTTTAGTTTTGTGTGTGTGTATGTGTGTGTGTGTGTGGGGGGTCCTTGTGGAGTTTTAGGTAATCAAGTCATTACCTCTAGTTAGGTCATGATTAAACTTTTCACTTGTGAAAAGTGACCCAGTATTTTGGTTATGTGCTATCCATAATATGTGTAGCCCAAATTTCAAATAGCTCTCTAGGACATTCTGATTTGACCTCAAACTTTGAAATATGTTAATTTTATGGTACTTCTGTAGCTAAGAACTACTTGGTCTTTTGTCATAGTGATTGGAACCTTCTATTCTAATCTGAAACCTAAGGGTCTGACACATAAGCCTTGCCAGGTGCTCAAGGGCTGGCTAGTTGAACTTCAAGACCATCTCTGCAAAGGGTTTGGCTGACATATCATATAGGTATTGAGATCAACAAATCCACCCTCTGGGATGTGCTTGCCATAATTTCTGTTTTTCTCATCAGGCATTATCATCATCTTTGTATTCCACGCATTTCAAGAAGTCCAAACCTCTTTCACACCCCTTGCCTAAACCTCCCTCTAGATATGGATTTAAGAAAGCCTGGCAAAGCTTCCTCATAACTTTTATATTTTCCTTTGGCATTTTTGCAGCATGCCTAACTGTACACCAAGATTTTCAACCATTAGCCTGTTTTAACTGCCCATATTTTCCCCGTCTTAGAATCATCAGATGGTGTAAGGTTTGTGAGGAGATGGATTTATAGAAGCTTAGTAGGAGTTGGTCTTACTCTTTTGTCTCCTGCTTGATCGTGGGGGATTTACTAGCTAATTTAGTGTAAAATGAGTCTCAATTGATATTTTTCTTATCAAGTAGAACTGTCAGATATCGGGGGAAAGGGGCTAAAAAATTGGGGTTGGGGAAGGGGCTGTTGAAGGTGGGTGATGGCCACAGTTGTCCACAATATGGCCATCACTTGGTTCATGTAGTTACGGAAAGGACACGCAATGCTGAGGAAAATAGCTGTAGAGTCGAGAGTTTGTTTGCTTTTTATTTTTTGGTGAGAAATGTCTAGGGAAGAGAAGCAGTGAGCTCCTGGCTGGCTTGGGGCAGGTGCTTCTGAATGTGACCAAAACATAAACCTGAATTTACTTCCCACGGGCAACTCTGGGAACCCCCAGGGAGTTAATGTCTTTTCCATCGCTCTCCCCAGAAGATGCTTTAGCCTCAATTCATCTCCGGCAGGACTGGGCAGCAGATGTCAGCAGCAGGGGCGACTGCCTCCTCAAGTCGAAAATGGCAGATGAATTTCTTCCCAAACTGCTAATCTGGGATCTAAGTGCTTCTACGGTGCTGTGTTACATGCAGAAAGAGACCTTGGGTTTTCAGAGTGCAGTGGGAAAGACTACAGAAGCTAATGGAAACTGTCTAATGGAAAATGCTCACTGCTGTGTCCACCGAGACACAAGTCTAAATGAGCATGCTGGTGCCAGAATCGCTAGATCAGAGTTCTAACAGATTCTGAGGAGAAGAAAGATCTTGTGTTCACAGTGGAGCACATCATCCCTGACCCCACTCATTAGCATATTACCCTTTCCTCTGCCTCCTCATGCTCCTTTCTGTACAACGCAATCGGCTTTTCACGGCTTCTTTTCCATCTGCTGAAATAAACAATAGCCTCTGTCACCAAAGCCTGGAAAAAGCAGCAGCAGGTGAAGAACTATTTATTTTTAGGCCTGCTGAAAGCTCAGTGTTGATTACTGTATTTTCACACCTAAAACCCCCACGATGTGACGCTGAAAAATATTGATTTTTTTTTTTTTGTGCCGGCTTCTCAGCTCATGATAGCTACTGCCTTTTACACTGCTGCCTCCTGCCTGCCTGACATGTCCTTCTGTCACTTGGGCAGAGGCTGGAAGGACAGCAGTTGGGTTACGTCCTCTCATGGCATTGCTTCCATGCTCACTTGATTGCATTTTGTAACAATTACTGCTCTTCTTTTCTTCCATCTCTCTCTTTCACATAATATTGTAGAGATTCAGGTTATTTATTGACAGATCCATAGTTCATTTCCCTTCTGTGATGTCCTGATGTATGGCACAACATGTTGAGGACCTAATGCCTATTCATTGGTTTTCCTTGTTATCTCATTTATTCTGCAGAATGTGTCTGCAAGGTGAAGAGTGAGGGCTGGGCTTGCACTTATGAACCTTATTCCTGTAACAATGAAACTGAGTCTAATTATAATTAATGCCCAAGAGTTGCCTCCTGAAAACCTTCTTGTTACTCACATGCGGTCTCTCTCTAAGCCAAACTCTGCAAATAAATTCACAACCTCCCCCGCCCTGCCCCCGATATGGGACATGACCCCCGAGGTCGAGCCTCCCTGGCTCCGAGGGATTATTACCAAGCACTAAAGAGCGATGCATTTGGAAAAAGACCTTGACCAAAAAGGGGAGATACTAGATAAAACAAATGGCTAAGACATTTCAAAGTGAGCTGGTGGGTCGTTCTGGAGGGTACGCTTATACAGGTCTCAGGCAGATTTCACAAACTGCCAAAGTAAACAAAGCCCCAAACAAAAGTGTGCCTGGGGTTTCTAAGGACGTCCGGACACCATAGGTAAGCCACGTGGTCTCGTGAAGTCAACACCCTTTCAGCAGGCCCTGTCTGGGAATATATGAAAATCTATTTCCCCAATATAACAGTTATACTCATTTATAATCTCCCTAATCATGAATCTTTTTAAAATTTAAACCTATAATTTTCAAAGTACCTGTTAAATATATTTCTCAGAGACTTAAATCTTTGGATTGTTCATATGCCGGTTGAGCTCTGAAACCCAGCGCAGTTGAGGCTAACTCCTACTCTCCAGTTCTTTGGGCTTGCCCTGGACAAACTAACAAAATGATGATGATGGAAAAGTCCCAGCCCCAAAACAAGGAGTATCTTTAACTGCAAGCAAAATAATCCCTTTCCTCTGCCCCATAATATCTGAGTCCCATTTCAGCTTGAGGTGGTCAGAGCAGACATCATCCCAAATCCCTCAAGACGGAGTAATGAACAAAAATAATGGGGGAGTGTAACCACGGACCGAAGCAGATTTATTATTATTGAGGTCATTAGCTTGTGGTAATGGAGTAATGTGTAATAATGATATAAAAATACATTAGAAAAAATAAAAAATAAAAAGGCTGGGAGAGGCCAAGACACCTGCTTGATTGTGGCAAAACTGGAATCTGAGCCCAGATTTTTCCGACTCTGGACCCATGCTCCTCAGCACTCTTCCTGTTGCCTTTCTCGAGAATTTGACTGCAGGCGGTGGGACTCCGTTTTTATCTCCACGTTTCTTCTAGCTCTTCAACTCTATCATTAAGTACATCTCATCTGAGTAGTTTTCCTTTTTTCAAAACGCTGCAGTAATGACCAGTAATAGCTAAGATGTCAAACGCCTGTCATTTTCCTTTTACTAATTGAGACAAATCCATTATGTTCCCCACTGACTATCTCGACCATCAGGGAGCCTGACTTAATTGCCCCCACTGCTGGTTTACTGCTCTAATGCTGAATCAGAGGAGCCACGGTGGCTGGCGCTTGGGGGCTCGGGCTGCTCAGATGATGCTAACTTGCCCAATGCGCCTTTGTCCAGCTTCCATCAGATTGCTCATTGCTTCCTCATGATTCCTTTTGAAGCTGTGAGGGACTTTGAGATGACACCTACAGAAGGTCCTTGAGGTCCCCTTGGCTAATATTGTGCTAATTCATTGTTTGGGAATAAAAGACTCTTCAGTCTATATCCTGTTAAAATGTGCTATCCTGTATCCCTCATTTGCCTCACGCTAAGTTACCTAAAACACACTCCAGAGAGCAGACAGGGAGGGTCAGACTTACCTGGGTAGGACCTTCTCTACTGCTAGCTCCTAATGGTCTTCTCCTGCAGTTTCACCTTCTCTAAGACCCAGATAATGTCCTGAGATCCTGCAGAGGGCAAAAAGAGAGAGAGGTTTCAGGGCTTCCTGCGGCCAGAGCTTGGGAGGACATGCAGGGTGTTCTCTGAGAACTGTAGAAAACACTGATAATTAAGAAAACTTTACTCTGGTCAACCTATCTGTCCACGAGTCATCTAAAAATGTGCTTATGCCAATTAGAGCTTTTCAGTTGCAAGCAACAGAAACGAACTGTCATTAATTTAAACAGAAAAAGAATTAATTGGAAGCTGCAGGGCAGCTCACAGAATCAGAGGAGAGGCTGAGCACCCAGGCCTCGGGAGGAACGGGAGCCAGCATCACTCTGGGAGGCAGGAACTTGTGACTAGTCCTTTGATGGAGCTGCTCTTGGGACAACTCGGCCCCTATCCTGCTGCCACTTGACTCAGGACTCGGATTAGAAAGAGGTTGAATGGCCTGGCTGTGTCATCCGCCAACTGTAGGGGAGAGTGGGACACCTTGATTGACAGTTCCACTAACCTCCCCAAGGGAAAGCTTGGTGCTCATACCAGATGAGGTGGAAATTGAGGAGAGGAGAGGCAGGCAAAAACAATGTATGTCTCCTACAGCAGGGATCTGTCGCAGGCTCCACAGATTCTGTGAAAAGCATTTCACAGCAGTCCACTCTGATGTTACATCAGAACCAAGGACAAGGTGGCCCCTGGAGAGGGAGGCACTTATAGACCAGACACAAGCTCTAGCTTGTAACAGCAGATGGTGATTGGGTAACTGTGGGCAGACAGGTAGATTATTTTCCGGGAGGTGAGGGGTACCGGATAGCAAAAATACTGCAAAAGGAAAGCATTTTGTACTGGCCAGTGATTTGTTCTGGCCAGTGGCGAGGTGGTTGGTCCACAGAGGGTGAGAGCTGGCACCGAGGGGCTGGGATTTAGCATTAAGATGCCCACCTTTTCAGGGGAGAGGATCCTGGTACTATAAGTCTGGTAGTCTGCCAAGAGGGTCTGCCCTGACATTCTCTGGGTCAAGGCAAGATTGCCCAATGAGGGAAACACAGTTTCATTTGTAAAACCTTTTCCCTTTCCTTGGTAATGATTATCTTTGCTAATTATAGAGTATAAGATACTCTTTGTTCTCTCTCTTCTAAGCTCCCACAAAACCTGGGCTCAGATACTTCATTCACACTGTGGTGTGAGTAAATGAGAATAATTTAATGGGGATATTTGGGCTTTTCCCCAGGAGAAGTCCAAGTAAAGGGGTGAATCTTCAGCTGATGGAATCCCCTTAGTTGAGATGTGGGAGAGAGTGGGTGGCAGCTGAATTTGCTTTGTGGGGTGGAGGGCTCATCCAGGAGCTTGAGAATGATTTAGATGGCGTGCCTTAAGAGGCGTGAGGAGACCAGAAAGTGAAGTCTCATCAACTATAGAGAAAGGATCGTGACCCAAGTGTGAGGTCACCTATAGGCTATGAAAACAACCCTCCTCATTCTCTCAATTCTGAAGTCCTGGTAGGACTCCATGTCATTCTCAGCTAAAATCAATGGTTTGTCGGCGCCGGCTCACGTGCTTTGTGAAAGTTAATTGTGCTTCTCTTCCCAAATCTACTTTCAGTGACATGGCGTTGGTAGCTGAAGACTAGAGTCTTTGCCACGGAAATGGAAAATTCTATAAATAACGGTTTTGTTTTTAGAGAGTTGGCTGTCAAGCATTTATCCACATATCAGTGGATATAATTCATTTTGAAGTAATGTTAGATACCCAATGTTCTGGGTACCTAATGTGCAATACCAGTTAAATGTCTAAATGTGTAGTTAACTTTCCGAAGCATCTTTATAGCCAACTTTTGGTATTAGCCTTTTATTTAAAAAAAAAAAAAAAAAAAAAGGGAAGGAAAAGGCTGTTTTCTTATTACAGTCGAGTAAATCTTGACATGATGGTGGGTTGGAAGGGTTGAGAGTGTTGGCCAAGACCCTGCTAATCTGTAGTCTTTTTTCACCTCTTTTCCTCTTCTGGTCTCTGTTACTGGAAAGAATTACAAGTGCCAGCAACCTGTTAAATTTAATGAGTTCAAAACAGCATATGTTTCGTTTATGGATTTTGCCTCCTGACACAGGTTAGCAGAGAGACATTACCTCTGGGTGGGAGGAAGCCTTCTGTAATTGCAAGCACATGTTCAGTAGAGGAAGATCTTGCAAATTAAAAAAAAAGGCGTTTGGAACAATGAGTATAGAGGTGATGAGTTATTCTGGGCAAAGTGTACTATTCAAAGAAACCTCTATTAACTTTTGTATTTGACTCGGAGAGAAACACTGTGTCAGGACATAAATAATTGGAGCATATATGTAGAGATGTTTACCACTTAATACCTGTTATAACTTGCCTTTATTATCATGACTATTATGCATATGTTTAGAGTTGCCAGTACAAACTTAAAGACTTAAAAAAGAGAATTCTTTAGAAAACTAAACATTCTAAAACATTAATGTCATTTTGACATCTCTGAGGCATAGTAATGAGAAAAAATGTGGAGAAATGGAATAATTACGGTGACATTGGACAGGCTCACTACAGCATTTACAGGTAGCACAAAAAGCTTAGTTATTTCAAGCACTCAGAGGCTTTGCAATGAAAAAATTCTAGATCCTGAGGGTGAGGTAAGAATCAGAATGCAGAACAATTTAAACTTTATGAATAGTGTATGCATTGATTTAAATAAAAAGCAATTATTTCCATTTACACAATGGATAGGTGATTCTAAATAGTAGGACTTTGAACTTAAAATGTACACGATCTAGTTGGCATTTATTGAGTACCTACTGTGTACCACATACAGTGCCGGCCCCTTGGGAAGCAAATGGGATCATGATATAGTCTTGTACCTTGGTTGATGGGCAAGCGGCCACCCCAATAAACAGAAAGAGAAAAATACAAACTTAGAAATGAAGCTGGAGAACTCAGTGCCTCCCCACTAGAAGATGATACATTTCTAAGTGCAGGCTCTTCCTTTTTAATATAAAAAGGCTAATGATACAAAAGTGTGTACTCCTTATTTCTTTGTTTCTTTTTCTTATAAATTTAGCTCATACTTTTTGTGGAACAATTAGAACCGTTAGAGAAGTATGAAGAAAATGTTACTTATGATCTTCCAACCCAGAGATAATTGCCTTGTAGCCTATTTTCCCTAGACTTTTGTTTACATGTAAATGTGAATATATCATAGATTTCAAAGTTAGAGTCTCATTTATATACACAGTTCTGTACTCTGCCTTTTCCTGTAAAATTCTCATGAGCATCTCGGCATGTCATTAAATATTGTACAGAAATGTCCTTTTTAATTGTTGGCTGATATTTCATTATACAGGCATATTGTAATTCATTGAACATTTCTTCTGTTAGATTTTGAGGTAGTTTCCAATTTATTTTTGCTACTGTAAGTTAAATATATCCTTGATATAGCTATCCATAGATACCTTTGTAGAAAAGTCTTTGTGCACATTTCCAAACACATCCTTATATCTTTAGGACTAGGGTTACTGAATCAAAGGTTTATGATAATTGTAAAAGCTTGACATATATCTAGATTGCCTTCTAGAAGGATTTCCCAATTTACATTCTGACCTGCAGTGATGTGATTATTCTCAAAGTATGTTTTAATAGAGCATAATGGATATAAGTGAAAATGTTGAATTCTGAAAAATTCTTTAAACTACTTTTTAAAAAATGTATATATATTTTATCAGAGGAGCTGTAGGTTTACAGAAAAATCATGCAGAAAATAGTTTACATATAAACTACATTCCTCCACACCACATACAGCTTTCCCTGTTGTTTACACTTTGTATTTCTGTGGTATCTTTGTTACAGTTGATAAAACAATATTACAATTATACGAATAACTTTAGTCTGTGGTTTACATTAGCATTCACTGTGTTGTACAGTTCTATGTTTTAAAAAAATTTTTATTCTAGTCACACACAAAGCTATTTTTTTTTTTTTTAGGAGATACCGGGGATTGAACTCAGGACCTTGTACATGTAAAGTGCACGCTCGACCAACTGAGCTCAACCCGCTCCACTATAGCTATTACTTTTTACAGAGGCGAATTAAAGTTTCCCCTCGCCATTCCCACTGCCCGAGTGGTTCTTCCTCCAGATCACTGTGTGACTTGCCTCCCTCAGTGCATTCGGGTCCTGCCTCACACAAGACCCCCTTAGGCAGGCTGTCACAGACCCCTCCGACCTCTTACCCGGTTTTAATGTTCTTATTACTTAGCATTATTTGGGATTACAGATATATTATTTCCTTGTCTACCGCATGTAGTAGATGCACCCATGCTTCTAGATGAGCTCCAAGAGGACAGCCCTGGTCGGGTCCCTGTGTACCCCGCCTGCATGGCCCAGAGTGTGTGTTCAGTGCACAGCCTTGAACGGATGTGCAAATCAGGCTCAGTCAGCATACTTGGAGAACTTGGTTGCTTTTGTATTGTTTCCTTTTTTTTTCAGAAAACCTGAGGGATAGGTTGCGTAATAAGCATCTGTCAGAAGCATGGAGCCCATCCTGTTAGGTTCTCGAAGGTGGGTCTCTCAAGCCATTTTCCCCATAAATTATGTCAGCTGCACAGTTGCATACGTAAGCACTATGTGTTTGGTCGGCATCAGCAAAACGTGAATAAAAGTTTTTGGTGATTTGACTTACCAGTGTTGATATTTTGGATTTTGAATTAAACTGGGATGGTATTATTTATTTCACTTGGTAAGCCATCTGTGTTTACAATGCTTTTCCAAATCATAGATTTTGGGGCTATTTTGTGATCTGTTGCAGAATTTTCTTGGCAATCCAAGCAATAGACTAGTTTGCACTCATTGAGACTTAGTCATTGCAATTTCTTATAATGTCTTAAAATTGAAAATAACCCACACCATGGCGGGACTGTTGGGCACATAACCTGTGGCTGTTACTTACCACTGTGGATTTTGCAGAAGGCATGGAAGGAAAGGGGAAGTAGAGAGAGGAAGCTGACTAATGTTACAGAGCCAGGCAGCAACAGAAGAAGGATTAAAATTCATATTGCAAAGGCTTTGGTTCACCACTTGGTCTCCCTGTAAAGTGGCTAAAGAAATAGATTTCCCCCAGGTAATTTATTTCTGGTTGGTTACCTTGGAGAGGAAAGCCTCTTTTCCCCCAAGTACGTGTTTCAGTGCCATGGTCTCATGTTGTTTGTGTGGGCTTTGATGCACTTAGCAAGTTGTGTGTCATGAATACACGGTGATGGCGATCTCTGCATTCTAATAAGAGCTTGGTAATTAGGAACCATGGCTCATTCATCCCAGTTTTTGCCAATGTCTTGCTCAGAACCTGGCATAAGGTCAGTGCCTAGAAAATATTTTTAATTAAAAGAATGAATAAATGAATGAAAGAAGCCCAAAATAAAAGAGTTCCAAGGGAGAAGGGTAGATTAACTTTCCACCATCATTTACTCATGGCAACCATACTTCCTGTTTTGTCTCCTGGTAATTATTAATAGTTCCCCTTTTACTCTCCAAGAATCCTGGTTTGGATGATAAACTCAATAGTCATCCTACTTCTCAGATGCATTTCTATATTGACAGATTGAAATAGCTACAAGAAGGTACGGTAAAAGATCTGTTGTACAAAATGTCTGTCTTATCTCATCTAGGGCTTATAAGGGCTCCCTTTATCTCAGAGGGACAGGTCGAGGGGCACCTAGACTGTTGTCTGGCTCAACTTCTATCCTGTTCTTCTATTATCTGCAACTTACCACATTAGATCGAAATATCCCAGGCTACTGGCTTATTCAACGGACAGTCCAATATTGAATACATTCAGCTTTTTCCCTGCATGTGGAAGCTAATTCGTGGCTTCTTCAGCTCTAACTCAATGGGTTAGCTCCACAAAGTCTGGACTTTGCTCCATTTGTGTTGGCAGATGCATTCTGCAGAGCCCAACAATCACTCCTTTTTCTTTTTTGCTCCCTTTTTCTCACTTTCTGATTGCTGCTGCTTTGTCTTTCCCATTCTCAGACACTGATATTGTGTGTCTGTGGAAGACTGACCAGGTCTCTGGAGACTATTGAGTTTCACCAGGGTAGCTCATAAAAATCAGTATTCCACCAGAGGGAGCTGAATAGTAAAGAGGAGACCAACTTGCTTTCTACGTAGAAATGCAGAATTGTACGTTATTTTCCAACTTCCATTAAAATAAAAATTTAAATGCCTCAGGAGAACATCTTCATGTTTTCTTTATTGATTTTGTTTTTTTTCTTGGAGGACTGTTCACATACTGTATATCCATTTGCTTCGTTTTTTTACCCCCAGCATGAAGGTTGCACTATTACAAACGGATCAGGAGACTCTGTTGTCCAGTAACGTTGTTGCCTGCTTCTATGTCCAGTGAGATTGTTTGTTTTAAAAAGCCCCAGGACCACAGGGCTGGGACCTGGTATCAAGTTGGTGTGGTGTGTGTGTGTGTGTGTGAGGGGGGGGGGAGAGAAGGGGGAGCATTCTCCTAGATTCCCAGTATAAACTGAAATCATTGTTCTTCCACATCTGTGTACAAAATCCTACTCCTTTGAGGCTTTTTCTCCCATTACCCCTATTCTCTCATATTCCCATATTCCTCGAGATCTCTGACATCTGATTTGGCCATCCTCACCACCCTTAAGTCATGTTGTCAACCAGATTCAATGTAATCCAATCCTTGTAGATGACCCACCTAACTCCCCAGTCTCATTGTGTCTCTGACCCTGCAGCTCCATCAGACTTCACACCCGCTCCACTTCAGCCACACCTGCTCCACTTCAGCTCTTCTCACCTGTGACCATGTCCTAGACAGTGCTTGAACCAATGACTTCTGAAACCCCAAAGTGTATCCTCCAAAATAGTCCCTGTATCTTGCAACTCCTCAATTACTCATTCCTACCACACCTGTCCTTCATCTTTATCAGATTGTTGACCTTCTGTGTTTAAGACTGAGGCTGTCCACCTCCACCAGGGAAAATTACTGTTTGTTTTTTGGGCTGCTCAAGCAAATACCATGAAATGGATCAGGTTAAACAATGGGAATTTATTTGCTCGTGGTTTGAGGCTGGGAAAAAATCCAAATCAAAGCATCATCAAGGTGATGCTTTCTCATCCAAGATTGTGGCCTGCTGGGGCTGGCTGCCAGTGATCCTTGGTCCTTAGTTTGTCACATAGCAAGGCACATGATAGTGTCTCCTGGTCTCATTGGGTTCTGCTGAATTTCAGCTTCTTGCTTCCTGTGGCATTTTCTCTGAATTTCACTCTGCTTATAAAGGACTCTAATAATAGGTTTAAGACCCATCCTGTTTGTGGTGGGCCAGACCTTAACTGAAGTAACTTCATCAAAAGTCCTACTTAGAATGATTTCACACAATACCAATGGGTTAGATTTGTTTTTCTGGGGTCCATACAGCTTCAAACCACCACAGTTATCTATCCTGGAGACTGGTGCTACCACAGATTCATGGTCACCAACTTCGGTTAAGTCCATGGCTCTCTGCCCCAGTGATCCTTTTGTGGCTTCAGTTAACCCTCTGTGCCATTCTCTGAACTGGTTCCTGGCATTGCCTCAGTTGTGGTGAGCTCACATAATTCCAAGAAAATTGTCACTGCAGACTCTTAGAGCATGTTTATATCTCTCTATAATGTTTATCATGATTGAGAAGTACAGTAAAATGAAAATGCTCTAAAATAGTTCTTGATTGCAGAAATTAGCATAAATATTTGAAATGGCCTCAAATATGCAAATTCCTTCTACAGCCTGAGTGGAGGACAGGGTGTTTCTCTGAAGGCTTTTGTACAGGTTGTACTGAGCTACTTTTCATTTCGTGTATCGGCTGAATGATAATGTTTTTGCGCACTGTTCACATATCTTTAAATGATTTGGCACATTTCTATATTAATCCTTTCAACAAAGTAAGACTTTGTGAGTGGGAAGTATCACCTTGTAGAGTAATCCTGAAACATGCAAATCCGAGCTCCTAAGTGACCTGCCACAATAGAATTAGAGTGTGTGGACCTTATTGCATGAAAGCATGGCTAGGCTGATATTATCCTTTCGTAGCTATTTTTTGTCATGTAACCTTTTAAAATTGCCTTTTCGTGGTGCCATAGTTTAAGAGGTACTTACGGAAACTGTGAAAGAAATCGGTGGCTGGGGGGAAGGGCTTCTCTTTCTCAATGTGATTTATCTTCAAGGACTCTTTCAGTGAAAATATATGTTTGGTAATTAGAACCCAAGTTCAAATGGAGGATTATACCCAGGAGGGAGAAGCCAGAGCTCGTAGTTCAGGTTACTTTATTAGGGAAAACATGCAAGTTCTGTGAAGTCTTGAGTCCGCCGTGCAAACCGTTATCAGAAGGCCTGTGCTTTGAGCTCTTTGAGTGAAGTCCTGGGAGATTTACGCAAATGCCTTGGTGACCAATTGCTTGGTTTTTGTGGAGCTTGAGTTTGTAGTCTGATCTTGTGAGAACTTTGCCTTTAGCCCCTTCGCAGAGGTAAATATAAGCCTCTGAAGCTTATTTTTAGTTTTATGGTACATTTGGGAATTAACTTTAGTGTTCTTATTCTTTATTGAATGTCTTTGAGTGTCAAAGAAGACATTTAAAAATGCTTAAACCTGTCAGAGGGAGAACAGTCTAAAATAATTTGTGCTATAATAATAATAAACCTGTTTTTTCATTTCCTAAAGCTGGTTTCCTATAGCCTGGTACTATGTCTACCCTCTTCTCTTTGAGCCCACAAGATAATTCTCTGTACATGAGTGTCACCTAGAGAGAGTGTGCAAAGTGCAAATGTAGCCCATTTCCAGAGAGCGCCATTCAGGAGGCTGGCGTGGAGGCCAGGTGCCTGCATTTTAGAGGTGCGTCCCAGATGGCCGTGCTGCAGGTGTGTCAGGGTGGTCACAGTTATACCTGAGACCCCCGGAATCAGCCCTGGACCAGAAGCCTGGAGCCCTGGCTCTAAGGCCATAGGTGTCTTTGGGTTTGTGACTTTAACTCTTTGAAATTTATTTTCTTACTCTGCGAAGTGCGTTGAATTAGAATGTATCACCAACATAATTTTGTAGGTAGTCTCTGATAATTTGTTCCAAAGAAATGACTGTGTGGCTATACAGTGAACAGATATAATTCTTATCACTATTTTTATTCTGGACTTTTGGCCATGGTTTAGCACGTCCCAGTAGATAAACAAGCCCTGCAGTGGACCAATTTATTCATATGGTTAGAACAGAACATATCCCTATCCTAATTAAAATGAAATCCATATGATATGGGAAGATATATATTTTTAAGCCTCACTTTCTGTCCTTACACTTGTGTACATTGCATATCATAATGTGCAAACTGAAAAAGAGACTTGAGCACCAAGGAAATGTTTTCCATATGGATATCCAGGTGTCCTGTAACATTTGTTGAAAGGAATATTCTTCATTAGATTTCCTTGACACTTTTGCTAAAAATCAATTGATTGTACATTTGTACCTATTTCTGGACTCTCTGTCCCATTGATCTGTTTGTCTTTATGCCAATACTGAACTGTCTTGATTACACTAGGTAATCTGTGCTGTACTGTGGCTTTGGAATCAGGTGGTGTAAATCTTCTAACTTCAAAATTGTTTTAGCTCTTCTAGGTCCTTTATATATTTCCATATGAATTTTAGAATCTTTTTTTTTTTCAATTTCTGTAAAAATGCCTGCTGAGGCTGTGATTAGGGTCACGTGAACTCCATAGGTCATTTGGGAGAGAATTGACATACAAACTACTGCATTCCCCCCCACCCCCCCAATCGTGTTAGCTTTTGGTTTTAAAGAGTTGTCCATAATTTAAGAAAAATAAATTTTGGCTAGCAAATGTTTACTCAGAATAGGTAATAGATAATGAGTTCAAAATTTCATGAATATGCTTCATGAGGCATCTATTCTAATTATTTCCCTGGTAATAAGAACATTAACTAATTTTCTTATGGCAACTTAATTTTAAAATAAGTAAAATATGCAAATTAAAAATGACAGTATTTCCATGTTAACCAAAAGAACAAGTGCCTCTGTGTCATTTTAAATATTTAAGAGAATGGTATTCAAGCCTGACTTTTCCTATTAAGAGCAGTGGTAAATAACAACTGACTCCAGAAAAAACAACAACCCTGATTTGTAGACTTTGCCAATTTCTGTGGTGTAAATACTCTCACCATAGCTGATTTCAAGCTACCAAGGGGCTATCTCTGAACATGGAGTTGGGAAGATACGTCCTTCCACACACCATTATATAGAACTTCCACCATACAGAGGCAATAGCTGTAACTGATTTCAAGAGCATAGAAGATAATAAAATGTAGTAAAATAAATAGGAAGAATGGATTTGATGTATCTATTACCTGATTTTTTAATAAAATTTATTTAATTGTAAATTTCTATGATTTAACATTGAATAATGTCTGTGTTACACAACTCGCTCTCAAAATTTCTGAAAACTTAATCATTAGTTGGTATGAGCCCACTGTGGGCCAAGAGTAAAGAGAAGGCTTGTTTATATCAAACTGAACTTATGGTTATTAGTTCAACTGTTAAATGAAACAAAATAAACTATAAGGAGATTTTGTTATGTTTTGTAACTTTAACTCCTTGATTGAACAATTCTGAACTGAGGTTGAGTGGGCATGATATTACCATTTTATGAATTAAATGATTTATGTAACTGCGTGTGTGTATATGTGTGTGTCAGTCTGAAGCTTTTGTGGACCCCCAAAATTCCTGCTCTTCTAATCCATTTCTGTGGGTATAAACCTATTGTAGGTGAGACCTTTTGATTAAATTATTTCAGTTAAGGGCCTTTAATTAGATTGCATGACCCAGGGTGGGTCTTAATCCTCTTACAGGGGTCCTTTTAAAAAATAGATATTTAGTTTTTATCCATTTTAGCCCCCCCCCCCGGCGGGCGCGACGGCTGTGCTGCTAGGAGGCCCAGGGGTCTATGTCTGTTTCCTGTCCTATCCTCTTATCCTTTCTTCCTATCTTTACTGGGATTCGATCCTGGAATGGGAGAGGGGCATTCTGCCACCAGCGCCACCTCCGTTCCTGTTTTTTTTTGGTGTGTCTCGTCTTGACTCTCCCCTGGGTCTCTCTCCTGTTATGTCATCATCTTGTTGCTTGGTGTGGCGGGCCCGACGGCTCACCTGCTAGCAGACCCAGGGGGCTCACCTGCTCGCAGGGCCAGATGGCTCACCACCTTGCAGCGCCTACCGGCGTGCCTGTGCACCTTCTATATTTTTCTTTATTTTACTGGGAGGTCCTGGGGCTTGAACCCAGTTCCCTCTGCATGGGAAACAGACACCCAACCGTTTGAGCCACATCTGCTGCCTGCTATATGTCTTAAGGTTGACCAAAGATACCTAGAGTTACAGTCTTTTCCCATACAGGATGGCCATATAATAAATCAGGCTTAGTTTATCACCAGCATTCTAAAAACCAGACATAGGGAGAAAAACTAGGTCTGGGGACACATGCATGGTTTCTAATATAGCGAATGTTTAGCCTACCCTGATTATTACAAAATCAGGACAGCGAGAATATTCACATACAGGGGTCCTTTATAAATGGAGGAATAAAAAGCTGCAGGTACAAAAAAGGGCTGCAGAGTCCGAGAGGAACCCAGAAGCTGAGAGGATGCCTAGAAGCTGAAAGCAACAAAATCCAGAGGGGAGACAGTGAATGCCACCATGTGCCTGCTCGCCCACAGCTGCAGCCTGGGGGAAAAAGAGCTCTTATGATGCTTTGATTTTGACACTTCCATGGCATCAAAACTGCACGCTTTTAACCTAATAAATCCCCATTGTAAAAGCCAACGCATTTCTGGTATATTGTTCTCAGCGGTTTTTAGCAAACTAAAATAGTGTGTGTGTTTTGAGGGCATGGGGTGCCTCGGGGAAGATAAGCCAGGACTTTTCGTTAGTTAGCGCAGGATGAGTAAGGTAACAAATTGACCAAACATGGACTAGCTCCTCACACAAGTTTATTTCTCACTCATATAGTAATAATAGTTCCAGTTCCAGTGATGGTTGTTTTTTGTTTTGTTCTGCGTTTTGGGGGGGGGGGTGTCTCTGCCCCAACGGTCATTCAGAGACCAGATTAAAGGTAGCTGTGTCACTTTAATATGTGGCTTTCAAGATCACAGGGGGCTTCATTGTAGTCCGTGGGAAGGAGATCAGGCCTGGGGGTGGTGGGGAGCAGTAGGGAAGTTTTGCGTGGCCAGACCTGGAAGTGGCACCTGTAAGCTCCTTTTCTATCCATGACTGGCTATAGCTCAGTCATGTGACCACACCAACCACTAGGAGGCTGGGAAATGTAGTCATGTGTCCAGGGAGAAGCAGAGGACAGATTTGGGTGACCAGTAGTAGTCTGCCTCGTCATTCCTCCATACGTTGTCATGATGCAACAACACTCTATAGGGAGTGTTGGCCTCTAGACCAGGAGGCTTGAGTTTTAGTTAAGTTTCATCATTAATTAACTATCCTCTTGGACAAGCCCAGTGTCCTCATCTGTAAAAATGCTTGTGCTAGGTTCTGAGATTCCCAGCCACTTCACTCTGTTTTCTCCTACTCAACATTCCCTGATGTCTCTTCTTTCCTTTCTGATGTCCTGGGGGTAGCTTTTCATCTAGTGGTCCTGATACCCTTTCTGCCAGTGAACACCAGTCTTTCCTCAACTTGCCAACTTTGTGCCGCCTGCTTGGCTTGGGACCAGGGTGGAGGAGCACAGGGTGCTTCTGACTCAGGGATTCTGAGGGACTGAGAGCAGCTGTTTGGTCTGGGGAGAGCTGTGCTTGGTGCAGCTTCAGGGGTTTGTCAGGAAGCTGTTCTCATTTTGCTTCAGTCAGGAAAATGCAGAGTTCATTAGGCAGGTGCAAACATTTCACACCAGCAGTCAAGGTCTTGGAGAAACACTAGGGTGGCGTGGTAGAGTGTGGCCTCTGGAGGCAGACTGTGTGGGTTCAAACCCCAGGTCTGCCTTTTCTGAGTTGTATAGCTGTGGCCAAAGTACTTAACCTCTCTGCCTCGGTTTCCTCATCTGTAAAAAGTCAGTTAAAGTAATTATATAAAAATATTTTATATTATATATTGATTTTTATGCTAAGTGTTTTTGTGAGGTAAGCAAATGCATGCCCAGTCCACAGAACCGTGACCAGGATGTTGCCGGAGTCCTAAGGAAATCATGCTTCTGTGGGCACTGAGAATAGAATGTAAGAGGGTCAAGATCTGTTTCCTTTAAAAAAAAAAAAAGGGCAGTTGTTTCAACAGCTTGTGTAGTGCAGAACTGTCCTAATTATGTGTACGGGCAACCTTCTTTTTCTCTTCCTTTCTCCCTTTACTGTCTTCCTTCCTTCTCCTTTCTCTCTCTTTTCCTCTATGAGGGAAGTAAAGACATTGGGACTTGTGATACTGAAGTGCCAAACTAAGTGCTGGAGACATTGATCTGGGATCAGCATTACTTGCCATGTCTTCCCCTCTTCCTCATTTTATACCCTTGGCAGACATTGCTAATCGATATGGGAGCCTTTTCTTGCTGAACTTCAGTGCCTCCACAGAAGTGGGTTAGAGTCACAAGATTTCACATCTGGTGTGGTATGACCCATCAGAGCTGACGCTGACCAGAGGGTCGGGGGCCCTCTGCTGTGTCGAACATGAACCCTTCCGTTGCTGGGTTTGTGGGAAAATCGAGGGGTTCCCAGGGAAAAGCCAGAGCCTCCAGGGCAGGGGCAGGCCGAGGAGGCCGGAGGCCGTGGGGTGTTGAGGTCAGTACGGCGGCATGGAGGTATCTCGTTATGCTGGCAGTTGGAGTAGCTGTTCTTGTTCAAACCCACACAGCATCCCCCTTGCCAGGATCTATTTTAACACTGTTTTTACCATCAGCCACATTGGAGCTTGAAATGAAACCCAGTGGACAATCAAGCATTATAAGATATGGTTCAAAGAGAGGGTCACCACTGTTCTCTAAAGTTATACGGACAATCTTATGGAAGAAGGATTTGCATGGGGCCCAAAAGGATTTGGCAAAAAAAGAAAAGGCACTTCACATGCGGGAATAGAATAAATAGATGGGTGGTGTGAGCCTGACATGGCAGGCCCCTTAAGCCCCTTCTCCCAGCCTCAGTTCCCTTCTTCCAACCTCACAGAGGATACTGTGCCAGGTTGCCATGGTGATGACAGACTCCTTTGGGCAGGCAGCATTGTGAAGCCTTCAGAGCGGAAAAGATGGGCAATTCCCAGGGTCTCATTACTGCCCAGATTGTGAAATGGCAGTAAATGGCAATCTGTTTTCTTCTAGAAAAAGTGGTCTCTCTTTGAGCCTTGTGTTGTAAGTTCCAAAGAGAAAATAATTGATCAAACACAAATTCCTTGCAAGGTGGTGTTGGTGGGGAGATGTATGGGAGCCTTGTACGATGATATGCATGTTTGTTTTGTAAATTCACAACTTTTACTATACACTTCTTGTTTATGTTCATGTATGAATGATATACTTCAATAAAAATTTATTTAAAAAAATTCCAGATGTGATTTTACCATTAGGAAAATATACTGCTTTTCTGTTTTTCTATTTTTTTGGGTGTGTATTCTAGTATTCAAAATAAAATCATAATGTTTTAAAAATTAGCCTGACTAAAACCTAACTGCTTGAGAAAAATCATTTCTCTTAATTTATTAAGGAAGAAAAACTGCAGTAGTGTGGTGAACATACCTATTTTAGATAGGTATGAGAAGATAAATTCTAATCCCTCCACATGAGACATTAATAAAATAATTATATAACTTTGTTGAAGTTAAATTATAGATTAAACCCCTTTATGCCTCTTTGTATGACTTGGGGCATTGTTTCCTCCTTGAGTCTCAATATACACCACATAAAGTGGGATAACATCATTTCAGAGTTTGGCAGAAAAAAAAAAAAAAAAAAAAGGCAGAAGAGAAAAACCATCCATAACCCAAAAACAGCTATTGTATTTTTTGTTTATTCCTATTCATTTTTGTTCAGAATTTTTAAACAGAATTGTAGTCATGGTATACATTTACTTTTATATCCAGCTTCTTCATTTAACCTCCATCTTTCATGTTGTCCATAGGCTGTGTATTTATGTCATTTGTCGCTTGGTAGAGGATGGAGTTAAAACCTGCTGAGTGTTGGTATTTATAATTTACTCCTTAAACTCAGAGTCTTCATAGCATTTTTACCTGAATATTCTGGTGTCCCATTTTTAAAGGCAATTGCCAATGTGTTTGGTTTTAAGCCTATTTGCTTCAGACTCTGTGCTAAGTACATGAATAAGATATTGTCCCTGGCGTCTTATGACCTGAGTTAAGTTCCCTGAAAGAAGGAATCTAGAAGGAGGACTACACTTGCTGAGATAGGATGCTCTTCTCATGCATGGAGCACCTCCTTTGAATGCCGATGTTTTTGGGAGTTCCAGAAACCAGAGAGCCTGGGTACCTTCTGTCCATTCTGACCCGACCCTTGAGGGACAGGCGTTGGATAGGAGGATTCTGGGCAGGCATGGCCACCCAGACTTAGAATGAGCTTTGCTGTTTTCTTCACCAGTCTGTACAATTTTATATTAACTGCGCTGGCGCGGGCCAGGGGTGCAAAATGGGGCTGTGCATGGTCCTTGCGTGGTGCTTGCCTTGGGGGTCCGTCCAGGCACTGAGCCGGGCAGGGCGGGGCTGCGCCGAGGTCCTGAGGGCACAGTCCCCCTGGAGTGTGCCCGGGCCCGGGGGGTGTCGGAAGGCAAGCGGAGGCACGGCCGGCTGGAATCCGCGTGGCGGGGTGCCTGCGAGCCCGTGGAGTGTGGGGCAGATGTGGCCCAAGTGCTCGGGCCCGCCTCACGCTCCCCGGGCTGTCCTGGGCTCCGCTGTCCTAGTAATATTTGGGGTTTATTTTCAATCTACAATTTTAAATGGTTATATTGCTTCTGATTCACTTTAGCTTTTCTAAAGAAATTTTATTCTTTTAATCTTTGAGTCCTTAAAATGTCCTTTTTAAATTTTCTTATTTTTTTGGTATGACTTAAAGATTTATTTATTTATGCCCCCCCCCATTGTTTTGCGCTCACTGTCTGGTTTCTGTGTGTTCTTCTGTGTCTGCTTTTCTTCTCTTTAGGTGGCGTCGGGAACTGCTTGGGACCTTCTGGAGTGGAGAGAGGTGTTCAATCTCTTGGGGCACCTCAGCTCCCTGGTCTGCTGGTCTCTTATTGTTTGTCTTCTGTGTCTCTTATTGTCTGTCTGCTGTGTCTCTTTTTGCTGTGTCATCTTGCAGCTCTCCTGTTTGGGCCATCTCGCGTTTCATCAGGAGGCCCCAGGAATCGAACCCTGGACCTCCCATACAGTAGACGGGAGCCCAATCGTTGAGCCACACCCGCTTCCCTGTTCATCCTCTTTTAATATTCAACATATTTAACAAAGTCATAAGCATGGTGTATGAATGATTTTAAATCTGCTTCTTTGCTTTTTTCACATTTTTCCATCATTTTAGGAAATTTATATTTCTTTAATGGTTGCAATATTCCATGGGGTGCTTGTACCATAATTTTACTGAACCATTTCTCTGATGTTACACATTAGTTTTCTCCAAATTTACTATTTAAATATATATTATTTGATGTTCAACTTTGAACTTAGGGCTTTTCCCATATTAAAGATATTTTATGCGATTTGTTTCCTTATTGCTCAATAGATTTCCCAAAAGATTGTACCAGTTTATAATGTCATAGGCAGTGTTGGTTTCATCCAACTCTTGCTGACATTTGATATTATCATAAATTTACTTATTTTTGCTAAATTAGTAGGGAAAGTAGATATCTTGTTTCAATCTGTATTTCTAAGTACTGATAGACTTGGATGTTTTCCCCATCTTTTTTCACTTTTAGAGCTTTTCTTTTGTGAATTATCTTTTAGATTCTTTAAATATTTGGGCCTAATGTTTTTCTTATTGTTTTACATAACAAAAATGTTAGCACTTTGTTACAAATATTAGTTTGCTATTTTAATATTTTTACTAGACTGATATTTCTTTTTCAATGATCTAGACTTCTCTTCCTGTATTATTACCACAATTTAAATAGTGATGCCTTGTGATTCTTCCATAACTTTCTTTATATTCTTATTCACCCCTGTTTTTACATGAACTTTATAATTTTTTCATTAGTTTCTCTCACCTTCTACTCCAGAAGAATCTGCTTGAATTTTGATTATAAACAAGTCAAATCTGCAGATTAACTTTGGGAGGGCAGGCATTTGTGTATTAATTAGACCTTTATAATGGAGATGAGTCTTGATAAATGTTGGTGGAATTGAGTCCTTGAAATGTTTGTCAGCCTCAAGTCCAGATTTGCTTTGTGAAGTACAGGATTTAAAAATAAAAGCAAATCCTGTATTGTAGTTAGTGTTTATTTAGCTTTTGCTTGCCTGTGTCAGAGTCTCCTACTCAGTGTTTTGTGTATGTTAATTGAAAACATGACCAACTTTGAATTTGTACAAGCTTTCTTTAGGAGCACTCTTTTCATTTCTCCTTGGATATTGGAATCCTTTCTTTAATATTGATATTGAAGTGATACGATGTTTGCCTTTTCCTCCTTATCAGTTAAAAAGCACTATCTTGTTTTCATTGACATTGCCTTAAACGCTAGAGCTTTAATCAAAAGATATTCTTAATGATAGCTATATATTTTGACAGAATATATTAATTCAAAATGTTCTATAGTTTTTATTTCAGTAGGGTCAGGGAAAACGATGGCAGAAATTTATCTTGTTGGTTGACATAGATTCAGTAATAAGAATAATGACAATAAAAATAATTTCAGCTGACATTTCAGCTTTTACTGTATGCCAGTTATTTTTCTTATTTAATTTTTAAAACAGCCCTATGAGGTAGTTGCTGCTATTCTCATTTTGCAAATGAGAAAATCGAGGCACTAAGAGATTAAGTGATTTACTCAATTCATCTTTCATTTTTCCTTTCACTAAGATGTGGAAATAGAGGCACTAGTAAGTGGCATTTCTGGTGCCACAGAATTTAAAAGCTAGAAGAGACTTCTTTATATCATTTAGTTCATGGACTAGTCTTGTCATTTTTCAGGTGAGAAAACCAGAGCCCAGAAAGCTTCAGTAATTCTTTAAAGGTTTTTAAAATTATGAAAACAAAAATGTTCAATAGTCAGTAGTACATAAAGTAAGAAGTGAAAGTCTCCCATTTTCTCTCTTCCTATCCATTCTCTTCCCCATAGGAAAGCCCCATTTGCAGTTCAAGTATCTTTGTCTCGACATTTTCCTTCCGTATTTAAATAGCTTCTCTAATTTACAGTGGAGATAGGGCAGAGGGATGGGGGACGGCGGGGAGAATGTCAGGTAGAAGGCTTGATGGAAGTGGCCAGGTCCTCCACATTGGCTCCCAAAGAAGACCCTGCCTCAGGGAAGCACTGGGTGGGGGGTGGGGGAGGGCGCAAGGAGCTGGTCAAAATGCTCTTGGAGCCACCAGCTATTGTCACCAGGGTCAGCCCTGTTCATAAATTAGCTGGGCTTTCCAAGGCAAGCCAATGGCTCTAAAATGGATTTTTCCTGCAGGTATGAAGGTAAATCATGTCAGTAAAAAGTCTTTGTCCAACTATACATTAGCTCGCAATCTCTGTGCTACAATGAGGAACATTTTAAACATCTGGCCTGAAGACATTTTCCAGTCACTGAAGATTTTATTTTCCATGAGTCTAGATCACTCCCAGGGTCACCTGGTATAGTTGGTGTTGCATGAGCAAATTCTTTTGAAGCTCATCATGCTTTTTATGTTGTAATTTGTCAAAGTAGTAGGGCAAATCTTGCCAAAGTAAGCACTGGAAAGTGATTCAGGATAACCGATTGTGCTTATAATTGAGACTGCTAAAAGATGCAAAAATTTGGTACTCTCCTAATTTGAGGCATATTTTCTATTAGGTACAATAACCTTTCATTGTCATGTGATGTGCTTCTTGGTCACCCTTTCTGAAACTACCCAAGTCAACTACCTGTGATCAAGGAGCAACAAGAACTTTGCTCTTCAAAATTGATATATCAGAGACAAGGGCACCCATAGGTGTGGCCACAGCCAGCAGAGTGCCTGATGTAGACTTTACAAACGCCAACTTCTTTATCTCAACTTTGCTATTATTCAAGGCAAATGAATCAACACTCTGGTGTTAGACAGGCATTTTCTTTTCTTTTCTTTCTTGCCTTTATAAAGGGTATTTATTGGGGTAGAAGCTTACAGTTACCAGGCCATAAAGCATAAGTTACTTCCCTCACCAAAGTCTATTGCCACGTGTTGGAGCAAGATGGCTGCCGACAGCTGCCAAGAGTTCAGGCTTCCTGGATTCCTCTCTTCCCGGGGCTTGTTTCTCTCTGGGCTCAGCTGCTCTGCTCCTCTGTGTGCTTACTTCCTGGGCTTCAGCCCAAAAAATCCCTTGCGTCCTCCTTCTCTGTGTCTTTACTTCCCCAGGCTCTGCATCAAAACTCTGGCAGGCATTTTCTTTTGTGTGTCATTTTCCAAGTCTTCTCTAAGAAGCCTCTCAGTTTGGGAGGATTGGACGCCCATTGCTAACAGCTTCTCTGATCTACTTGACTCCATGTGCTGCTCGAGGACCTTGTTAAGGGCTGACCCATTTAAATGGGCTGCACAGAGCTGCTACCTTGGTTGACTCTCGTTACTGTTTCTGCCCATGAGAAATTATTAGTTTTCTCTGTATTAGTTTTCTGGAACTGCCATAACAAATTACCACACCCTTGGTGTATTAGTCAGGGTTCTCTAGGGAAACAGGATCAACAGGAGATGTCTGTAAATATGAGATTTTATAAGATTCTCTCCCATGACCATGGGGATGCACAAGTCCAGATTCTGCAGGCAGGCTGCAAGCCACGGGCTCCAATGAAGGCCCTTGATGAGCTCCCAGGAGACGGTGGCTGTCCAAAGATTGAAATCACTTCCCCTTTTAAGGCATTCAACTGATTGGATAAAATGTCACTCATTGCTGAGGCAATTTCCCTGGTTGATTGTAGATGTAATCAGCCATCTGTACAGTAAATTCACTGATGATTAAAGTCCATTAATGTCCTCATATTACAGTTAGCCCAGTGCCTGCTTGACCAAACAACTGGGCACAATTACCTGGTTGAGTTGACACATTAGCCTAACCATCACACTTGGCAACACTGCTATAATTTCTGGGGTTTTCTCTCTTCTCCTCTCCACTTTTCTGTCTGGGCTCATTTTTTTCCCCAGGTGTCTTGAATTTTCAGTGAGCAAGCTGCCAGACTGTTGTTTCTTTGACATGGCATTCTAATCAACCTTTTTTTTCCCTTTAAATACAGTCCTTGTATCTTTATTTCTCTTTTGGGTTTGTATTGTTAATAGGTGATAAGGATCTTATTATTTGCTTCAGATATTGACAGTGTGTGTATAAGGTTGGGCATTAAATGGTTGAGCTTTTACTGAGATTAAGGAAAGCCTTTATTAACCATAGCCTGGTAATGACAGCTATGCCTAATGTTGTAAATTAAACAAGAGCCATTTGATTTAGGTGACCTGTTGTGATATTTTATTGTTCTCCTTTGAAACTAGTCATCATGTTTATAAAATGCATGGTAATGTGTGTTTATTGAATCTTAGATATTCACAGCCTGCCCTCTCTAGGCACTTACTGTGCAGTGGAAACATTTGTGTGGTACATGACTGAGTCCTTACTGGTAGGGACCAGGCAACTTTTTCTGGTGGCTAATTTGAAGGGGAAAATAGGTACAAGCTGGCATACCTGGAAGACTTACTGTGCAAACTAAGATATTTTCTGATAAATTCATTGGAAGAGACAGTGTCCTTTAGTGACAAGAAAAATGTCATCTGCTCTGTGATTTTGGGTGAGTTATTTTAACCTCTTGAAACCTCAGTTTTCCCAACCTGATTGGTAATGGGGTTCATCCCTATGACCTCTGTGGTTCCCATTAGCTGTATAATGCTCTTATTATTTTAAGGTCACTTGAGTTGGGTAGGCTTTCTTTTATTCTCAATTGGATATTTCCACGTGATCTCTTCTTTAATAATTTTTTTTTTACCTTTATTACATTGTATCTTTTATCATATTTTTGTACCTTTATTGAAACTGTATAGACTCGCTATTTACTTAAGGTGAAAAGTCAACTTAGATCAAGTACAGACTTTAAGATTAATAAACTAAAACATCTACTATTAGTATGTGCCTTCTTGTTGAATGTGTTGATTTATCTTCATATATGGAAAGGTATTATTTCCCAAATAGGCAGATGTGGGAAAGGACAATGCTGCTGCTTTTAGATTTCCAGCATGATCCCGCCCTCTCATGGGCTTTCATGGTAAAAGTCACATTGATCCTCTCTAATTGCTTCATTCTCTGTAACTGCTTTTTGTAATGGGTTTGAATTTTTTATAAGGTCTTAAGAAAGGGCCTTAAGTAATGGTTGTATAAGCAAATGGGAGAAACTATTAAATTTGTGCTTTGTCTAACTCTCCTCTTCATATAATAATAAAAAAGCAAAACTACTCTATACGTATTTTGCTTAGCTCAGAAAATATGTTCGTTTCTGATCCATCTTATGGTGTTGACGGTAATGGTTTGAATAGCTGGCTGTGCTCTTCTCTTACTCCACATTTCCTTCTCCGCTCTTGGATTAAACAGAAACTTCTGGTCTAATCTTTGTCATCGATGTTACGTACTAGCCAGCCCTTCCAGCTTTCCGGTATCTATGACCTTTTTATCTTCAGCAGCATTTCGATTCTCTTCTTCCAATGTAACCAAACTGGATTCTTTTTTTTTTTTTTTTTTTTTTTGCTGCCTTTTGATGCTATTCCACACACTCCCGCTTCCAAACCTCGATTAGCTTGTTTCACAAACTTGGGACCACTTTCCTGCCATACCCCGTAGGCTTTCTTCTTCCTTCAGACTCACATTCCTTTCTTCAGTACTGTATGTTTTGTAGCATATTTGCCTTTTCCATTAAAGCTTTTTGAGACGAGGCTCTGCATTGGTTCTAGAGTTTGTGTTCTCATAGACAGAAGGAGGACTTTCTCCCTGGCTGCTGAGCCCCTGGCTGCTGAGTCTCCTTTGTTTTTAATGTAACCCATCGACCGTGGCTTTAACCTTCCATTCCAGCCTCTGCTGCTCTGCCTTAGCCCGGCTGGAGGAGATGCTGGTAATGGGTTGGGTGAGGGGAGTGTGGTGGTGGTTGAGGAGTGGGGTGGGGGGAGGGAGCAGTAAGAAAAGTAGGGTATCAGGGGAGAAAGTGTGGGATTAGATGGAGGAGAGAGGGACTTGTGGGAAGGATAAAGGCTGACTTGAGCCTTGCATTCAGTTCCTCATAGTCTGCCTTCTCTCTCTCTCTCTCTCTCTCTCTCTCTCCCTCCTTTCACTCCCTAACGACCCTAATAGGTTTTCCATGAAAATAAACTAAAAGAAAACTATGTTGGGGAAAAAGATTTTTCTGAATATGCTTTGTGTGATTTTTTTTTTCTTTTTTTTGGATGCAATTTCTATTTAGCCTTGGGCTTAGGGACCTATTTTAAGGAAATGTCCTCATCCTAGGAACCTTCTTATATAGTCTTGTATAGTCTCAATATAATAAAATGAATTAGACGATTTCTCACGCTCCCAAAGAAAGACTTTGGGATATTTGCTTACAGATTTGAAATCTGAGGAAATCAACTATAAAAGAATTAATAGAAATTTGAGTCCCTGAGTACAATGAGCTAACCTCAGCAGGAATAAAATGAAGGGGCATGGTTTGAAATAATTCGTGTAGTCTCCAGACATGTACACAAATACAAAGGTGTTAGGTGGCTCAACTCTGGCTCTACTGCCATGGCCTGCAAGTGAGCGCTGAATGTCACGGCTTAAAAAATGCAGAGAGAGAAAGATTTTAGGTTATTTTAGTACTGGTGGAAACTGCTGATTGTATGCAGGCAAATATACCCAATCTTGTGGAAATCAGGGCACAGTACTACATTTAAGACAAGGCCCATTTTATGCTCTTAAAATTGCTAGAGGTGTAGGAAGACACGATGGCATTTTTGGTGGTGGCGAAAAGTTTGGAGAGTCTCTTAAAGCCCTTATATATTTAATTTTAGTTTATTATATTGAGCCCAGGACTCTTCTTTTGCAGGCAAAAAGAAAAAAAATGGGCAAAATGATTATGAAGAGAGAAATGAATTTTAAATGCTTGTAACAATTTTCTGGTATAGAATGTCCAAGGCCAGAAATCTCCTTGCTGCTGCTACAGAGTTTACGAACCTTTTGGGTCTCTCATGGTTTATCCCATTTTTCTGCTTTCTTTTCTTTCTTAGCTTCACATCTAACTTCTGGTTGTGTTTCCTCCTTGCTTTTTATTTTCCTGACACACCCCTTCCTCCAGGTGCTCAGGAATGACAGCTAGCCGTCTCCCGGCTTTCTGCTGCAAACTTTTCCGTCCCTCAGGTGACCTTTGTAAACACTGGCTGAAGAAAGTGTGTGAAGAAGCTTTTTTAAAAGTCCCTCCCAATCCAGCACCTTTGCTATTCTGTGAAGCTCCATGATAACTGCTGGTTATTCTTGTAAAGCTGGTTCTCTAGATTAATGGAGAACACCCGAATGGAGTTTCCTTTTAGCACTGGAGAGATGTATGAGCAGGGGTGGGAAGTCTGCAGCTCTCTTCTCTTTGCTTTGCTGTCTCATGGCCCCTTGTCAAGTCTTTATCTTGTTCTACTGGGAAACAATGAGATTGATGGGAAGGCAAACTACCTTCTTGACAATAAATTGAAAAAAATATATACATGAAAAAAATTGGAACTAGGCCAGAAAAGGGGAAGTTTAGGTATATTCAGGGCAAAAAATGTCAATAGAGCTATGTCCAGGTGAATATGAAGTTCTTTAATAGACAGCAGCTCAGAGGAACACTACACTCTCTTGTTCAAAGCTGTTTTTTTGTTATATGAAGGATGACAACAGGACACCTAGACAGTTTGGCATGGGGGCAGGGAGAGGGTAGGCACCTGTTAAAATGTAGGTTTTTCAGGCACCACTGTTAGAGAGTCTGGCTTGGTAGGTTTGAGATGGGGCCCAAGAATCTGCATTTAAAACACACATTCCAGGGTTGAGCACCTGCTTCACATGTATGAGGTCCTGGGTTCATATTCCTGACACCTCCTTAAAAACAAAACAAAACAAAACCAAAAACATTCTAAGCCATTTCGATTCAGGTGACCTTTCTACCAGACTTTCACAAACACTGCTACAATGTGTCTTGAGTTTGATGGTTCTCACCTTTAGCAGTACATTGGAGTCACTTGGGGAGCTTTCAAAGTGCCATTGGGGTCCCAGCCCAGAGATCCTGGGTTGCAGGGTCTGGGCTGTGGCCTGGTATCAGCTCCTCAGGTGATTCTAAACTGCAGCCAGTGGTGGAAACCGCTGCTTTAGGTGGAGTAGAACTAGAGAATAAGGGAATGCGGACATGTTTTGGACTTCATTAAAGAGATCCAAAAAGAGATTGAGCTGAAGTTTACATTTGCATCATTCATGAAAAAAAAATGGTTTGCTAAGATGATTAGTAGGGCTTCTAATGTTGTAAGGGGATTACAGAACCATTTACAGAAACAGTCTCAAGCACTCTTGAAATGCCTCAGCATTTACGTGCAATTCACGTAGCTAAAGCATTGTGCTTGTTCCAGATGCTTTTAATTTAGTGGAGAAAGTCAGGATTTCTGCGTGAGCGCACATTGTTGGCCATTTGTTTAGCTTACGTTATATAATTGAAAAGTGAAACTATATTTCTCAAGTACTCCCAAATTAACATTTTTTTCCCTCCAATTTAGAATAGGTTACTCTGCCATTCCTTCATGACAAGTTTCCACAGTAGTGTGATTTCATGGTATTGCCAAGAAGCATTTGGATTTGTTGTTGTTAAACCACTAGGGGAGAGCGCTGGCTCTTTTTATTAACTAGGTCTTTAATTTGTAATTGTGACATATTTACGTATAACAAAAAGTTGAGAGCTCTGTCTAGCAAATACTGCTACATTCTCAGCTTTCCTATCCCTATCCCCCGCCCTCCAGTTATTTTCCACTCTTGGTAGAATCAAATTTTGTAATATTAAAGCTATTAACTGTTTAATAGTTCTGCCCAGTACCTGTTCCCTAGGTGGGTGCAAAAGTGCCCTTAGGAGTAGAGGGCTTTCAGACATTGTGGTGGCCTGCGATGTGGAGGCATTTCGGGGCTTTGGCAGCGTTTCAGCATTGTCCACTAAAGCGTGAACGTGCTCCTTTACTCGGAGAAGGCTGGTGAAATTAGGTGGGTGGAAGGCAGCTTTTGATCTGATCTCTCTAATAATAAAATATCGCCATCATTTAAACGATAACTTTAGGATAGTATAGTTTTCTCACAATCCAGATTAAGCTACTTCTAGAAAATAGCTCAGGTGAATTTCCGTGCAGTAGATGTACTAGAACCCATGTCCAATCGGGAGGGAGATTGGAGTGTTCCATCCTCTCCTCACTGGTGGGGAGTGGGCAGAGTGGTGCTGTATGTAAGATTTCACTCTGGTTTCCTTCAGGCCTGCCTTCCACCCCCCCCCCAGGGTGGTGAAGGTTTGACCTTCCATTTCTGCGACTGGGGGCTGGGTCCCATGAGGAGGCTGGGCCACTAAAGGTAGGGATGGACTCCAGGGGCAGGTCGGATGGGGAAGGCTCCTGCCTCAGTTCTCTGGCTGGTTTCTGCACTCACTGCAGGGCACTTGGCTGAGCTCTCTTTGAAAGGGATGCTGGCGACTGAGGCGTGGCGGATGGCATTTACTTGGTTGGGGTAAGGAGGGTATCAACTATGAGGCGACGTGGATTGTATCGATATCCGTAATTATGATTTGGATACGAAAGTAATTTGAGTCAAGAGAGATATATTAAAAAATTAAATGATAACGTTAATGCCTGGTTTTGCTCAACCTTTCTTGTGGACAGTTCCTTAACTGCTTTCTGGGATAATTCCTTTTCCGTTATTATTTCCCTTGGGAGCAGTGCCCTCCTTGTACCCCAGTTCAGGCCAGGAGGTGTTGGTAATCTTGGTTTTTTCAGCAACAAACACAGGCTGTAAATGTACCCCTCCATGTCCCTTCTGTTTAGAGAAAAGTTCCGATGAGTTCCCTATTAGCTCCATCAGGCTGCTCTCTCAAGAGTGTCGAAACTTCACCCTGGTGATTTTTCTATTCTTCTTGGTTTCATACTAATAAAAGAACCCTTAATTACTTGATCTCACAAGGCTTTTCCTTGTTCAAAAACAAAGGAAAGGATGGAATAGCAATGCTGTCTGAAAATGACCCAGGGGACGAGAGAATAGAAAAGAAAGTTAATTTACTCCTCCATAAGCTCATTGCCACTGAGTCCAGGCATTCTTAGAATTATTAGTGATGTTAATGTTGACTGGGAGCGTTTGTTCTGTACTTGGCATTCTGAGAATTGCCTCATGTGCATTCTCTTATGTTACCCCCAAACAACCCTGGGAGTTAAATCCTAGGATTAGCTACATTTTAAGGCTCAGAGACATAGGAAGCTGTCTTCACTTTATACAGCTGGAGCAAAACAGGGGCAGGACTTGAACCCACAACTGACTGAGCTTGAGCTACATCCTGTATTTAAAATCTGGCTCTCCCCCTTTGGACCGGGTTAACCTGGCAAACACAGAATAAACTAACCCATGGTGCCTAGCAGCGTGGTGTCACTGCTAAGAAATCTGCATGAAAGACCACCTACTGATGAGAATGCGGAGAAATAACTTTCTTAATTGCTAAATCACCAGGGATGCCCATTTCATATTACATTTCTTCAAAGATGCTGGAGGATAAGGCAAGGTTTCACAGTGTGCTGTGGGTTGAATTGTGTGCCCCCAAAAGATAGGTTGACGCCCTAAACCACGATACCCGTGAATGCAACCTTATTTGGAAATAGGGTCTTCACAGATGTGACCAAGTTAAGATGGCCACACTGGATTAAGGTGGACCCAGGACACCTTAAGAGGAGAGGACTACACAGAGACGGACACATGGATCACCATGTGATGACGGGGGTGGAGATTGGAGTGATGTGCCTGCAAGCCAAGGAATGCCAAGGCTTGCCGGCACCCGAAGCTAGGAAGGAGGAAGGGGACGATTCTCCCTGCGAACCTCCAGAAAGAATGGTGAGAGAACAGGTTTCTGCTTGCAGCCACCCAGTGTGTGGTGTTTTGTTACGGAAGCCTGAGGAAGCCAATACACACTGCAATTTGAAGCCACGAGCCGTTTCGAATTCACTTCATTCATTCATCTATTCATTCATCTATATGCAGGAGCTCTGCGAACCATGCATACTGGCTTCGCTGGCGCTCTTAGCAGAGGCCCCGCCCCTACGCCTGTACCTGAAGCGCCCACCGTGCCTCCACCGTGGGCGCCTTGGCTTTCACTGGCCTGGACGCCGTCAGGCTGTGACGTGGTTCCTGTGGAGCTGCCCTTTGCAAACCGCTTTCCAACCAAATCACTAAAAACCATGTGCACGTGCCAAAGGCCCAGAAATGGTCACGCTGCTCATTTATGAGTAACACTGTTGCCAGTCCAGCTATGGGAAATTTTATCTTTTTTGATCTATTGAGCAGTTTAACTTATACCAAGGTCACTTTGAAATTTATTTTGATTAAAACTTTTGGAGCAAAGGATTGAAATATATTGGGTAGAAATCCTCTGAGTTTGGTGCAGGTTTGCTAGAACATTGTGACTATGGATTATGTCTTCACCACTGGTGTCTTAATTATGGAAAGTCCCAGTTGTGTGGTATGTTAGGATTAAAGTTGCACCTTCTTCCTGCACTACATTTAAAGGAGTCATAGATCATGCCAGTCAATTTCAAGATGCAGAGACATTCCTTAAATGGCTAATGGGCGTTTGACATTTATATCTTTTTTTTTTTTCAAGCTGTTTTTAAAAGCTTTGAGTTTTACCTTTTAAAAAAATGTCCTAATGATAAAAACATTTGGGATTTTCAGAACAATGGATAGAAAGGAGTTTGGGACTTAAACTGTAAAGAAGTGACCTAAGAGTGTTGAAAAATGACTATTTCTACAAAAGTGGAATTTCTAGATAAATGCAGTTTGCCTCTTCAATAGTCAAAACATTGTTTGTGTCGATTCTAAGTTGTGTTTCACACTTTCTTGCCATTATGTAAATAATGGATCCTATTTTAGTTTGCCACAGTGCTGCCTGTGTAAAGTACCAGCAATGTGTTGGCTTTTATAATGGGAATTTATTTGGGGTAAAGGCTTGCAATTCTGAGACCGTGAAATGTCTAAATCATTGCAACATCAGAGATGCTTTTTCACCAAAGTCAGCTACTGTTGATCCTAGCATCCTGCCATATGGCACTCAGGTAAGACCATGAGTCTGCCAGTCTCTTACTTTCTTCTTGAACTCAGCTGTGGCTGATCAGTCATCTCTCCCTGGGCTTTGGCTCCTGGAGCTTAGCTGTGGGCAAACCTGGAGTCCTCGCTCTCTCACATGGCAGGATCAACTATGGCAGCTTCCTTTCCCTTTGTGTCTCCATTATATCAGGCCCAGCAGGAGGGCGGAGACCCAAGCTGGCTCACGCCTCACTGACTTAGTCTAATCAAAAGGTGCCACACCCACAGGAACGGATTAGTTAAAAAACATAATCTTTTTCTTTTTGGGATTCATAAAAGAACTTCCAGCTGTCACAGATACTATAATGAATAAGGCAGTACCGCATATTTAAGACCTCAAGCTCTGGAGGAAGACTTCCTGGGTTTATATCTCTTTCTGCCACTTGTAGCTGTCCCCTTGGCAAGTGGTCTAACCACTTGGCTTCAGTTTCCTCATCTGTACAGTGTGCATAATGGTACTTTCCTTGTGTTGTGAGGATTAGACGAGTTAATTTATGCACCTGCCTGGCACATTCTAAGCATGCAGTATATGTTAGCTATTATTATTATACAATATAAATTAGATATTGTACTGTGCTCTAGTACAGCCTTGTCTGTGCTGCTCCTAGGACTCCCAATTATTCATCATTCTGATTCCTTTAGATAGTCACCTCTTGATTCCTGACTGTCACCTGTGATTTGTGTCCTATTCTGTCATCAACTCCATGGTGGTTATGAGGATGGGTTTTTGAGAATGGCCGACCTGGCTTTTACTTCTGGCCTTGTCACTTACCAACTCTGGAGCCTTGGGCAAGTTATTAACCTCTGTAAGCCTCAGCTTTCTTATAAGGTAAATTGGGTTAGTTGTGTGGATCTCAGAGGAAAAGTATGTAAAATTCTTGGCATGATGGCTGATGCAGTGTAATAATAGCTAATAGTATGCTTTCTCTAATTACATTGTTAAAGATCTCAGATGCTAAATATTATTGTTATTAATAATATATGTATATCTATACATACATACATACATACATATTTTTTATTTCTTTAATTTTGGTTCCAAGCTGAGGCAACCAGATATTTTACCTATAGATAAATGGGCTATTAGTATGCATCCATGCATTTCAAACATTCTATGAAATAGCATAATGAATTAATTTATGTAAAAATAATCAGCCTGGATATCATTTTAGTAACTTTATATCCACTGTTATATAATTACTTAAAATTACAGAAGAAAAAAGAAAAAAGAAAAAAGAAAAACAAACAAACAAACAAACAAAAAATTACAGCACCAGCCCAGTTACCTAGCATTTGGATCAATTACATAAAATGAGTTTTCCAGATACCTGAACTTGACTCCTTAAATTCTGATATTTTTCTTTCCAATCATGTTTATGGGAATGGTTCCCAAGTGTGTTATATATGTCCACAGAGCATACAGAACAGAATTTAGTCTTTCTGCTGTGACTCAAGGGCATGATTTCGAGCACTAATTATGAATTTACAGTTAACTACAGCAACTTCCAGGTAAATGGAAGGCATAGGACATTGTCCCTCCTCCAATAAAGGCCCTCAGTTGGTGTATGAGTCAGGGTTTTCCACAGAAACAGAATCAATGGGATGGAGATATAATATATATATAATGAGTTGGCTTATGCGACCATTCTTTGGCAAGTCTGAACTCCATAGGCTATGCCATGGACTGGATACTCTAATAAAGGAGATGTTGAAGTTAGTTCTAATTACCAAGGGCAAGCTGGTTGACTGGAAATACCAGCAAAAGCCAGTATCAGAGTTTGACTTCTGAAAACTCTGAAGTTCTTGCTTTTAAGGCCTCTAACTGATTGGATGAGGAGATTACCCACATTGCTGAGGGCGTTCTCCTTTGTTTATTGTAGATGCAGTCAACTGATTGCAGATGCAAATCCTGTCCATGAAATACCTTCACAATAACAAGTAGGCCAATGTTTGACCAAACCACTGGATACCATAACCTAGCTAAGGTGACACATGACATTAACCATCACGTATAGTCAATGTTTTGAATCCATTTCTCCCTTTTATATTTTTCCTGCTTCTACCCATTCCAGGTGTCATTCTGTGTTTGTCACTGTGCCCTTTAGGAGGAACATTCTTATCTGACTTATTTGTTTCTAGTTTGTTTTGGGCTGGATAACCAGATAATAAATTTTGTTAGATTTGTGTTCAAAGTGAGAATAAAATATTCTAAACAAAGACTTTATTTCTGAATAGAGTGTATGATTATTTGAGGAATTTTACTTACTTGGGGATTTTCAGCTATACTAGGTAAGTTATTATCTAAAATTTTGATTGGGCCATAATACAAAGGAATTTAATATAAAACCCAAAGGGAATGGGGAGTGGATGTAGCTCAGTTGGTTGAGTGCCTGTTTCCTTATGTAGGAGGTCCGGGGTTCAATCCCTGGTGTCTCCTAAAATAAACAAACAAACAAAAACTCAAAGGGAATATAATTTCATTTAGCTTGTAAAAGTTTACTGAATTGGTAAACCTCAAAACTGCTAAATAAGCAGATTGTTAACCTTGGACGACTTACAAATAGAGTGTGAAGCACGCAGCATAAAGCTTTGAAAGGCACCTGACACAAGGTGCCCATTTTGCACAACCAAGTTTGAGTCAGCATTCAGAGAGGTGGGTTGCATGTCCTGTTTTGGTCACAGCGGGCCCCAGCATGGTGACCCTGAAATGTGGTCAGCTACGTGTATGCGCTGTGTGAAGGGGTCCTTGGAATTGGGTCTTTATGAAGGCAACAAAGTTGAATTGAGAATTACTGAGCTCACATTCTCACATCTAAAACACTCCTTAAAAAGATATCAAGTGTGATTCCATTCTTCAGTGCTATTCTTTTTTGGGGGGAGGAATTGGTAAGAACTCTTGCCCAAGTGAATACTTTTGGACTTGGTGCGTTCCCCTTTCTAGACTGAAAATGTTTTCTCCTTTGGAATGAAGTTCTAAGACATGCTGCAACATGGATGAACCTTGAAAACATGCTCAGTGAAATAAGTAAGGCAATAAAGACAAATATTGTATAATGTCACTTACGTGAGATACCTAGAAATATCAAATTTGCAGACAGAAAGTAGATTAGTGGCTACCAGGGGATGGGGAAGGGAGAAAGGGAGAGTTTTAGCTTGGTGGCTGTGGTGGTTTAGAACTGTCTGTACCCCACAAAACCATGTTCTTAGATCTAATCCATTCCTGTGGGTGTGAACCCATTGTAAGCAGGACCTTTTGATGAGGTTGCCGCAGTTAAGCTGTGGCCCACCTCGGTCAGGTTAATAAAAAGAATAAAATTCAGAGAGAGAAAATGCTACAGATGGAGCATCAGTGGAACCAGGAAGAGAATGAAGAGACTGGGAGACGCCGCCATGGGCCTTGCCATGTGACAAACTAAAGACCAAGGATGGTCGGCAACCAGTCCCACATGCTGTAGTCTTTGGGGAGCAAGCATTGCCTTGACGACACCTTGATTTGGACCTCTTTCGAGCCTCAAAACTGTAGGCTAATAAATTCCCGTTGGTTTAGTCGATCCATTTCATGGTATTTGCTTGAGCAGCCAAGGAAAGTAAAACAGTGGTCATAAAGAGTTTGTGAATAAAAATTCATTTAAAAAAGTTCTTTGGAGGCTTCATACCTTGAAGCCTTGTGTATAACAACTCTAAATATTTTCACCTATCTCTAGAAACTTAGGAGAATTTTGGAATCACTATTTCTTGGCCAGTGCCACATGTGATAAAAAAGTTGTCATGCTTTTTTTGAATATATTATATATCTAGGAGAACATAGGGCTGGTGGGCTCTGAAGACCATCTGGTGCAGTCTCTGCCTTAATGCTGGAAAAAGGATGATTATCTCTCTTTGACAGACGACAGCCACCAGAGCTAATGGGTGACGTGACTTGTTCAAGATAATTGGCCTGTGGCCTGGATTTCTGGCCTTGGGACCTTTTTATGTTCACAACACACTCTTCTTCTTTGGCTTCTTTTTGAAAGCCAAATATCGAAATAAATAGAATAGTAGAGAATTCGAGCTACTTTTTTGTGTTAAAAAATTGAAATATAAAAGGATACAGCTAATGTGCTTAATGGGTTTGTCTTTATAGCTCTTTTCAGAGGGCTGTGAATTCTTGAGAACAGTTGTATATGAGCAAACCTAATTTTTAAAAATTGTGATTAATTTTCCGTTGTCTAAATTATCGGGAACTTATTTCGAGTAATAGTCAAAGGCGTAAGGTTTTCATTTAAATGCAAAGCAAATCAGTAGTTAAAATAGCTCTATATAATTAGGTTGCAATTATTTGAAGAAATTGGATCTAAATACTGGAAAATAAAACTGTCATAATCTTGGTTGTAGAATGCAAATTTATCCTTATAGGATAAAGAAAAGAACTCATCTTTTTTTTTTTTTTTTCCTTCAAATTTACCATCCTCTCTATCTTTGCATTGGCAGCCCTGTGGCAAACTAAGAACCAGAAATGGGTTGGCTTTTGGGAAATTTATTAAGGGTAAAAAGCTTACAGTTCCGAGGCTGTGAAATGTCCGAATCAAGGCACCACCAGAGTTAGTTTTTCACCACTGTCAGCTGCCACGTGGTGAAGCAAGATGGCAGGTGATCTCTGCCTAGGTCTCAGCCTTCCCCTCCAGGCTCACTGTCTCCTGGAACCCAGCTCCTGGAGCTCAGCTGTGAGCAACCGGGCCTAGTGCTTGTCTGTTTCAGGCCTCCTCTCAGTCTCGGCTCCTCCACTTTCTTCCCAGGTTCAGCTGTGAGCTGTCAGGCATATGGCAGAGTTTATCTCCTGAGCCTTGAGCTGCTCCGTGGGCCCAGCCCCTCGGGGGCCTTTCTCCATGCCTCTGTGTTCTGCGGGTTCCAGACTCCGGGACCTCTCTCAGCCTCTCGGGACTTCTCTGTTTTCCTGCTGTCCTCTCTCTCACATGGCAGAATCAATAAGGCGGCTTCCTTTTCCTCTGTCTCTCTCTCTGTCTCCACTTGTATCAGACCCAGCAAGAGGGCAGAGACCCAAGCTGGCTCGTGCCTCACTGACATCGTCCAGACAAAAGCATCACACACTCGTAGGAGTGGATTAGGTCAAAACAATCTTTTTTCTTTCTGGGATTCATAAAAGAACTTTAAACTGTTTCACTCTCCATCCTGATTTTGTTGTTGTTGTCAAGATAGTGTTGAGCTTTGAGAAATAAGGTTGAGTGAGATAAAGGATTCCTGTTTATCGAATTTGACTAGCATATTTTGAAATTAGCACCTGGCTGTAATGCCTGCTTTTCATTTTTTGATACCGCTATGGTGGAGGTGCTTGGTGTTGGCAGGTAGTAGCCATGTTCTGGACCTTGCCAGTGCAGGTTGTCACACCATGGCTGGAGCCACCTGCTCCAGGTCCTCCCATCTACAAAACCGCGCCACAGGCTTCAGCTCCAGTGCCGGGGATGGGTAGCGTGTCCGTGTCAGCAAGTGTGTGAGGAATGCTCGCTCTGGCCTTTTGCCCAGAGACGGTACTGGTCTCACCCCAGGCGTGAGCCCTTCCTAGCATTCTAGATGGCAGACCTTCCAAGGGCCTCCGACATCATCTAGGTTCTAGACAAAGCCCTTATTTTCCCAGGACACCCACAGAGGTAAGGTGACCCCCTAAGTCAGGGGGTCTTAATCTTTTTTGTTCCACGGACCCCTTTGCCAGTCAGGTAAAAGCCACGGACCCCTTACTAAGCCCACACTATACTGTGTGTTATTTAATAAATATATCTCACCTGTACCAACAGCTCCCCACTAGACTGTTTTTTTCTGAATTTCAATTCAAGCTTACAGACTCCTTGTTAAGAACCTCTGCCCTAAGTGGAAAGAACTTGCTGCTGTTCCCCCCATTCCCCAGCTGGCATTCACTTCTGCGGCAGTGTTCCTGCGGGGAGAGAGGGAAGGAGGGACCCCCTCACTGTCCGCAGGTGTATTCTCGGGGAGGTGTGTGAGTTGGCTGAAGAGATGCATATTGCTTGTGTTTTCATTTTCGAACCTTCACTCCAGATCAGGCCCTGAAAGGGATCTCATTGTCTAAAGAGAAAAAAACTCAGTAATATGTAAATGATGCATTTACCCCAAGTCAAGGCCAAAAGTCACCCATGGGACCAAGTAACAAAGGTTTCAAGGCGGGTTGAATGAGGAGAGGATGTGGAAGAATTTGTTGCATCACTGGCCTACTCAAAGATCTTCGTGGAGCTTCTCTCCCTCATGAGGGGCCAACGAGCTAAAGCAAAACAGTATTCTCTGCTGCATTAAATAAATTTATGGTTTTGTAGTTTTAATAAAATCATTTTATATTTTTGTTATATATATGAATAAGAATTTCAGTTTAGGTCAATGTTGACGGGGGGGGGCGCCCCATCGGTGCAACTTGTTTTCCACAAGGAGGGGTTCCTTGTCTTTACAGTTTGATAAAGGTGGCTGTACCAACTGAATGGAGAATTCAGATTCCTACGTACAGGACCAGGCCAACCAAAGAATTCAATCCTCAAACCCAGACTCATACCTGGCTCCTGCCTGCCCTTTCCTCCTGTGGCTGCTTGTGTTGTAGTGACTGGAGAGAAACATGCTTTTGGCCACAAGTATCAAAGAAATGCTCTACTTTTTCCTCTACAAGAATAATTCCAAACCCTTGAGATGTCTCTTGCCTTGGACTGGTAGGTGGGGAGTGGGGATGTGTGCCTTGGCTTTGTCCTTACGGTAGTATGTTGAAAGTTGGGGCTGTAGGCCCTGTGCACCTCTCTGTTTGTCTGAAACCTTTCCTTGGTTCAGAACCAAGTAATAGATGTAGTGATGATACAGGGCTGTGAAAGGACTGCTGAGTCTGGGAAACGTGCAGAGGTAAGCAAGCTGTCTTGGTCCCCAGCCAGCGCTACTGTGACTTCAAAGACCAGCTTCCAACGGCCTTTAGGAAAAGTATCTTCCCTTAGAACAGACTGCCACTTTCTGGGGAATAGTTTTTTGGCGTCAGCTGTGCAGATATTTATGGGAATGAAAAACAATTAAGAAAGCTTACAGAGAGTGGCATAAGGTTGTGAGAGGGATTAGAAAACAGTTTGTAATCTGTGTCCAAATAACTATCAACACTTTTTGCTCTTCTAAATTGTCCTGTTTTTGAAAGCTCTTTTGGCAGTATGACAAGGAAGGGTTACTGGTTTAGGGTGTTGGATGGGGACAGGGCGCACCTGGGGCAGGCCTTTGGAGAATGTGTGAGTGATCATTTTGTCATAGTATGTTGTATCAGTGGGTGGAGACCCATATAATGAGCGGGAAGGAGTTGGACTCCCATCCTGGGGAGGCCCGATATGTTCTCAAACAGAGGGGTGGGTGTCTCTCAAGAGCATGGGCAGTGCATAATAGGGGAGGACAGACCAGTGTGTCAAGCCCTCAGTGTTGTTGCAAGTAACTATGAATCTTGACCTTCAAGGAGGAAGCCTGGTGGTCACCTGGGCCCCGAGGGGAGAGGGAAGGAGGAATAGAATAGATGGAAGACGGGTTATTTAGGGGACAACGGAAGTGTTCTTCATGATCAATCTTGCAAAGTTGGATACAGGCCATGTTAAATTTCAGCAAAAATTTATAAAAGCCTATGGTCTAAAATGTAGACCATAATGTAAACCATTGACCATGGTTAGTAGCTGTGTGTCAATTTTTGTTTATCAGTTGTAACAAATGTACTATCCACACATAAAAACATTATTAATATGGGAAGGGGGAAAAGGGGGAGGATGTGGGGTATATGGGAGTCCCATATATTCTGTATGTGACTTTACTGTGACCTAAAACTTCTTTGAAGACAAAAAAAAAAAAAAAGTAAGATACTGGGGAAGAAATGGAAGAAATTGTCACTGTACATATAGGACAACAGATATTACAGTGATAAAAGGCAAAATGTCAAAAAAAAATATTCTTTAAATACCCCAATTAAAATTTTTTAGTTTTTCTAAATTATTATTTTATTCTTATTTTTAAATCTATCATTATTATTTCATTTTCCTATTAAAAATTGTATTTGGTGATATTCTTGGCTTCATTTTTGAAGAAGTTTTGGACCACAGAAGGGTTACAGCTGTGGTAGGGGAGGATCATTGGTGTGAGGAGTCAGTAATGGGGGCTACATGGGAGGAAGTTCACCTGGACATACATATAAGGCATATAAATGTGTTCAAATGTTCATGGGGCATTGCCACAATCAGTAGAGAGTCACACAATAACCGAAATACTGTTGAATTCCCATCCCTGGGGAGCTCTGCCACATTCTCTAATAGAACAGCAACAATCCCCTGAGTACAGGGGCAATGACTAGTGAAGAAGGATGGTCCATTGATTGGCCCTTGATATTGATGACTATGCTTATGAGCCTTTGCTCTTGAAATGGCAACTTAGCCTAGTGTTGTAGGGTGCCTAAGAATTACCTCTTGAGAGCCTCCTTGTTGCTCAAATGTGGCCTCTCTCTAAGCCAAACTCAGCATATAAATGTATTACCCTCCCCTCAGCATGGGACATGACTCCTGGGGATGAGCCTCCCTGGCACCGAGGAATTACTACCAAACACCAACTAGCAATACAACTGGAAAAAGACCTTGAATAAAAGGGGGAAAAGGTTAAAAAAAAAAAAAAGTGAGTCGGGAGGTCATCCCAGAGGTGATGCTTATGCATGTCTCAGCTGTATCACATAGACTACCAAAGTAGATACTACCCCAAATAGTGGGGCTTCTGAGGGCTCTGGAGACACCTAGGTCCCATGGTCGTGGCAGATAGCTCTAGAGTTTGGTGCCTTGCCAGTGGACCCTACTTTGGAGTTTGTGCTCCTGAGTGTGACAGATTTGGACTCAGTTGTGGCTTCCCTACACATGCCTCTTCTGTCCCTTCTATTTGAACCTATAGTTGGTGCTGGATTTGGGAGGTATACGCCCAAGAGATTTGAATCCATGTGCCAGCTGGGTCCTGAGCCTCAGCGGAGTTGCATCACTTACTCTCCAGTTCATTGGACTCACCCAGGACAACTAACAAGGAGGTGAGGATGGACACCCACCATACCAAGGAACTGAGAGAGTCTACAACTGCTAGCAAGAGAGTCCCATCCATCAGCCGTATAGGATCAAAACCCCCTCTCAATTAGAGGTGGAGTGGGCATTGCCATCCTTTATTCCTCAGGATTGGGGAATAAAATATGGATTAGGGTAGACTTCGTGATATTCTACTATAGACTTATTGTGATTCTAGCAATGGAAGAAATTATATCATTGATGTGGAAATAGTGGTCACAGGGGGTGCTGAGGGCAGGGAGAGGGAGAGGTGTAATATGGGGGCACTTTTGGGACTTGGAATTGTCCTGAATGACATTGCAATGACAGAAACAGGCCATTATATATCCTGCCATAACCTACAGAATTGAGTGGGAGAGAGTGTAAACTACAATGTAAACTATAATCCATCCTTAGTGGCCATGCTCCAAAATTATTCACCAATTGCAATGAATGTACCAGTTACAACCAATGAAAGAAGTTGTAAATGTGGGGAAAAGTGGGAGCTGTGGGGAGTGGGACATATGGGAATCCCTTATATATTAATATTTTTAATGTAACATTTTATGTAATCTAAGTATCTTTTAGAAAAAAATATTAAAAATTGTCCCATTTTTGTTGGACAAACTTGTGGGCATCCCATTTACTGCTCAAAGCATAAGATTTCCCCCCCTCCCCAATTTTATTGATACATATTAATAAGGCATAAATCCATCTAAAGAGTGCAATTAGTGGTATTTGGGGTAATCAAATGTTTGTACATTCATCACCCCAGTCACTCCCAGAGCACTTTCATTATTCTCATAATAATAATCAACAAAAAACAAAACATCACCTCTTAATCTCTCTCTGCTTCACCTGCTATACAGAGCTGCTATTCTTTCCTTCTCTCTAGTATGTTTGTATTTATGTTTTGTAAAAACAGTCTTATAAATGAAATATCACCCATATTCATGTTTTGCATGAGGTTTTACTCTCTTATACAGTCCCATGTTACAGTTTTTTAGCTTTCCTTCTAGTAATATACATGACCTTAGTCTTTCCCTTTCAACCACGGTCATACCCATATAATAGCTCTGCTAGTTACAAACACTGTGATATGCTTTAACCATTTCTATTCATTTCCAAAGATTTACAAACATTTTTTTTACCAAGTCTGCAAAGATTAACTTTCAGCTTTCCATTCTCTACCCTCCTTCTATTTTCTGGTGACCTATATTCTAATTATTAACTCCATGAGTTTACACAGTATATTTAGTTCACAATAGCGCAGTCATACAGTATCTGTCCTTTTGTGTCTGGCTTGCTTTGCTCAACATAATGACCTCCAGGCTCATCCATGTTGTCAAAAGCATACGATTTTGATTATCAGTGTTCCTGCTGTTCCTAATCTCAGTATTGAAACTGAATTTCTTAAACAACTAGACATATATAAGGTTAGACTTGGAGGGCCTGTATCTTAGATTGTGGAAGGCAAATGCAACTTCATAATTATTTAAAATCATACTGTACTTGGGCTGATGGAAAAGTTTTGGTGATGGATGGAGGCTATGGTAGCAACATTGTGAGACTAATTAACACCACTGAGTTGTATACTTGGAAGTGGATCAAAAGGAACATTTTAGGTTGTATATAGGTTATCAGAATAAAAATAAAAGCCTCATAGAACCATACAACCCAGTGTGAGCCCTAATGTAAACTGTGTACCATATAGTTAATGTAATTATAATAATATTGGTTTATCAGTTGTAACAAAGGTACCACACTAATGAAAAATGTTAAAAATAGGAAAAACTGTGTGTGTGTGTGGGGGCAGAGATGGTAAATGGGAACTCTGTACATTCTGCATGATTTTTCTGAAAACCTACCACTGCTCTAATAAAAATATCATATTGCCTTGTGTATTTGCTTTTCCCAGCCAGCCATGAGGAGGGTAGGAATTGTTCCTTGGCTTTATATATGAGGAAACTGTAATTTAGAGGCACTGTCCAGTTAGCAGAGGAGGCGGGACTAGAACCTGTTCCCCCAAATCCCGGCTTAAAGAGCTTTGCTCTCTGCCACATTCTTGAGCCTGGAGGTAGCTCTGATCTAGCCCCAGAAAAACTGCAGGAAAGTCTTTTGGGCCTGTTGAGTTATCTCCGTGACCCAAGAAATTGTGTCCCAGCTGTGGCAGTTTGATATTTATGAATTCCAAAAAGAGATATTGATTGTAAACTGGTCTGTTCCTCTGGGTGTGATATCCTTTGATTGTATTAGATTCAGTTGAGATGTCTTTGATTAAATCAAGATTAGGGCTTTGATTTGACCACATTAGGGGGTCTCTGTTTGAGTCCCTACCCCCTTTCTGGGCTATATAAATGGACATGCACTTAAGGAGAACACAGAAGTAGACACAGAGGAGTAGAGAGAGCTCTGTAGGCATGGAAGGGGAGAGAACTTGATTCTGGGGCCCCGAAGAGACATGAGCCATTTGCCTGATAGTTTGCAGCAGAAGAGAACAGAGCAGCTGAGCCCTATGCTAACCTACAGCTAAGTTTGGCCCAGGGAGCCTTAAGAGGAAAGAATAATAAGGCTGAACCCTTGCAGATATCATCCGCCATCTTGCTTTAACATGTGGCAACTGAGTCCAGGTGAGGAAGTAACCTCGAGTTGTTCTCTTTAGGGCCTTGTAACTGTAAGCTTTTACCCCAAACAAATACGCTTTATAAAAGGCAACAGATTTCTGGTACTTTGCATCAGCACCCCTTTGGCTCACTAATATACCAACCAGTGAAGATGTTGCCCTGCAGGACAGTCTAGAAAGAGGTTAGGAAGGAGGATAGGGTTAGGAAGGAGGGTGGAGTTAGGTCATGGAGTAGACTGAGCTGGGAGCTTCAGCTCACTTGCTCCAAGGGAGAGAGAGGCTGGGCGTGGTGGGAAGTTTCATTTGTTTTTCTGATGAACCTTGAATTCCCAGATTGTCATCTTCAAATATAAATCACAAACTCCTTTCAATGCCAAACATGAAATTACTCTTGCTTTACTCCTAACTTGCTTTTTCTGTGCCATATTGTCCTTCAGTTAGCAGGTATACTTAGGACTATAAGGCACAGCAGTTGTGAAGTGTGATGGAAATGGGGTCTAGTGCTTTCACGCTTAGTAGTACGTGCAGTCATTTGTTTCAGGGTGTTTGCTCAGATTCATCGAGCTCAAACTGTCCTTCCTGGAAGGTGAATTATTAAAAGAACCACCCCCTCCAACTTAGAAGCTCTTTGTTTTTTTGAAAAAGCAGACTAGTGTAAATACAAGGTGGGTTGGATTCTTCACTGTAACCTATATTAAGCCTGTGGTGTGTGTTAACGTCTCTGAGTTCAGATTTCTCACCTATAAAATGGGATTGGTAACACTGGCCTTCCAGAGTTATTTTTAGGTAGAAATGTTTGTAAGGCTTATAGCACTGCTGCACAACACTCAGTAGATGAGACCTTTTATTGTCAATATTATTTTCTACAATAATATGCCGAATGTATTGTGGTTCATGGGTTGAGTTTGGCATGACTATGAGCAAGTGACCTTCCTCTTTGACAGACATAGACTTGCTTGTTTGATTTTGCTTTTTGCAGTAGGATGCACTGATTGCTGAACAACTGGAAATCCTAGTGTTGTAGTTGGCAAAGCTGTTTAGATTTATTTTTTACCAACAAAACTATTGTTTTTCAAAGTGATATCTACACAACGAACTGGTTATTACTGTATATTGTATTCAGAAAAATTAGATTTTATTGCCTCTGTGTTCCAAAATCTTCCCTGCAAGTTAGAGACAATAGAGAGACTGATAACTGTATCTTACTCAGGAATTTTACAATGCAAATGTTTTAATGAGGGCACAAATGTGGTTGAATTTGAAATAGAGCTAAGTCATTGTTTCATTTCACCAAGTTACTTGTAATTTCCCCTTAAATATGCAAGCACGCATTTTGGTTTAAAATCATTTGCTCATGGGCTAGGTTCTTGCTTTATAACACATAGTAATATAGAATGGATCACTTTGAAGTTTCTTCTTTGTTTACCCAGTTCTCCCTCTACGTGCATAGATGAGATAATGCGACTAAATGATTTAGAATCCTTCACAGAATTCTTTTCAGAGTCTAGAGCTTAGAAGACCAAAGATAACTGGTGTGGAGCTCAGTCACCTGTGTCATTCATCAGGGTATATGATGGCAAAATGTATTCTGATCAGAAGCAATTACGTTTTGTAACCTGGACAGGCTCTGTCTGCTGCACGACATAGTGGGACCTTAGCTGTAAGTACAAGTGGAGGAGACAGGAGGCACCAGGCTGGTTGACGGCAGGACCAGGTCCCCTGAATTGGCTGTAGGATGGGCCTCAAGGAGGGGACAGCTGGGGAGGAGGAGGGTAATCCTTGCTGGCTTGGGATCCAGTTTGGAAAGTAGGCAGTGCCTGTGGGTTCAAGTTGTTATGTCACGGGAGGTTGGTTCCTTCAGAGCTACCTTCCATAAGAAGCTGGGGCCACGGGAGGGAGCTCCGAGCACCGAATGCTGGCACAGCCCAGGCCACCGGAGAGCCCCAGACCCAGCGGGGCCTCGAGATCCTGAGCAGAGAACGGTGGCAGCGGCCCTTCCTTCGAGAGGAGGCAATGAGGTCAGGGTCCTGGGCCCCTGCCCAGCTGTTCCAGACCTGGCGTGTGGGTGGAACAGGTTGGCTCAGTGGTGATGCAAAATCTGGGTAACATGACTCAGCAGTGACTGGGCAAAAGCTTCAGGGGGCAGGGGACGGTTGGGCCAATGCACATATATTTTACCAGGGTTAAAAGATTTTCTATTGTTTTGTGGTTAATTTACTAGTTGTTAATAATGACAGGTGCATTTACCACATGCCCTCTGAGGGCCTGGCACTGTGCTAGGTGCTTGTACACCCCTGACCTGGGTGGGGAAATGTCACCCCATTAGCAGCGATAAATTCAGTACTCTAAGCTCCTACCCGTGTGTGCAGGAAGCTGAGTCTTTCTAGAGTTCTCTACCCTGCACTTTTCTGGGATTTCTCAGGGCACTCAGCCCTGCCCACGGCTGTCCAGGATCCCCGGGCTCCAGAGGGGCTCAGAGGGGCTGCTCAGGGCTGGACCCTGGGGCTGCAGCCAAGACGTCCCCACACCTAGAGTAGGGGAAGCTGCTCGGGAGCCCCTGGGACTCAGGCTGGAAGTCCCTGCTGCTGTGCCGCCCGGGGGAGTGTGAGAATGTGCCTCTGGCCCCCTCAGGTGGGGGCTCCACAGCGAGCTGCTTGGACCCCAGGGTTTCGGCAGATCAGGGTTCAGCTACCCCACTCACTGCTGGAATTTGAGACTCCAGGCTCTGTGTGTTCCCTGTGGATGCTGTTCTGATCCCCCATACATTTGAAAAGCTATCGGGCCCAAATTTGGTGAAAACAAAATCCAGGCTGAGTACTTTGGATCCCCAACTCCAAGCCCTTCTTGCAAAGTGCCCAGGACGGCGAGCCCAGAATGTTCCACTCGGCTCTGGGCCCCCAGCCAGGCTGCTGGAGTGCCAACGCTGTGGCCTGCAGCCTTTGCAGACAGGGACAGTCTCTGCCTGCCCTGGGGCGCTCCTCCTGGCTTGCTGTTTTTAGGGGAAATCTCTCTCGGGGGCATGGTTGTTCCTTTCAGCAGTCAGGCTTCGCAAAAGCTGGTAATGTCTGAACCCCAACAGCGGACACAGTTCAAGTCTTCCTAACCCAGACAGTTGACATATATGTGGAGAGCAGGAGCCCCAATTCCACTGACTGGAATTCCTCATCTGAGACCCAGTGCCTCCCTGTTAATCCTTCCCCCAAAGAAAATATTTCCCCCATTTCAAATATGGAAAAGCTCAGGAGCTGAGAAGTTAGTTTAGCTTCCCAGTGCTAAGAGGTGTTAAATGGCTGTCCTGGGATTTGAACTGAGTTGTGCTGGCCCCTGTAGCGCATCTGGCTCCTAAAGAAGTTGGCTCTTGCCTGAAGGGTCCATGTCGTGGTGCGTGGGAGGCTGACAAACAGTGGTGGCTGCCTGCCAGCGTAAAGCTTCACACACTTTACCTGTGCTTGGAGATAAGGGTTTCAAAAGGAGGGAGGTGGTGTAGACTGCCTTCCGCTATCTGTACTTGCACATACTGTTATGTTTCTCATAAACGAGTCTTGGAGGAAGGGTTGGTGGAGTCGGGTTCAGGAACCTGGATTCTACTCATGTGCTGTCGTTTGGGGACTTAAGGGTCCTTTACACTATGTAAGGTCTCGGTTGGTTTCCTTCTCTGTAAAGTAGCAGTAAAACCATCTGGCTGGCTAGCTGCTTGCCACGTGGGTGGCTGTAGAGATTGTATCCACTGTCAGCCCATTTGACTTCAATCACTCATCAATACACTTGCTCTCCCTCTGGTCTTCCTACTGGTCTCTTGAAATCCCCACTACTTGGCTTCCTTAGAAACTGAGGACTGATGGACAGGCTGAGTTTCCAGATTGTTGAGATCTCTACAGTTTTAAGGAGCAGAACTTTGAAAATTCTACTTCTTATAGAAATCGTTTGTCAAGTGGCACGCATTACGAAGGATGTTTGTGTTACCTCACAACAGTCATTTTTCTAGAAGCCAGAGACTCCCAGACTTTCTTGGTTCCTGGTGCTCTTGGTGCCATAGTGATTTTTTCACAGCACCCCAGGGTAAAAGAAATAGCTAATGGATTCGTTTATCAAGTAGCTAGGTTCAAACAACTTAATAAATATTTATGTCTCAACAACTTTATACCTGTTTGAAAAAATAAAATGCATAAATTGAAAGAAAAAATAATATCTTTGTCATTCTTAAGTAACCACAGTTAAATACCGATGGAATGGGTGTGTGTTGGGTACTGCACAGCTTCTAGTGTTGATCATCGCCACCCTTGTTTCTTCTTCACACTGATTTATGAGAGTAACCGCTGAAGCCCACTTTAGCACGCTCTGACATCACCATGAGTGTAGCAGAGTCTAACACTGAAGCCGTGAACTACCTTGACTAGTAGTTTGCATGTCTGACAAGTCGTCTTTCCCTGTGCTTCTCTTGGAAAAAACAAAAAAACTCCGTGCCCCACCCCCGTGCCTTCACCATGACACCCCACGGTGCTTTGGCACGGTGTTTGAGAACCGTGGATGTAAGCAGTGTACGTTGCTGTTGCCATGTGACAGAGGTGGAAACTGGACTGCAGGGTTGTACAAGGTGCACCAGTGTCGTGAGAGGACCCCAGCCTGGAACCCAGTCCTGGTGAGTGGTTTTCTAGCGTGCTTCTGGTGCTCAAGGAAACGGTGCCCCCCATGTGCTCTGCCAAACAGGGCGAATGGCAATCCGTTTACAGGATTCCCCGTGACTCTGAGCCGTCCTTTTCGGCATCAGCTGCAGATTCCCTGTGGATGGTCTGTAGGACAGAGCAGTCTGTCTGAAGGCGGATCTCAGTTATGAGTGCAGAATGGGCCATCTTTCTGAGTAACATTCTTCTACACGAGTTTATTGCTTTCCAGGAAACCATCCTCTTCTTCATGGTTGCTATCAACATCCATTGACCCTATGACTACTTAGAGTGTTTTCTATGATTTCTGTAGCATGACACAGTGAACCCAAATTACTGCCTTTTCTGTTTCATGCGCACTCTTCATTGATAAAGGGCACACATCCTCCGTGTTTATTTTCAGAACTTGTGCTTGCATTTATTGGGTCTGGCTCATTCCAAAGTCTGAGAAATTTTCATCATCAAAACAAATGATATCAGGTCACAATTTTATCTAGTCTTTCCTTAATATTTTACTCTGAACTAAATTGTAGTTAAACAACATTAAAAGAATCATCTATAAAATTATACAGTTATTTTCATTCCTATTGTAGTTTTCTAGGATGGATTGACTTTCGTATGGATTTTTTTACATGACTAAATTTCACAGTCTGAATAATTTCTAGCCATTGAGTTGACTCAGTGATATAATTTTGGGAAATAAGATAGTAAAAATATTTCCAGACATAACTGATGCCTCGTTGGGGGAGCTCTCCAATCATTTAGCCTTTTTAATGGAAGCTATAAAAAGTAGATTACATAATCTATGCAAGAAAATCCATGCAAGAGAATTGTCTGTCTTTTCCTGCATTAGATCATACATACAAGCAACAATATGACAGTGTTGATACGTCTTCTGTGTGTGTCCCTCTACCAGCAGGGGCTTTGTTCGTTCCCAGGGCCTAGGGTGCAGGGGTCAGCAAACTATTTTCTGTAAAGGGCCAGAGAGTAAATATTTTTGGCTTTGGAGGCCATAAGTCTCTGTTGTAAGTACTAAACTCTGCTGTTGTAGCAGTACATAGACAATATGTAAATGAACTAGCATTGCTGTGTTCCAATGAAACTTTATTGATGGACACTGAAATTTGAATCTTATATAATTTTCACATGACATGAGACATTATTCTTCTTTTGATTCCCCGGCCGGCCCCCCCCCCCCATCATTTAAAAGTATACAAGTCATTCTTCCCTTGCAGGTCATACAGAAATCAGTGCAGGCTGGCTTTGGCCTATGGGCCATAGTTTGCCATCCCTTGGCTAGAGCAACCCCTGGCACACAGAAGGTGCTCAAAAAGTATTTGTTGAATGATGAAGATAGATAGCATTCTTAATTAGAACTTTTATTATGAATATATTTTAAAAATACCAAAACGCATGGAGAATAGTGTAATTAGCATTTACCACCGAGATTCAACGCACATCATCCTGCCATCTTTGCTTCAATATATATATATTTTTAACAATCCCACTCCCTTACTACTTCCTCTTCCTGCTTCTTTCATTCTCAGTCCAGAAACAATTGCTATTCTAATCTAAGTTTGATGTCATGCACTTTTCTCTTATATTTTCATCTAGAAGAGGAATCGGTAAATTTCTGTAAAGTGCCAGAGAGTAAATATTTTAGATTTTGTGGGCCATGTGTTTTCTTTGCAGCTACTCTGCAAAAGCAGCCAGAGGCAATGCATAAACTAATGAGCTTGTCTATGTTCCAATAAAGCTTTATTTACAAAATCAGGTGATGGGTCAATTTGGTCAGTGGGCTGTAGTTTGCTGACCTGTGATTTATAAAAATGATTTTTTTTTTTTTAACATTTTGATACAAAATTCATCTGGAATTTCTTTTTTGTTCATGAAATGAGTTAGCTATTTATTTTAGCTACAAGGAGAAGCAGTTATTCAAGCACCTCTTCCTAAATAGTTTATCCTTTCTGCACTGAGTTTTAATACCTTCCTGTTATGTACCAAGTTTCTTAATATGGTAAATCTCTGTGCTCTCTCTTCTGATTCATTGTTCAGTTTTTTCCCTGTGCCAGCACTATACTGTTACAGTTACTATATTTTAAATATATTTTCATATCTGGTAGGGAAAATATGTTCTTATTCTTCTACTAATTATCTTGGAACCATTTGGTCTTTTCATTTCCCATATGAGTTTTTGGATCAATTTGACAAATTAAAGAAAAAGGAGCACAGGAAGTTGGTTGGAACTGTACTGTAGAATTCTCATTACAACCTAGCTGCGTGACCTTGGACAGGTTACTCTGGTTCTCTGAGTCCCATAGATAATATGCAGATAATAGTACCTGCCTCATAGTGTTACTGTATCATGATGATTATATGGATTAATACAGGGAAAACATTGAAAACTGTGCCAGGGCCTAATCAAAACACTCAGAAATATTAGATATTATTAGCTTTTGGTAGAAGCTCACTTATCAAAATTATCAGTACAGTTAGGTCAGTTAGTCAAAGAAGTTCATTTAAGTGAGAAATCATAAAAAACTTTCAAATATACTTTAAACATTGTATTTTATCTTAAACTATACAAAATGTATATTTATGGGGCAGGGAACAGGGTTTTGTCAAACCCTTACCATGACTTCACGTGCTGATGGTGCTTTACTTCCTTGTGTGATTTGCAATTTTTCATTGTAAGCTTATTATAGTAATTGTATGTGTACATGCATCCTTGTGAGTCTCATGGGCCCTGTACTGAATGTCATTCCAGCACTTGACTAGTCCTGGACAATTTGTGTTAATTTCGTGGTTTAATATTCCCACATCAAGGGGACATTCATGTGGGAGGTTTAGATCACTCATGGGCAACTCTTTTTTTTCATCCAGAGGCCCTGGAGACGTCAGCTTTCCTGCTTTTTCTCCAGGCCTGCTGGTAGATATATCTAGTACTGCCTCCTCACCCCCATCCCCTTTTTTAAATGTCAGGGTAGCTCTGAAAGGCTTTATGTGTGCCAGTTATAGTTCTCAATGCTGCTTCTGTGCTCAAGGTCACTTGCCCATCTCATGTCATTTCTAGAACCCGCGCCCCCAGCCCTTCAATCTTGGTGCCAAGTCCATAGCCCCTCTGGGTCAATGCAGTGTCATTTTCTGGTAACTGCTCTGGTTGTGAATTCTCTTCTCACCAGTGGAACTTGAGGACTGCCCTTACTTTTTAAGCTCACCTCTGAATTAAAGCATTTTCTATTTAATATATATATAAATTTTACTGGGGAATGGTCTTCCCATCAATTCAATCTGTTATAATAAACATCCTGAATAAGGAAATTTTCCATCAATAAAGCTTTTATTTTATGGGTGCCTATAGCATTTGCATATGTAAGAAAAGTCACTCTGTCTATAATCTTTTTACACTAACAATTCACATCGTCAAAGTTGGCAAGTGTTATTGATTGGCATTGGTTTAATCAACATTCTAAAATACTTCAGAGAATTCTGTGGGCTGGGAAAATTAGTTTGCTGAAAAACCCTTAATTCTCCATGGTTACGCTTTATTGACAATTTTTCCAGTGGACTTGTCTTCTAATTTCGTGTCTTATTGGACATGCTAAACATTTTTTTCTTTAAGAGATTATTTGGATGATCAGTATTGTAGAGTGTCTTCAGAGCTACAGTACCTCTGTTGTACTGCTTCTGTAGGTGCCAGCTCTCTACCTATTTCTGGTTTAGCTTGTCATGGTGGAAGTAACTCCTCTGTGTCTTAAAAGACACTGTACTGAAGTGCTGGTGGGGTGTTCTATCTTCTGCTTCCTAGTAGAGCTGTCCTGTCTCCATGGGATTGCAAATTGAGCAGGTGGTTTTCCAGCCATCCTTCATCCCTCCACTTCCTGCCCTTACTTGCCCACTGTTGCTGACCATCCTTGTTTTCTGGGCTTCCAATTGGCAGGGCTTTTACGGATGAGCTCTCAGCCCTGTTCTTTTGTTCCTTTCTTTCTTTTCTTTTTTTTCTTCTATCTTTTATAAGTTCAAAGGTCCTCTCAGCTTTTGCATGGGGGTGGGGTGGGGTGGGGGGGATGGTCATTTAGTAGATGTTGCCAGCCAATCAAAGTTTCTTTCCAACCTCACAGTGAGATTACTACACTAAGCACAGATGCAATATGGAGGTCTCCACCTCTCGTTTTAAAAACAATTGTTACTGGGTATATTAGTCAGCCAAAGGGGTGCTAATGTAAAATACCAAAAATGGATTGGTTTTCATAAAGGGTATTTATTTGGGGTAGAAGTCCATAAATACCAGGCCATAAAGCATTAAGTTTCTTCTCTCACCATACTCCATTGCCACGTGTTAGAGCAAGACAGCTGCCGGCGTTTGCCAGGGTTCAGACTTCTGGGGTTCCTCTCTTCCCGGGGCTGCGTTTCTCTCCGGGCTTAGCTCCTGGTTCCTCCACAAGGTCAGCTGTAGACGATCAAGCAAATGGCTTGCTTCTCTTCTCCTGGGGCCTTCTTTCCAACATCAAAACTGCTTCTCAGAAGACTGCTTCATCTGTCCTTTGCCTTGCCTTTTATATTCAATTCCCTACCCACCAAGGGGTGGGGCTCAATGCCCTAATCCTAACCTAATCGTGCCCAGATTAACAGATCAGTTTACAAGCATGATTCAATTACATTTTTGGAATTCATAATTACATCAAACTGCCACACTGGGTATGGGAGCCCTCTATTTTGGTGGCTAAAATTTTTTCCCTTTTAGTGTTTTTCTGGGTGAAGCTGCCTACATGAAGCTTGCTAGCTAGAGATTATCTCCAGGTAAAAGAGGTTGGACACTACAAAGACTTTAGATCTATCTGCAGAGCCACTGATTTCTATCCTTGTCTCTGGGAGCAGATGGGTATTAAAATTAGTGCAGCTGTTTCCACTTAAGGTTAGAAACCCTAAAGATAGCAGAGAATTTTGTGTGCCTACAGAGAGGGGGAAATAAAACTACATCAAAGTAGTAAGAGTCTAGCCAGGCACACAAGCACACTTCACACTTTATAGTTTAAAGCAGAAGCCTTTCCCAAGAGATTGACCCTGGGTTTTCTGCTCTTTCATCTGGGTTTCCCCAGCACCCATGGATTTCTCTCCCAAATCTTCTTAAAGGACCAGGCTACTGAGCCTAGCAAATGTGAATGAACTCCCTGCCTGGTGCCAACTGCTCTGAGTGAAGGACCGTCTAAAAGAAAGTGATGTGGTCTCTTCTTTGCTTCAGACGATAAATATTTATTGCGTACCTACCACGTGCTTAGCTTTGCAGCTCCCTGCTACCCCACCTAATTGTCATTTGTCAGCTACAGCTTTGTAAAAAATAAACTATTTTAAAAGTTTGGAGATGACCAAAATGCAAGTTGACTTGAGTGCCCACCCTGGTTTGACCTGTTTGTAACTCCTTAGATGAAGGCCAAATTCCTTCGGATAACGCAGAGGGAGGCCCACTGGATTTTGGCCCCTGCTGGTTTTCCAGCCCCGCATGACCCCCCCGTGCTGGGGAGAAGAACGAGCTCTGCAGAGCAGCCCCCTCAGGGTCCACAATGTGGAAGCAAAGTCGGGAAGGAGTCTTGCCGTTACTTTTGGGCAAAGCCAAGTGTGTTAGTCAGCCAAAGGGGTGCTAATGTGAAATACCAAAAATGGGTTGGTCTTTATAAAGGGTATTTATTTGGGGTAGAAGTCCACAGATACCAGGCCATAAAGCGTTAAGTTTCTTCTCTCACCAAAGTCTATTGCCACGTGTTGGCACAAGACAGCTGCCTCTGTTCCCGGGGCTGTGTTTCTCTCTGGGCTTAGCTCCGCTGGTTCCTCCACAAGTTCAGCTGTGGACTGTCAGGCTCACTTCTCTTCTCCTGGGGCCTTCTTTCCAACATCAAAACTCCAACATCAAAACTGCTTCTCAAAAACTGCTGCTACTCTCTTCTTTGTGATACCTTTTATATTTTCTTCCCCCACCCACCAAGGGGTGGGGCTCAATGCCCTACTGATGTGGCCCAGTCAACGCTCTAATCATAACTCAATCATGCCCAAATTAGCATATCAGTTTACAAGCATGATCCAATTATATTTTTGGAATTCATAATTACATCAAATTGCCCACCTGCAACACCAAGTTAGTTTCATGGTCTTTGCCAGCAGCTCCAGGGCTCTTTTAGGAAGAGGAACTCGGGTTTAGGGGTACCATAGACATGGCTGTCTTCACCAGGGGCCCTGGTTACATAGGTGGCAGATGGCTAAGGCATTTCTTAGGAAACTTTAAAAAAGCATAAAACATGCTGCTTTCATTTTACAGTGGAAAATGGAAAACATCACCCAGCTTTCACTTGTTTAGGCAATTTAGGTCTAGACATCAAAGACTTTGATGAACTAGCTCTTCTAGGTATAAAAGTCACCTCTCCTTACCTGCCTTCCCTGCCTCTTGGTCTCCAGGGGCCCTTCTGTTTTGATTCTCTTTGCTGTGAAGCGGACACGCCTGCAGACTCTGCTCTCTCCTAGTTTGTATGAGGATAAGTAGGTCCACCTGCCCATATTCTTTGGGTTCAGACTTTTCTTTGATGCACATTCTTGAAGCTTGATCACCATGTGATTTATAAAGTAGATACTTTCTCCTAGAAGTCGTGTTTTTGGTGGTTTGGCTGATTGAGTGCAGGAGAAAAAAGTACACTCTCAACTCCCAGCACTTCATCCCCTGGCCTGCCGCCTCTCTAGGGCTCCACATACCCTGAGGCCCCATTTTCCAGACTGGTCTTCAGGCACCTCACATCCATGCTGGGCTTGGGGTCCGTTTAGCCAGATGTCCTCTACAGCCAGCTGAAGCTGAGTGTCCTCTTCTCCTCTGCTTGGCCCACTGGGAGGCGGATTCCAGGACCTCAGTGCTACCTACCCTGCTCTCCTCCAGGCTATCAGTGCCAAATCTGGGCTCCACTTTCCAGTAATTGTGTTACTTGTCCTTTTCCCAATGCCAATGGCAGTTAGTCATGCTCTCCTTCCAGAGACCACTCCTTGATCTAAAGGCATAGAATAAGTGGCAATGTGGACCATATAAAAGATGCCCTTTGGGATCATCGAGGCTCAGATTCAAATCTCAGCTCTGACACCTGCTACATGTGACCTTGGCCCAGCTTCTTAACCTTTTTAGCCTCAATTCCTTACAGATGAAATGAAGATAATATCTATTTCACAGGGTCATTAAGAACAAACGAGTTAGATTTGTTTGTACATGTAAAGGTGCTTATGGGTCCTTATGGTGGTCTGAGGCTTTTTTGGACCCCAGGGAAGATCATGCATGTCCTTAGAGCTAATCCATTCCTGTGGGTGTGAACCTCTTATAGGTGGGACCTTCCTTTTTCAGATTACCGCAGTAGGGCGTGACCCAGGATGGGTCTTAATCCTCCTGCCGGAGTCCTTTATAAATGGGGTGAATACAGGGAGAGGGAGCCCAGAGACAGAAGTGCATGGAAGCTGACAGAGGAAGCCATGGAATTCAGGAATCTGAGAGCAGGGAGACCTGGAGAAGAAGGGAGATACTGCCATGTACCTTCCCATTTGACAGAGGAATCCAGGATCACCAGCAGCCAGTCTTCAGGGAGAGAGTGTCACCTGATACTTTGATTTGGATATTTTTCTCAGACTTGGAACTGTAAGCTTATAAGTTAATAAACCCCCATTGCAGAAGCCAACCCATTTCTGGTATATGGCTTTTGGCAGCTTTTAGCAAACAAAAACAGTCCTTGAGACATTTTAATTCCTGCCCATTCTCCCCTTCTTTTCCTCTCCTACAGTAATGTTTTCCTGCCTCTACCTGACCCCTCCCAGCCTTCTCTGATGCCACTCCCTCCTTGATCTCATGTACGTGCAGGTGCCTTCCCCCTCCAGTTATATTGGTAATCCCCAACTTGGAAGCACCATGCTCAGGAGAAAGTTTACATTGAAGGACATCACCTACTCGGAATCCCTTGGACACCACAAAATCTTCCTTCCTAAAACCAAAAACCATGGCTTCCTGCCCCTTCTCAAACTTGCTTCTCCTCTTGGACTCCGTATTTCAGAGAATGACCCTATCATTACCTGCTTGTCCCAGCCAGAATCCCAGGAGTTACCATGCATAGGCTTCCTTTCACCTCTCACATCTCATGTGAGATGAGGAGTCCCCCAATCCTATAGCTTCTCCAGTTCGCTCTCACATTTTTCTCTGTGACTGGCCTTAGGCACGGCCCACTTCATTTCTCACCTGGACTCCTGCAGTGGTTTCCTCATACATCCTTGGTTCTCCTGGTTGGTTCTTCCAATGCATTATCCCCATTGCTACCAGAGGGTTTCTTCCAAAATGTGGACCTCATCTGCCATGTCCACACTTAAAATCCATTATTGATCTGCTTTCAGGGGAAAAGCCAACTACTTAGTTTAGTATACTGTGAACTGATCTTCCTTTTTCTCACCAAGTCTCTTTGGCATGTGACCTGTCTTCTGGTTACATAGAATTACTTGTTCTCCAATATGCCTCAGGGCCTTTGCACTTGCTCTCTTTGGCAGGAGTCTCTCTTCCTGTCCTTTTCCCCTTGGGATAGCTTCTCCTCCTCCACCCTTGAGGCTTACTTTTTAAAGGAAGTCTTCCTCTTTCCCTTGGCAAGTTAAGTGCCCCAGTCTGGTTTTCATAGCACTGTGTATACATATCTCCTGACTCTGACTCAACTCATCTGTCATCCTCATTAATCAGCTGGGTTAGGGCTTGTGTCTTCTGTGTATTTCCATATGCCTTACCAAACTGCTTTCATTTTGGCTATACGAATGATATGAAAGTGTTCCTTTCACCACATCATTGTCAGATGTAGGTATTATCATTAATATTTAAAAGTAACTTCTTTTCAAGAAAGAACATTCTAAACTTCCTAACAGAATTCCTGTAACTGGCATGACACATAGGCTCCTCAATGCACTTGGCTTTTTTTTGGGGGGGTGGGGTATGTTGATCAATGACATCACTGACAGAACAAGAAAAGGCATACAGAATTAAGGTCAAGTAGACTGCTAAAGATGGGGCTTGCCTTCAACTTCCAAATGGGTCAAAAGAAGCCAGATGTGTATAGATAGCAGGTTTAAAAAATTATTTTAAATTCTTAAGTATAATTACACCCACGGAAGAGTGTGTAAAACAGCTCAGTTACTGTTGCAAAATGATCACCTATGCAGGCATCACCCAGGATAAGAGAGAGGATGTTGCCCTCCAGTTCCTTCCTGATCACCACCTCTCCTTTCTCCGCAAAGATAGCTGCTATCCTGACTTACACTGCCAAGGTGATTTTTGCTGGTTTTGACCTTTATATAAATGAAAACAAAATTGTGGTTGGGGAATTTATTCAAATTATTGTGCAAAACTGCAGTTCTTTCTTTTTCATTGTTGTATAGTATTCTTTGGCTATACTTTATCCATTATGCTTTTAATGGACATTGGATTGTCTCTACTTTTTGACTATTGCAAATCATGATATGCATTCCTGTATGTGTCTCTTGGTGCATGTTTGCTTGTGTTATATCCTTATTAAGCCTCTTGCTTTTAGTCATTCTGGTAAAATTGTTGTGGTCTCGCATTGTGATTTTAATTAGCAATTTTCTTATTGCTAATGAGATTGAGCAAATTTTCATAAATTTTTTGGACATTTGGGCATAATTTTTTTGTGAAGTGCCTGTTCAAGTCTCTTGCCCATTTTTAAAAAAACTTTTATTAGTGCATTTTTTTCACTTTATAATTTTTTTTTTTATTTTAAAGAAGCTTTAGATTACATAAAAGTTACATAAAAAATACAAGGGATTCCCATTTGCCCCACTCCCTCCCACTCCCATACTTTCCCACATCAACAGCATCCCTCATTAATGTGGTACATTTGTAACAATTGATGAACACATTTTTTTTTGCATTCAACCTTTTAATTTTTAAAATTATATATATATTTAAAAGATACTTAGATTACACAAATGACATATAAAAAATATAGGGGATTCCCATATGTCCTGCTCCCCACACCTCCCACATTTTCCCACATTAACAACATCCTTCATTAGTGTGGTACATTTGTTACAATTGAACACATTTTGGAGCATTGCCACTAAGCGTGGATTATAGTTTACATTATAGATTAAACTATGGCAAGACATATAATGGCCTGCATTTGTCGTTGCAATGCCATTCAGGACAATTCCCAAGTCCCGAAAATGTCCCCGTATTACACCTGTTTTTCCCTCTCCCTGCCCTCAGAACCTCCAGTGGCCACTGCCTCCACATCAGTGATAAAATTTCTTCCATTGGTAGAATCACAATAAGTCTATAGTAGAATACCAGTAAGTCTACTTTAGTGCATAGTTCATTCCCCAATCCTGAGGATTCTAGGGTGGTGATGCCCACTCCACCTGTAATTGAGAGGGGGCTTAGATCTGATGGGGCAGATGGATGGGACTATTTTGGTTGCAGTTGCAGACTCTCTCTGATTCTTGGGATGGTCGCTGTCCATCATCATCTCCTTGTTAGTTGTCCTGGGTGAGACCAACAAACTTGAGAGTAGGTGTTGCAACTTGGTTGAGATTCAGGGCCAGCTGGCACATGGACAGCCCAAAGATTTAAGTCTCTTGGATGTACACATACCAACTCTAGTACTAAATTATACTTAGTTCAACTAGAAGGACAGAAGAGCCATGTGTAAGGAAACTGCAACTGAATCCAGCTCTGTCACCCTGGGGAGCATAAATTCCAAAGTAGGGCCCACGGCAGGGCACCAAACTCCTGAGCTGTCTGTCCTGACGATAGTATCTGGATGTCTCCAGAGCCCTCAGGAGCCCCATTATTTGGGGATAGTATCTATTTTGGCATTCAGTGAGATCCTGCTGAGTCGTGCATAAGCGTAACCTCTGGAATGACCTCCCGCCCCACTTTGAAGTTTCTTAGCCATATAAACGCATTTGCCTTTACCTTTTCCCCCTTTTGGTCAAGGTCTTTTTCCAGTTGCATTGCTAGTTGGTGCTTGGTAGTAATCCCTCGGTGCCAGGGTGGCTCATCCCCAGGAGTCATGTCCCACACTGGGGGGAAGGTAATGTTTTTATATGCTGAGTTTGGCTTAGAGAGAGGCCACATTTGAGCAACAAGGAGGCTCCCAGGAGGCAACTCTTAAGCACCCTATAATACAAGGCTAAGTTTCAATTTCAAAAGTAAAGGTTCATATGCAAAGTCATCAATATCAAGGGCCCATCAATGGACCATCCTCCTTCACTAGTCATTGCTCCTGTACTTGGGATTCTTGCTGATCCATTAGAGTATGTGGCAGAGCTCCCTAGGATGGGAATTTGATATTCCTTTGGTTATTGTGTGAATCTCCACCCATGTGACGATGTCCCATGAACATTTGAACACATTTATATGCCTTATATGTATGCCCAGGTGAGCTTGCTCCCGTGTATCGGCTGTCACTGACACCCCACACCAATGATCCTCCCCTGCTACAGTTGTAACCCTTCTGTGATCTCAAACTACTTCTAAAACGAAGCTAATAAAACAGCCAATACAATCAATAAGAAAATGAAATAATGATAGCCTTAAAAGTAAGAAATAAAAAGTTTTTTTAAAAATTGGGATAGTAAAATATGAAAAAATATTAATTTTTTTGACATTTTGCCTTTCATCACTGTAAGATCTGTTGTCCTATATGTATAGTGACATTTTCTTTGGTTTATTCCCCCAGTGTCTTACTTCTTCCATTTTGTCTTCAAAGAAATTTTAGGTTACAAAAAACTACCTACTGAATATAGGGGACTCCCATATATTCAACATCCTCCCCCTTTTCCCTCTTCTGCTATTAATAGCATTTTATCTGTGCATGGTATGTTTGTTACAACTGATGTACAAATATTGAAACATAGCTACCAACCATGGTCAGTGGTACATTATGGTTTATATTTTGGACCATACACTTTTATAAACTTTGATGCAATTCAGCATGGCCTGTATCCATCATAGCAAAATTGTGTAGAACACTTCCATTTCCCCCCAAATGCCCCCTGTTCCATCTCTCTATTCTTCCCTCTCCTTCCCCTCAGGACCCATGGCAACCTCCAGGCTTCACTCTTTGAAGGACAGGATTCATAGTTACTTGCAACAACACTGAGGACTTGACACACTGGTCTGTCCTCCCCTATTAGGCACTGCCCATGCTTTCGAGAGACTCCTGCTCCTCTTTTTGAGAACATAGCAGGCCTCCCCAGGGTGGGAGTCCACCACCTTGCTGCTCATTATGTGGGTCTCTACCCACTGATATAACACACTATGGAAAGATGAACATTCACGCACTCCCTAGAAGCGTGCACCAGGGGCGCCCTGTCCCGAATGCCCCCCACATCCAACACCCCTAACCAGCAACCCTCACTTGCCATATTGCCGAAAGAGCATTCCCAACATTGTAGTTTCAGCCATGTACCCCCCCATTCCCCAGTGGTCACCTGCTTCCTCCCCCCAACCCTCCCCCCAGTTCCATGGACAGTCCAACCCACCCTCTCCACCCCACCCCCCTGACAAGCCAGCACCGCCCAACCCAACAGTGTCATTACATCGCTGTCATGCCCCTCCACTGTACACCTACACACTTCCACCTTATCATAGGTTGTTCTCATGTGGTTTTGCTCATTTTTCTATGGAGTTATCTTTTTTTCTTTTTCCTCATTACAGTGAAAAATTCTTTTTTCTAGAGATGAGTCCTTTGTGGGTTACATGTATTGTAAATAGCTTCACTCATTCTGTGCTTGCCTTTTTATTCTTTTACTGATGTGTTTTAATAGAAAGTTCATAATTTTAATGTCCAATTCATGAATATTTTTCTTTGTATTAGTGCTCTTTGCATTGCTTATTAAATTTGAATTTATTCAAATTGTAATTTATTAGGCAAAATAATAGTAAAATTATTTAAATTTTAAGTTTTGTTGCTAATATATGGAAATGCAATTGCTATATATATGTAAATATATATATTAATTTTGACCTTATATCCAGCATACTTGCTGAAGCTACATATTCTAAAATTTATTTGCATGCATAATCTCACAGTCTGTGAATCATGCCATTTTTTTTCCCCTATCTAATCCTTATATCATCTTTTTATTCTTGTTCTGTTGCATTGGCTAGGACATTTTATACAGTGTTCAATGGATGTGGTGATAGCTTTCATTCTTGCTTGGTTTTCCGTTTCAGAGAGAAACCTTTCAACATTCCACCAGTAAGTATTAAGTATGCTGAAGGTTTTTTTGTAGATACTCTTTATCAGATTGAAGAATTTCCCATAACTCCTAGTTTGCTAAAAGTCTTCACCCTAAATAGATGCTGAATTTAATAAAATGATTTTTTCTGCATTGGTGGAGATGATCCTATGATCATCATGGGAAGTTTACTTCCCAGATTGCATGCAGGCTTTTTACCCTGAGTAGGCAGGGATTTTTTTGTGGCATTATTCTGTAAAAAGTGTTTGCTAGTATTATTAGCTGTCCAGGAGGAGTAAAACAAGAATATGTGCTAGAATTGTTGGTAAGTTTCTGATTTTGTCAGGGTGGAACTGGTCCTTGAACGATTAAATAAAAAATTTACAAAAGCATTTCATTTGAGGCTGATGTATCTATGCCAGTAAATGCAGCTGAATGTTGTCCCTTAGGGTTTAGATAAATACGGAAATCAAGGGACAAGGGTGTGCCAGGGTTTGGAAGAACAGCTCATTTGATTCTTGATATATCTGCAACAGCTCATTTGATTCTTGATATATCTGCAACTGAGGGAGTTAAAGATTCATCGGTACAACTATTGTGTATGTGTGTTGGCCAGACTGAAGCAAAATTTTAAGACCCTTGCTGAATGCAACATGTTTTAAAGAGACACAGTGAAAAAGTTGGAACACTATAGATATGGAATAGCTTATTCTTAATGGAATCATTTTATAGTCACAAGTTTAAATTCTGCTAGTGATCTCCTTTTAACCTACTTACGAGTGTAACTCAACCCACATGCAAAAATTGGGACAGGATGACTTAAAAAAAAAATGATTCAGCATTGAGGGGAAAATTGGAATAATTTAAAAAGTAGACCTAGAGTCCATAATGCAGAAGTAAAGAAATATCAAAGCATGGGACTGTGTATATAACTAAGATATATAGTTCTTGATTTGCAACTTAGCATTTTATTTTTTGGATCTGAAAAAATTCATGGGATGCATTTCTTGGCTGAATCTGCTACTGGCATAAGCCGTGTAGTGATTTTTTTTTTTTCTTTTCACATCTTTATTCCTAGTGAGTAAGCAGTTGGTGTTGGAACATAGTTGAGAGCTTTTATTGAATGTAGTGGGAAAAATTCCCTTTTAATGACAAAAATACTGTGACAGTTGGACCCCAACATTGTTCATTTGCTTTTCAGCACGAAGAGGACATTCCCACCCGATGCAATTTCTATTTTGGACAGAGAGACACAATATTAAGAATGGGAAGGATGTTAGACTGTCTAGTTCCATCCCTTCCTTTTACAGTTGAGGGAACTGAGCCCCAGAACTTCCTTGCCCCGTCTGAGATCACCCACGAATGACAGTAGGACCCCAGGCTTTCTGTCCTGGGTCAGGGCGCTGCAGGACGGCACTTGTCATCAATCTCCCAGGAGCTCTGACCTCTCAGTCTGGAGTAGTCTTTATCGTGGTCTCCTTCTCCTCACTGCAGACTTAGATACTTCTTTTTCCTGCTATTTCAAGTCTGCGAGACTCCTCCCCATCCATCCTTCTCCCAGGTTCCACCTGTTTGTGTTTGGCCTCTGGAGTGGACTCTGTGTCGTTCACCTTTGGTCGGTTCAGTTGATGGGTGGGTGGGTGGAGGAGTTCCACATTTCTGCCAGTGAAGGGAAGGTGGGGGTCTACCTCAATGTGGTCTGGCTTCAGAGTGGATTATCTTGAAAAAGCATCCCCTTCCCACCACCAAGATCCCTCCTGCCACAGTTCTGCACATAATTATGCTTAAAAGAGTGCTTCGGGGAAGCGGTTGTAGCATCCGTCTACCATATGGAAGGGCTCAGGTTCGATCCCGGAACCTCCTGGTTAAAAAAAAAAAAAAAAAAAAAAAAAAAAATGGCCGGCAGGCAAGCCGGGCCCATGCGTGGTGAGCCGAGCCATGCAGCAAGATGATGATGCAACAGAAGAGAGATGCAGCGGAGAGCCAAGGCGAGACACGCCAGAAACCAGGAACTGGGGTGGTGCAAGTGACAGAGTGCCTCTCTCCCACATCGGAGGTCCCTAGGATCGAATCCCGGTGAAGCCTGGAGGAAAAAATGAGAAGGCAAGAAACAGACATAGAAGATCACCCAGCAAATGGACACAGACAGCAGGTGGGGGTGGGGGTGGGGAGCTTATAGAACTGTACACCAAAAAAGAAAAAATAGTCAATTTAGGAAAAAAAAAAAAAGAGTGCTTGGTGCTTTCTCTCTCGGGTTGTATTGCTAAAGGTCTTGGTATTTAACACTTGGTGTGTGCTGGCCAGGGAAGGGGTTGGGGGCAGAGAAAAGATACTTGTAATCGTTATGGCCCCTTGTCTTCTTTCTTGAAGTCTTCCCATTTAATTCGACCTGTTTTCTTCCTTTTGTGAATTCCGAAGTACTTGTTAGGTCTAGGTCGAGGGTTGGTGTGCAAAAGGGCTGGATAATAAAGGCTGTAAACTTTGTGGCCAGTTAATCTCTGAGGCAGTGGCTCAACTGCTGATGTGGCAGGAAAACATGAACTGCTGGGTGTGATTCCAGCCCAGTAAGACTATAGACAGAAAGACTGGATTTGGTCGTAGGTTGTAGTTTGCCTTCTCCTGATCTATACCAAGAATTTCTAACTTTTGGTCTTTGCAGACCCAGTGAATCCTGTGGGGAACTTTGAAAAAGACAGATTTCTAGATCTCACCCGCAGTTTCTCTTTAACACCTTGGGGTGGAGGCATCTATAAAAAACGTTCCTTAATTGATTCCGCGACTCAGATTATGAAAAGATGGTCCATTCTGCTTATTTCTTAACATCACACACGTGGCTCTTCAGCTTTTTCTCTCCTGTGCCTATGTCTTACTCCGCACTGCTCTGTGTGTGCCGTGAGTCCTCCTTATTTCTAGGGCCCTAGGCTGGAATGAAGGCTCTCCTCCTGGGCTTCACCGCATTTCGTCTCCTCAAATGCATCTGTTTTCCGAGGGTGGCTCTGCCCACTGAGCAGGACAATAAGATGGGAGCCAGGTGACTCTGATCTGCTGTGCGCTTCTCTGGAACTTCTGAGAAGAAATGCCAGTGAGAGCCGACTGGTCGTCAGTAGAATCCCAAATCCCAGAGCTGTAGGACCTTGAGATTGTTTTACCCCAGGCGCCTCACTTAGGTCGCGGGGAGTGCGTGGTCTGAGCTGGACTCCTGTGCAGAGCGGGGCTGGCTGCTCAGCCTGTTCCCTGGCACATTAGAAAACTCCCGGGAGACGGCCACGTGCTGGGAAGCATCCAGAGCTGCTGCCACTGTCATTCTAAAGGAGATGGGCACTGGGATGTACTTGTAGTCTGCTCATTTCATACTGGAGTTATCAAACCCATTCTCTCAGCATCACAATTTTTAAGCTAGTTTAATTTTAAAAAGGGACGTTACCTCAATGGGGAAATGGGGAGTTGATGCTTCTTTGGTACAGCGATGCTGTTTGGGGTGAAGAAACGATTTGGTAATGGATGGCAGCACAACGCGGTGAATGTAATTAAACCAGTGGAAATGTGCATTTGAAAGTGGTTAAAATGGGACATTTTATATTGTATATATATGACCAGAATACAAAGTAAAAAAAAAAAAACCCACCAAAACCCAACACATGAAACTGTACAACACAGAGTGAATGCTAACTGTGGACTGTGGTTAATAATCTAATAATAATAATTGGCCCATCAGTTGTAACAAACGTACCCTGCTAATGCAAAGTGTCAATACTAGGGAAAATTGTGTGTCGGGAGGAATATATGGAAACTGTACTTTCTGCATGATGATTCTGTAACAGGCTTTTTGTAACAACTGCTCTAATAAAAAAAGGGAAAAAGAGACTTTAACTCAATCAACTGATCATAATTGTTGACATGTGTATAAGTAGGATATTAACTGAAAATTAGGCTGCTTGGGGCAGTCCGTTTTAATGTGTCTGACTCCCTTTTTAGACAGCGAACTCTCTGAAGGCCGGTCTGGGCTTTTTTCATCTTCCTCACCCCTCTTCTAAACACCTACCTGGCACATCATAGGTGCTTAATAAGTGTCACATGAATTACTGATGAGTCACAATGTTTTTTTTGTAAAAAGTACAGGAGAGTTAGGAACCAGGCCCTTAGGTTCCCCAAACTGGTGTAGAAGGATCACCTGGGATGCTCGTTACACGTGCGTCGTCTTCCCAGGCCCCTGTGTGCCCCAGCTGTGAAGGCGCAGATGGTCACAAGCCATGCTTGGGACAGAACTCCAAATGGCTTTGCCTTACCACGTACTTGCTTTTGACTGGCTTACCCTGCAAGGGGTCTCTTTTATTCCTGTTTCAAGTTTGCCCGTTCATTTCTCTGTTCGTGTGCTGCAGAGGGCATGGGAATTACCAAATCATGAGCAACACACAGCTGCAGGAAGGAAAACCAGCCATGCCCAAAGTGGCCATCACGACTGCCTTCGCGCCACAAGTCCTAGGGTTGGCAGGAACCTTCTCTCTGATCTGGCATTCCATCTCATCCTGGGCCACACCTCTTAATTACTCCTGGTTGTAGTATTCATTATTGGACACAGGTTAAAAGTCTAAATAAAATATGAAAAGAACAGTTTTGGGTGAGTTCTCCGATATGAAAAAAATTTGGTTTAAGTAGATGAATTAATGTGATGCAACAAATGGAGCATATAATAAATGAGCCATTAACCCAAGGGCTTTCTTTTCACTCTTTCTTAATGCTGGAGTTAACAAACACTTAATCATCCCCCCCCATCATTAGAAGCTAGGAATTATAGCCAAGAAAATATTGCCTGTTAAATTTTGAGTATCCCCAAAGTCAGGTCTATTAATTATGATATTTTGCCTCATTATGCATTTTTGGCAATTTGGCTTCTTTCTACTTATAATTCAAACTTAATGGGATTCAAGGATGGTGGTGATCTCTACACCAGTGCTTTTCTCCTAAGAGATAAAATTCAAACTTAAAAAAAAAAAAAAACCTCAATAAGTTGTGTACAGAAAAACAGTATTTACAATAAATATTTATGATGCCAAGATTTTGCTTAAAGGTCAGTGATTATATTTTATGTTTTATTTTCTGTTGTGCATTTAAAACTGAAAGTGTGTATTTAATGAAACTAGTCAGAAGTTTTAGAAAATATAACAACACGGGGGAGCAGATGGTGCTCAGTGGTTGAGCACCTGCCTCTCACGTACGAGGTCCAGGGTTCAATCCTCAGTACGTCCTTAAAAAAAAAAAAAAAAGAGAAAAAACCAACTCTTATAGGGGAGTAGATGAAGCTCAATGGCAGGTGGTTGTAAAATTGTTGGTGAAACAATGAATATACAACCCTTTAGAGCTGATTTAAAGTTATTTAATTGCTATCAAAACATTGTAGGTAGTACACGCTTCAGCAGCACATATACTAAAATTGGAATGATACAGAGAAGATTAGCATGGCCCCTGTGCAACGATGACATGCAAATTCGTGAAGCATTCCATATTGAAAAAACAAACAAACAAAAAAACCATTGTAGGTATATGCATAAGGCTTCTCCTTGACTGACATTCTCACGTCCTTGGTCTGATCCAGATGGAGTCTGGATTCTATTTTACCTAAATATGTTTACATATTTTACATAGTGGTATACACCATAGCAGCTACTTGTATATGACTGATTTCCATTACTCCCCTCCCCCTCAGTGCAAAGGTCCTGAGGCAGGAGATGCCTGGCGAGTTGGAGACCAGGGAGGAGAGCAGTGTGGCTGGGGCCCAGTGAAGGAGGGGGAACAGTGGGAGATGAGGGCCAAGACGTTGGAGGGGAAGGTGCAGATCACGTGGGCCTTAGGAAGACTTTGGAAAGACTGGCTTTTGCTCTGAGTAAAATTAGGTCATTTGCTTAATGTCACTAACCTACAGTTTCCTTATCTGTAATTAGCTGATTAGTATGTTTTGCAGAGTTGTTGTAAGGATGAACTAAAGAATTGTGAAATGCTGAATGCAGTGGCAGGTACACATGCAGTAGTCAATGAATGGCAGGTAGAACTATTTTTGTTTTTGTTCTTAGTGCTAATACTAGGTTACAAATGCCAGGTAAACTTCATAGAGCTAGACACTGTGTGTGTTTTTCTTATCATTTTATTCCCAGATCTGGTACTGCTCCTGTCACATAGCAAGCCATCAATCAATATTTGTTTAGTATTATTATCATGCCTTCTGAAAAGTCACTTAAGGTGGTCTTAATTGGCCTGCATTTAATCCTTACTTATTTTCTGTGGCTTTCACACTCTGACTCACCACAAAGATCCTATGTACAACTGGGTTCACACCCGCAGGAACAGGGCTTTAAGATTACGAGCACACCTTTCCTTGGGATACATAAGGCAGCCCACCACAGATACTGAAGCTGCAGCTCCGTGTTGGGGAAAGAGCCCTTGGACGGGAGTTGGAAGAGCTGCTTGCAGTCCTGGCTTCCTTCGTGGCTGTGGATATTGAGATGAGTCATTCCAGCAGTGAAATGGGTTCCGAAAAATCCTTACCTCTTTTAGGGTTGTTGTGAGGGACAAATGATACCGCGTGGTGATGTTCTTTGGAAACTCCATATGGCTGTAAGGAGAGCAATAGGCATCATGGCTGAAAGCCCTTACTGTGTGCAGGGTGGAGCCACATGCTTTGGATTACTTCTCTGGAGGAGGAGTGGATTTACGCTGCCCTTGGTGCCTCTTTGAGGAGACCCGTGTCTCTGTGAGGACCGGCCTTAGCCAGCAGTGGGCTGTGGCCATGGAGCCGAAGTCACTGGGACTCTGGCTATCAGCCGGGGTCTTTGCCTCAGTAATGTCCGTCTCTGAGCTGTACAGTGGCAGTTCCAGAATTAGTTTGTCTTGATTCTATGCACGTGTTAAAATTCTTAACTTGTGACTGGGTCAATCTCAGACATTTTAAAGTTGATTTCAGACACATGGCTATAAATGTCCCTTTTATCCTAGTTAATTAAATTCTTTCCCCCTCCTGTCAAGTAATTCTTCACCCACCCCATGAAGCCTTCCCAAAAAATCAGAAATAAGATGACAATATTGTGACTAAACAAGCAGTTCATATCCTTCCCTCATCATGCGTATTGATCAGTCTTTGTGTCTTTCACCAGGTTTTCTTAAGCAGTCTATATACTTGCATATGCTGGGAATAAAGCCATGAGTACAACAGATAAGGTTCCTGCACTCGTGGAGCTCACATATTTATGGGAAAGAGAAAAAAGAGCTCTTTAAAATAGCTTTTGTAGCCAGGAAAGTCTTCTCTGAGGAAATGACATTTGAATAGAGAAGAGAATGAAATGAACCAGTCAGCCAAGCAAAGTCTGGGGGAAGCATTCCAGGCAATGGCCCAGTGGGTGCAAAGGCCCTGGGGTGGGAGTGTGGGAGGAGAGGAGGTCAGAGGACTGGATGGCCCCAGAGCAGGGAAGACCTTGTCTGCTGTTGGAGGGGTTTGAATTTTATTTTTATTTTTTTAATATGTTTTTTAATTTTCTAAAAAATACTTAAATTACATAAAATGTTACTTAAAAAAATATAAGGGATTCCCATATGCCCCACTCCCCACACCTCCCACTTTCCCCCACATTAACAACATCCTTCATTAGTGTGGTACATTCATTGCAATTGATGAGCACATCTTGGAGCATTGCCACTAAGGATGGATTATAGTTTACATTGTATACACTCTCTCCCACTCAATTCTGTAAGTATGGCCGGATATATAATGGCCTGTATTTGTCATTGCAATGCCATTCAGGGTAATTCCAAGTCCCAAAAGTGCCCCCATATCACATCTCTTTTTCCCTCTCCCTGACTTCAGCACCTCCAGTGGCCACTGTCTCCACATCAATGATAGAATTTCTTTCATTGCTAGAGTCACAATAAGTCTATAGTACAAAACCACTAAGTCAACTCTAGTCCATATTTTCAAAAGGTACTTAGATTACATAAAATGTTACATTAAAAATATTAAAATGTAAGGGATTCCCATATGCCCCACTCCCCACAGCTCCCACTTTCCCCACATTTACAACTTCTTTCATTGATAAGGTACATTCATTGCAATTGATGAACACATTTTGGAGCATTGCCATTAAGCATGGATTATAGTTTACATTGTAGTTTACTCTCTCTCCCACTCAATTCTATAGGTTATAGCAGGATATATAATGGCCTGTTTCTGTCGTTGCAATGTCATTCAGGACAATTCCAAGTCCCAAAAGTGCCCCCATATTACACCTCTCCCTTTCCCTGCCCTCAGCACCCCCTGTGGCCACTGTCTCCACATCAATGATATTTCTTCCATTCTAGAATCACAATGTCTATAGTAGGGTACCACTAAGTCCACTCTAGTCCATATTTTATTCCCCAGTCCTGAGATTCTGGGATGGTGATGTCCACTCCACCTCTAATTGAGAGGGGGCTTCAATTCCATATGGCTGATAGATGGGACTCTTGCTTGCAGTTGTAGACTCTTTCGGTTTTTGAGTTGATAAAGATTATAAATATTTAAAATTATTTACACTTCCAATATTCTCTTCAGAAACTAAGCAATCTACTCTTATCTGAGATTATGTGACTATTTTAGCATAGAATTAGCCATGTGGGATTTTTGGAGCTTCATTTTTTTCAATCCAGGATCCCTTAATATTCCTTAAGGAGTTTGGGAATTGTTTTAGGGGGATAATTTAGCTGAATGAGTAGCCATTTACCATGCAGAATTCTGTGTGTGTGTGTGTGTGTGTGTGGCTCATTTCTGTAAGAGAGATTCAGGATCCTGTTTCTCTGTAGCAGATTCTTTACTGAATTCTATTTTATGATCCAACCCTGAGAAGCCAGGGGTATATCAGATAGAAATCTAATTTTCTGTTATCACGGAAACAAATTATAGTTGAATACGCACTGAGAACATGACTGTAAACTTGAGGTGTCTCAAGAGAGGCAGGTGATCTTTTCACATTGATTTGTAGAGTGTCTACAAGTAATAACAAATGGTGATTCAGAGGTCAGCAGCTAAGGAATAAGGAATCCGAGATAAACACTTCTTCCAGCATGAACACATTTTATTTTAAAGACACACTGACTGAATTTTTATCTTCCATAGCTGGTGGAGTCACGCCTCTCTGAAATCACCTCCCAAAATAATGAAAAAAATAGCATAAAATTCTGCCTAATTTAAGTCACAGTCCTGCTCTCTAATGTTTAGCATTTGTCATGGACACCCACCCTCTGGAAGCCTTTAATTAAATAATACTTTACAAAGGGCCGTTGGTCAGGCAGGAAATTGGGAGGCGTGGAGAGTACATGTGTAGGGGAAATAAAACCGGTAGTTCTCACCAGGAAACCCTGCAGAGAGGCCCACGATGTGAAAAATGAGATTCCATTTGAGATGCGCAGGATCATTTGTCAAACGGGCAACGAAAAATGTCATAGTTGCGATCCACTCCATGATCCTCAGTTCGACCTATTTTGCCTTAGAAAATTCCCCTGAACAATGTCTTCCTGAAGTCAGCGTAATTTAGGTTTCTGAGGGACTGTTCTCCACCGTGCATTTCATTGCTGGACGCTTGCTTTCTCCGGGAAGCTGAGATGCTGGGATGAACTTGGGAAGCTTTTCCTCCCAGCAGCAAGAACGTGCCCTCCATGGGAATAGCGTTTCTGGCAGGGCAGCAGCTCTGGGACACGGAGCTCATTTCCCAGCCACTGCCACACTTTTCTTAGGAGGGAATAATTGACCCATTTACGGTCTCGTTTCAGATTGTTGTGGATCCTTGTGCCAGCAACCCTTGTCACCATGGCAACTGTAGCAGCAGTGGCGATGGCTTCCTCTGCTCTTGCAGTGAAGGCTATGAAGGTACCAGCTGTGAGCAGGAGCTGCCCAGCTTCCCAGCCACCGGCTGGACCGAGTCCACGGCGCCCAGACAGCTTCAGCCTGTGCCCACGACCCAGGAGCCCGACAGAGTGCCACCCCGCTCTCAGGCCACTGTGCCACTGCCCACGTGGCAGCCGAAGACAGGGCAGAAGGTGGTGGAAATGAAATGGGATCAAGTGGAGGTGAGGCCGTTTTACTCCATATGTGTATACACATACATTTCTATTTTTGTTTTTTTTAAATTTGTTTCATTGCATATATATATATTTTTTAACTTTATTTTGTACATTTAATAAGTGAAAACATAAGCAATTAAAAACTAAAAAGTAAACACAGATGAATAAATATATACATTTCTCAATTAAATGTAATGGATACATGTAGATTTTTTTGTTTTGTTTTTTGTTTGTTTTTTGTTTTTTTTTTTTGTGTGTGAATCAAACAATATATTACACAATATATTTGGTTCATAGTAATGCATTCATACAGTATTTGTCCTTTTTCATTGCATATATTTTAATGTAAGAAACCAGAAAGGTTAAAATATTTCTTGTGGTTCTAACATCAGCAATAAAAATGAAAGGCCTTTAAGTTACCCATTTAACAAAACAGTGGGTCTAACCTTTTTCTGACCTGTGCATATGTGTAGGCAATCTCTTGGCTACACAAACGAGGCATTTCATTTACTATTGTTTTGTGAACATAAAGAGTAAAGAAGAAGGAAAAAAAAAACACAAAACTAATGACCTTATTTTCTGTAAAGATATCCACGTACATTTCTGTGAGATAATCTCCAGTGAGCCCTGGTAGATTTTGCGGGCAGCCAGCTCAATGTTGAATCATATAAATGAAAATATCACAGGACCTTCAAGTGCTGACCTAAGTTTCCTTCGTGTAACATTATGCTCAACTATTATATATATATTTTTATTACTGTTTAAGTTCTAGCTTGTAGCACTTTAATGGGATTTAGAAAAGGCAAACTACCATTAATTTTTATTCTGGTAACATATGTACAATGCAAAATTTCCCATTTTAACCACTTTTAAGTATACAGTTTAGTGACATTATAGTCACAATGTTTTACCACCATCCATTATCAAAACTCTTCCATTGCCCCAAACAGAAACACTATACCAGTTAAGAATTAATTCACCACTCCCTGCTTCACCCCGGCCCCTGTTAATCTGTATTCTAGTTTCTGACTGTATGAATTTTTATATTCTAATTACTCTAATTATTTTATATCGGCGAGATCATAACAATCTTTGTCCTTTTGTGTCTGGCCTATTTCATTCAACATGATGTCGTCAGGGTTCATCCATGTTGTAGAATCCATCAGAGCTTCATTCCTTTTTTCAACTGAATAATATTTCATTATATGTGTATACCATATTTTGTTTATCCATTTATCTGTTGAGGGACACTTGAGTTGTTTCCACCTTTTGGCAAATCTGAATAATGCTGCTGCGAACATCAGTGCACAAACACCTGAGAAACTGTCATTGATTTAAAAATATCTTAAGAATGCATTTGGTAAGGATGCTTCCATATTTTATTTATTTTGGCAATAGTAAACATTTTTTGTTGAAACTTGTTTGGCTTGCTGCATTTTCTGACTTATCAAAAGCCTTGTTCTTAGGCTTTTTCAACAGACCCCGAAAGTTGATTTAAATAGTAAATTCACTAGTTGGAGCAGTTGGAGAATAATCTCAAGTTATTAGTTTGAGGCCACACTGATAGCATGTAACTCCATTCCATAGCTTATACTTCATGTGCATAGTATCCATATAAACCTGTGGTTGTATATTGCCACATGGCTTCAGAACTTTTTAAATGAGAAAACTCATGGATCTTTGAGGACTATGTATTAGGGTCTGGGAATGTGTCTGGAAATTTCCCTTATTTTATAAAAGAGAGATGCAGCATTTCCTTCTTTTCTTTTCCTGGGTAATTCGAATTGGTTGACCCACTTATTTTTCCATTGCCACACAGTTTATGAAGGCCATGTCCAGAATGCAGGGTAATGTCTTTAGCCTACCTAAAAAAACCTCTGAACTTGTTCTGGTTTCAGACTTTTAATAAATGCTTTGAAGTTATGATTTTAATACCTCTCTACTGGATGACTCATTTCTTTTGACTGTGAGCTAGATTTGATTCCCAGTTTATCAGGAAGTGTCTTTAGAAGCAAACTTCTCCCCATCCAGCCATTTAAACCTATTTGTTTAAAGATAGGCTTTTTTACCATTGGTGAGTGTGAAAAAATGCTTCCTCTTCCTGCCACGCTGTTAATTCTTGGGCTGTTCAAGAAGCAGGTTAAATGTGCCAGACAAAGACACGTGAATATGTTTGGGCTTCCCCTTTTCATGATGCTTCAAAGATGCTCCTTTAGAAATGTGAAGCCCTGCAGGATTGAAAGTTCTGGAACAGTTGTCCATTACACAGATTAAACCAGTTGGACTCATGTCTTTGAATATCAGGGGTGGGCTTTATCCAGATTGTGGCTGTCGGGCATTCTGGACAGGAAGCTCTAAGCTTGGGGTGAGGGTGAACGTGCTGAGCATTTCCTTATTGTTTGCAGTTAATTCACCTCTCCTGGGTACCGAAATGCCCCTTCATTTTGACTGTCGTGGGCCAAGACAGTGATGGGCAAGTGGGTCACAAGCACTTTGTTGGACAACGCACTATTGTTTACAGTTTGTTTTCTGAGCACTGTTTTTCGTTTTGTTTTGTTATTTTCCTTGTTGAGCTCCTTTTCATACACATCGATATAATACTTTTGGGAACATACTTAAAACATTAAGGTGTGGTCCCCAGGGAAACAGAGGGGCAGGCTTCCAGTTCCCCGCCTCAGCCTGTATTCCTGGGACCCACGTGAGAAGGGTCATTCAGATCAGATCCATCTTGTCCATTGCAAGGTGTGAAGCCCGCTGTCCTAGCCAGGAAGCTTTACAGTGGCCATTTGTAAGGTAGACCTCCTTCCTTAAGCAGTGGTCCCCCCTTACCACCAGGCTGAGTGTATAGCCGGGGCCAAGACTGCTAGTTAAAGGAAGGGGAAGAGAGCAGTGAGCAAAAGCCTGTTTCCTTCCCTGCAGTGTCCTATTCAGCAGCTTAAGCAATCCCGGGAATTTGTAGACTGCTCCCTGGGAAACGTTCTGCATTTCAGAAAATCAAATGGCAAAGCTTTCACTCTCTTTTGAGTCCCCAAGGTTTTATTTGTCTTCTCTCCATCCCCTCCCCTGCTTTGTGGAAGGAATTCTGCCATATAGTATTATCTTGTGCTATGATTGACCCCAATAACTAGTCTTTTTTTTTTTTCCCCCAGGTGATCCCAGATATTGCCTGCGGGAATGCCAGTTCTAACAGCTCTGCGGGTGGCCGCCTGGTATCCTTTGAAGTACCACAGAACACCTCAGTAAAGTAAGACAAACCTCAGTTAAAAAAAATTGTCTAGATCGACACGCTGAGCCACAGGCTGTGCCGCGTCCATGTGTGTAGCTGGCCTGTGACTGGTTAGTCCAGTGAGAATCTTTCTGCAGATGTGGCCTGTGTGAGGCTCGAGGAGGGAATTTTACAGTTAGGACCAGCGCCAGGCTGGAAATGTGGAATTGGGAAGTTGGAGTGCAGTGTGAGGTCAGAAAACCTGAGGCTTTGATAAACCTGAGCCAGACCTGTCACCTCCCCAAGGACTTTTGCTTCCAAAATTATTTGGCCTCCTAAGATGTTTGTGGACTGTTGGTTAAATCCATACGCGTAACTTACCCCAAATTTAAATTCAAAGTATTGCCATTTTCGCTTTAGAAACCGGCAGCTGAGAAGACAGTGTTTTGCTTTGTTTTAAACTTAAACTCTTTCCAATTCCGCACTACCTACTGTCTCCAGTGGGGAAGAGGCAAAGGGCAGTAGTGTTGGCTCAGCATCTGCTGTGAGCACGGGGCATTGCAGATGAGGCCCAGAGAAGTCAGCTGCTTGCCCTGGCCTGCAGGGGTGCAGCCGGTTTAGAGGGACCTAGACCTGTTTGATAACCCCCACTGCCCACCGTCTCTGTGGCCGTTAACCTTTCCACCCCCCTCCCCGATGTTCCTGGGCTCCTTTTTAAGAGGGGCAGTGGATGCCATAGGCCTCTTCCATCTTGCCCACCTTGACATCTAAACCATGGAGTCTCTGAAAATGTTTGCAGTGTTACATTATCCCTGTAACCCTCACTCACCAGCCTCGAGCCCACTCTGACTGGGAGGAGTTGGATGGGCAGTGAAATCTTTGGGGGCAGAGAGGAATGTTCCCCTAGGAGAGAGGTGTGGCTTCGAGTTCTGCCAGTAGGGGGAGCCCTCTCCCAAGTCGTTCGCTGCTCCAACCACAGGTGGCGCTCTCACCGTCCACGGCTGGGTTGAGGGAAATAAAGAACATTAATTTCCTTTACTTTTATGAAACCACCTCCTAGGCCTCTCGTCTAGGTCCTATTACCTTACCTTCGTTAGCCTTTCCTAATAGTTTTTCTTCTGTTCCTACAAATACTTTTGTTTTCTTCTTCTCAACAAACCTGAAAGTCTCTAAAACTGCCTTAGGCTATAGGATGGGGCAGAAATAGCAGAGTGTGAAGGAGGTGGAGTAAGATGGGAGTGCCACGTGATCTCTGGGCACCCCGAGTTCACCTGTGAGAGTTACAAGCCCCTGATACTTTCATTTATTCATGACTTCAATCATTTTCCAAATGTCATTGAGCCCCCTGCTGCAAGCCAGACACTGTGCACTGGAGGTGGGGGCGGGCAGCTGTGTGCACAGGCACAGACCCTCATCTAATCGAGGTAGAGACCCTTTCTCAGGAGCCCAGACATGGGCGAGCAGCTGCTGGGGGGGTGAGGTGGGGAAGCTGGGGCTGGCGCAGGTCAGGGAGGGCCTCAGAGAAGAAGTATTGCATGTGCCAAGCTGAGAAAGATGCGTGCCTGAAGGAGGGCATGTTTTCTAGATGGGGAAGGAGGATGCAAAGGCTGGGAGCTGGGAAATAATTGTCGGGGGAGGGCCAGTGGCTTGTTGTGGCCAGTGCATTGGGTGTCAGCGCTAGAGGGCTGGGATTTGAGGCTAACTCAGGGTTCCCTGGCCTTCTGTGGCAGTCTCAGGACTTTGGAGTTTATCTTGAAAACAAGAGGCCAGCGGAGGCTTGAAGCACGGGAGTGACACACTTATTTATTTTGGCAGTGTTGAGCCAGTGGTACATACTGATAACAAATTTAAGCAGGGCTTTTTATATTGTGTGGATTTGGAAGGATTTTGTGTCTGAAAGAACTCCATGTACCCCTTTATTATTTATTAAAATTGTCACCCAAAGATGAGCTGTCTACGAATAATTCTGTGTTATATTTTGAATAAGAGGCAAGTAGATCTTTCTAACGAATATGGGAAACTCAAAACCATTTTACATGTACATGTTGCCTCTTTTTTATTTTTAATCTGACGGACTGGTTCTCAGATGAGTTTTTCTGAAAGGGACTTTGTGTTGACATTATTTCTCTTTCCAGAATTCGGCAAGACGCCACTGCTTCTTTGATTTTGTTGTGGAAAGTGACGGCCACGGGATTTCAGCAGTGCTCGCTCATCGATGGACGAAGCGTGACCCTGCTCCAGGCTCCAGGTGGCCTTGTCCTCTTGGAGGAGATGCTGGTCTTGGGGCACAATTACTTCATTGGTGAGTTGGGGAGATCTCAACCCCATGTCTGATTCAACCCAACCTTGCACTGGTTTTAGAGACTGTTGATAGGGGATTTTGCCCAGGTAGTACTAATTCCAGCTCTCAAAACCATTTCCTCCATTTTAGGTAAAGTTTTACTTATAATCAGATTTGGTTTGTGAGATATTTCCAGGGTTGTTGAAAGTGGAAGAAGCATGGGCTTTGGAGTCCCAGGCGTGGCTAAAGCGTAATAGGTATATGATCTTAGGCAATTCAGGTAAACTCTCTGAACCGCAGTTTTCTTTTTGACTCTTTAGCCCACCTCCTCCAGAAATTGTGGGCAGGTAGAAGAGTTGAATGTCAGTATTGCAGAAAGACCTTTGTTCCCACTTGATTTTATTTTTTTTGGGTGGAGGAGGAAACAGTGCATCTGGCACACCACCTCGTAGTTGATTTATCACTTCTGAATTGCTCACCCGACTTGTGGGGTTTCACCTCTCTTTGGGACCCCTCTTCTCCATGCCCATCCCTCCTCTGTGGGTCACTTCTAACTCTTTGTTTGTTCTTGAGTGGCTGCCTTCTCTAAATGGCCACTTGTCCAGGCCCCTGGATTAGAAATGGCCTTCAGAAGTGCTGCCCCAGCTGCTCCCTCCTCTATCCCCAGCCCAAGCAGACCCCGGACAGCTTTTCAGGTGTCGTCATTCGGCCACCTTTCCTGTAGTTTAGCATTCTAGGTTACCCTCGCCCCTCACCCAGCAGAGAGCTCCTTTGGGGTTGGAGCATGTAACTCTAGCCTGGCAGCGTGCTGAACTCATCAGCTCTTCTATTAGAGTTTGTTCCGTTTGTGGGCAGTCTCCCAGGAAGCCTCACTTGAAGGACACAAGCTCAAAGGTAGACTCTACTCTTCCCCAGCCAGTGCACCCAAGAGCCCTACATCCTGTGTTAATACCATCTCTTGTCCAAACAACAGAGTCCGGCAGCCTCACCTGCAGGATGGGGGCAGGGAGTGACAGCACTTATCTCTCGGGTGTTGGGAGGGTTAAATGAGAGAGTGAGTGTGGAAGTATAAATCACAAAAGTTATGGATTGTTCTAGGGTACTTTAAAAATTTTTTCCTGAGATACACTAAATAGTTTTAATATTTTAAATTTAAAATAGAAAAGATACATTTAGATTTATTCTCCAAGGTAGGTACTTGATGGAACTATCATGGTGAAGAAAAACTGGTAAAATGCTCAACTCTGTATCATTTATATTGCATCTGATATTTGAGTGACCCTCCTCTGATGAGAAGGTCATTTCTTAGTCTTTGGAAATCCCATTGGGGGAGCAGGGATTTTATTGGGTGGAGAAATCATGTGGATGAATGAACCTGGTTGGAATAAGGGGGAGGGGAATGAACTACGGACCAGTGTTGACTATTAAGACATATACTAGATGATCAGTTTGAATTGTGTGATGAAATATTGTCTGTGGAGTCAAATCTAGATTTTACTCCCCATTACATTTCAAGTAACTATTAGTTATTTCCATATCTGTTATCAGTTGACCTAAAAGGAAATAGTCCGTGCACTTTGATAAATAGTTTCAATTTTATGTTATATTGATCTTTTAAGTTTTTTTCTTTAGTGGATTAACCTACCCTTCTAAGACATGGAGTTAATATTTAAAGAAAATATATGAGGTCTCATTACTCTTTAAAATGTCGTTAATGTTTCCAGGAAATATCCTTTTGAAGTAACAGCTTACATTTTATACTGTGTTTGGTTGTAACAGAATTTGTTCCCTTAGACCGATATTGAGGGGGAGATTAATAGATAAGGATTTTCCAGTGCTCAGATGTTTTTCTTATATTGAGAGGCAAGGACTTTTGTGAACTCCAACATGATTTGAGCTCATTTTGCTAACATGAAAAAATACATGAAAATAAAGAACTTTATCTTTGGTTTAATTGCATTATTTCTTAGAGGAGTAATTAGAATTTAAAATTTAATATATTAATAACTAAGAAAATCTTTCCCCAAAATTAAACTTTAGTTTATGATGAGAAGACAATGATTTTGAGTAAGATTCTTTATTTCTATAAACCATTTTTTCCAGTTTGAAAGTTTGTGACTTGGTATCTTTTTAAATTTCCTAAATGGAGCTTTCTAAGCGTTTCAGGTGACTTTGTAATGGAGCTCCCAATCTTTGAGTGTACTCTCTTGTCAGCAGCTTCTTCTGAGGAAGAAGGCTTCACAGCCAAGATCATGGCTACACCTACATGCTGTGAGCTACTCCTTATTTTACAGAAGCTCTTTATCTTAAACAAGATTTATCATTTGTAATCATTGCAGAAGCCTCATGCTTACTACACTATTGTGTTTAACATTCTTTTTGTTTCATTAAAAACAAGCAGCTTCTTCAGATAATTCACGTTAACAATTCTGGGCTCTCTAGACCTGAATACGTTTTAGCTGAGATCCAAAAGACTGTTGTGAAGAGTACAACTGCGCTCATTTGACGGATGAACAAATGGATGCTTGTGCAGGAGGGGAAAGCCTCCATGCCAGAGCGAGAGTAAAATTCTGGAGTTCCATTGCTGTGTTTACGGCACTAACTGCTCCTTTTTACAGATAACCTCGAGGCACTCGCAGGAGTTGGCTGTCTTGCTGCTCACTCTTAATAGATTCTGCATACGTAACTGATAGCAAAAGGGATTTTAAAATTTGCATGTAACAGAGCAGAAGGTTCCTTTTGGGTCTTTGGGAGGCAACCTTGGTAGCTGTCACAAATTCTGCACACAATATTCTGTTTTTAAATTTGTTGCCGAGAACCTAATTTTCTAAACGTTCTGGATGATGATGTCGTACTTACTCCGACCTATTTGTTTAGTTTTTTTTTTTTCTTTTACAGTTTTCCTTCATTACTCTTTCTTTATTAATATTACATTGCTTTATAGAAGGAAAGAGCTGATATAACTTTAAAAAATGTATGTAATCCCCCCTCTCTTCCTCAGTGCATCAACTTCATTGTTCTTGTACTGCTGCCAGATTTCAACTCTCTGCCCTCCCTTTCATTTTTTTCTTCTCTTTTTCCTAAATGTGTTGCTTCCAGATATGTTATTTGCTTTATGCAGTGTTTTGGGGTAAATAGCTAAGTTAACATTTAGCATCGTCTGCTCCATGGGAAACATCAGAGGGGCTCATTATCAGCTCATCAGATGATTCGAGTGCCAGTCCTTGGGATTCGCAAATAGTGAAGCATCATTGCCCCGCCTGCTTTTCCGTGGAAAACACTAGTGGTTTGCCTTTCTTTAAGTAATGCCTTGTTTTTGGAGACACTGAGGTGATGGACATCTCAGGGACGATGCTGAAGGGCTGTTGTAGGTCACTGTTGCTGAGGGTGAAAAGCCCCATTGGACTCCTTTGTCAGGCTGCTTTCCCCTTCTGCCCCTGCCCTCTACCATACTTCTTTGCATGTTTCCCCTCACTGCCCACCGCCCCATGCTGCTCCAGGAGCCTCTGGGTCCCGGCCATCCCCACCTGGGACGCAAGCTCCAGTCATCCACAAGACCTCATTTAAACCCTCCCTTTGGAGCCGTTTATGAGGAAAACGGTCAGCCAAAGATTCCACTCTGTAAAGACTCTCAGCATTCCTTAAACTCTTACAGACCCTTATAAACAAACTCACAGAACAACCCTGGGGTATTCCCATGGTTGGTTTTCCTTTTGGTTGGGAAACCCAGGCAGGGTGTGTCTGCCTTATCCACACTTCCTGCCTACCCAGTGAAACCTTGAGCATTTTTCTCTTTTATGGTCCATGTTTATTTTTACCTCAGTCTGGTATTTTATCCCTCTCCTCGTCTTTGTAATTATTTTCATTTGGTCTAGCTCATGATTTTTTCCATTCTTTCTTTACAGTGGTCTACCTTCTCATCTTTCCCTTTTTCTCTTTGTTCATTTTCTTCTCCTGTCCATAACCCACTATTCTATCACTTTTATTAGGGGCATTTGTACTATGCTTTCCTACAGTTTTCAGTACCTTTTAAATGTCTAATTTATATAATAAAAATGAGTGCATTTTTATGTTTAATTCAGGCAGTAGTATTTCACGTATAATCAAACCAAAAAGCTCCTCTTTTAACTTTAGATTTACTTTAAATTGATGAAGGAACAAAAAGCTCCTCTTTTAACTTTAGATTTACTTTAAATTGATGAAGGAACAATGGGTGCAACCCATGGCCCATAGGAATTTCCTTTTAAGAGCTGGGATTATTTGTTCTGGAATGTGGCTACTAAATTAGCCACAGAACCCTGTGTATTAGTCAGTCAAAGGTGTGCTGATGTAAAGTACCAGAACTCTGTTGGCTTTTATAAAGGGTATTTGGGGTAAAAGCTTACAGTTATAAGGCTCTAAAGAAAGAGTCCAGCTCAAGGTATCACAAAAGGTACTTTTCTCACTCAAAGTCTGTTGCCACGTGTTGACGCAAGATGGCAGGTGATGTCTGTGAGGGTTCAACCTTTCTTCTTCCTCTTAAGGCTCCGTGGTCCCAGCTTCTTCCGAGCTCAGCTGTAGGCTGACATAAGGCTCGTCTCTCTCCCGGGGCTCATTTCTTTCTGGACTCAGCTGCTCTGGTCTCTTCACAAGTCAGCTGTAGACTATCAGGCTCATCTCTCTTCCTGGGGCTTCTGCCCTGTTTAATGGAGCTTTCTCTCTTTTCTCACACATCTGCTGCTCTGTGCGTCTGCTTCCGCGTGAGAATGTGTTTTATCAGTCCAAGGGGGCTGGGACTCAACGCTGAGTTGCAGTCTAATGACGTGGTTGAATCAGAGCCCTAACCTTAACATAATCAGACATCTCAGCTGAATCTAATACAATCAAAGGGTATCATGCCCAGAGGAACGGACCAGTTTATAAGCATAATCAATATCTCCTTTCTGCATTTCATAAATAATATCAAACTCCCACACCCTGGGAATCAATAATGGTATTCTTTGTAACTGACGTCTCAAGTGGATTAGAAATTTATAGAGTCTGCCCAATCTGTTTGTGCCTCCTGGAATCTGGTGGATACTTTGTTTCCTTGATTCTACACTTCTGTTTTAAAAAGATTATTATATTGCAAAATGATGTCTAAAGCAGTGCACTGTTTTCTTCTCTTGAGAAATAAAGCAGGAATAAAAAGTATCAGGCTTTTAGCAGATGCAGTGGGGGAGAAGACTTTGCTTTAGCTGAGGCAGTAAGCCTACTCTCCTTCACAGCCTGAGGGGTTTCATTTCTCTGTGGAATTTACTTGATACTTTTGTCCTGACTGGCATCACCTGGAGACCATTTGTTTGTTGCCTAAACCGTTTATACAGACTTGTTTATTAAAATAACTGAATTCTTGTTACACAACCAACCATGGCGCTTGTTCTTAAGGACTGATCTGCCTGCTTCCCAAGTTTCCAAATCAAGGAACTTAGCCTGCTTTTTATTTACTTATTTTTTTAAGCATCAGGACTGTGAGGAATATTTAGTTTATTAGTTCCTCACAGGACTGTGAGGAATATTTAGTTTATTGTCAACTCAGCAACCACATTACCCTAAATACTTAGTCTCTAAATAAAAACAGTAACAGACAAGCATACATATATATTTCCGCCTAACAATGTTCAACTCCCCTGC
>JAKSZT010053929.1:7901252-8002149 GCA_026826555.1 Tolypeutes matacus
ACAAGCATACATATATATTTCCGCCTAACAATGTTCAACTCCCCTGCGTACAACCGGAAACTCATTAATTCCCCACAGAATAGGGTGCAAGTCCTTGGGTAATATTCACTCTTAAACTTGACATCCTTAAATATTATGATGTAAAATTAATACAACTTTTCATATGATAGGGGAAAATGTTGGGGAAGAAAAGAAGAAATTCGTTTTGTGTACATATGCAATCATACTCATAACAAAACAAGGAAGAAGGGTTCATGACTATTACAGTCCTCATTTCTGTAACTGGTCACGTGGTCGAAGTTCATATTTATCACTACCTTCTTCCACTACCCATTCCATGTTCCCGTTACCTTCAGCAAGCACTTCAGCTGGCCATGGTTCTTTGCCTGGTGGGGTGACCCAAATTTTCATTCCCAAAGATTCTGGTCCATTGTTAGTCCTGCTTGAATTGGTTTGTTGAGATTTTCCATTGACTTTAATCACAGGGCATGGCAGTACTAGGAGATGCCCTAGAGGATCCCCTGCATTCCAGGCAAACTCTTCTTTACCCCCATTATGTAGATGCAGTCCTATTTCCCCTTGATAGTCAGGATCAATCACCCCAGCCAGTACAGTAATTCCCTTCTTTGCCTGTTGATTAACAGGTAAGAGGAGTCCAAAGTGGCCAGGTGGCAGTCTTAACTTCCAGTTCAATGGAATCATTGTTGTGTTCCCTGGTGGCAGCACTCCTCCTTTTGGGACTAAAACCTGTAGACCAGCAGAGCTTAAGGTTGCAGGGACAGGAAGCAAAAATTTTCCTAGTGGGTCACTAGGGGGTAATAGTGAGTGGTGCCACTCCCATTTCCACCCCTTGATTCTTAGACCCATGAATCCTGGTTATGGGAGAAACAGCACCATAGAGAGGACACTGATTCAGAGCACACACAGCCTCCTGGAGAACATTGCCCCAATCCTGCAAGGTATTGCCGCCTAGTTGGCACCGTAATTGAGTCTTCAAAAGGCCATTCCACCGTTCTATTAATCCAGCTGCTTCAGGGTGATGGGGAACATGGTAAGGCCAGTGAATTCCATGGGCATGTGCCCATTCCCGCACATCATTTGCTGTGAAATGGGTTACTTGATCAGAAGCAATGCTGTGTGGAATGCCATGGTGGTAGATAAGACATTCAGTAAGTCCACGGATAGTAGTTTTGGAAAAAGCATTGTGTGCTGAAAATGCAAACCCATAGCCAGAGTATGTGTCTATTCCAGTTAAAACAAATCGCTGCCCCTTCCATGGTAGAAGTGGCCCAATGTAGTCAACCTGCCACAGAAGCAGGCTGGTCACCTCGAGGAATGGTGCCATATCTGGGGCTGAGTGTGGGTCTCTGCTGCTGGCAGATTGGGCATTCAGCAGTGGCTGTAGCCAAGTCAGCCTTGGTGAGGTGAAGTCCATGTTGCTGAGCCCATGCATAACCTCCATCCCTACCTCCATGGCCACTTTATTCATGAGCCCGTTGGGCAATGACAGGAGTGGCTGGGGAAAGAGGCTGAGCATTAGCCACAGAGCAGGTCATCTTATCCACTTGATTAATAAACTCTTCCTCTGCTGAAGTCCCCTCTGGTGAGCATTCACATGGGACACAAATATGTTCATGTTTTTTGCCCACTCAGAAAGGTCTATCCATCCACATAGCTCTTCCCCAGACCTCCTTGTCACCAATTTTCCAATCAAGTTCCTTCCAAGTCCCTGACCATCCAGCCAAACCATTGGCAACAACCCATGAAGCAGTGTACAAATGCACCTCTGGCCATTTCTTCTTCCAAGCAAAATGAACAACTAGGTACACTGCTCGAAGTTCTGCCCACTGGGAGGATTTGCCCTCACTGCTATCCTCCAAGGATGTCCTGGAAAAGGGCTGCAGGGTGGTACCTGCATATCATGTAGAACCATCTGTAAACCAGGAGCGAGTTTTCTCATCCTCAGCCAACTGGTTGTAAGGGACTCCCCAAGAGGCCAAAGCTATCGGATGGGAAAGAGAAGGTAACATGGCAGGGGTGGTGACCATGGGAATTTGGGCTACTTACTCATGTAACTTGTGCCTTCAGGACCTGCTCGAGCTCTATCTCTTATATACCACTTCCACTTTATTATGGAGTGCTGCTGTGCACACCCAACTTTATGGTTTGGTGGATCAGACAATACCCAGCTCATGATAGGCAACTCGGGTCTCATGGTAACTTGATGACCCATGGTTAAGCATTCAGTCTCTACTAAGGCCCAGTAGCAGACCAAAAGCTGCTTCTCAAAAGGGGAGTAGTTATCTGCAGAGGATGGCAAGGCTTTGCTCCAAAATCCTAAGGGTCTGCGTTGTGATTCCCCTATAGGGGCCTGCCAAAGGCTCCAAACAGCATCTCTATTTGCCACTGAAACTTCCAGCACCATTGGATCTGCTGGATCATGTGGTCCAAGGGGTAGTGCACCTTGCATAGCAGCCTGGACTTGTCGCAGGGCTTCCTCTTGTTCCAGTCCCCAATCAAAACTAGCAGCTTTTCTGGTCACTTGGTAATGGGCTGGAGTAGCACACCCAAATGAGGAATGTGTTGTCTCCAAAATCCAAAGAGGTCAACAAAGCGTTGTGCCTCTTTTTTGGTCATAGGAGGGACCAGGTGCAACAGCTTATCCTTTACTTTAGAAGGGATATCTTGATAGGCCCCACACCACCGGACACCTAGAAATTTCACCGAGGTGGAAGGACCCTGTATTTTTGTTGGATTTATCTCCCATCCTCTCTCACACAAATGCCTTACCAATAAATCTAGAGTCTTTGCTACTTCTTGCTCAGTAGGTCTTATCAATATGATATCATCAATATAATGGTCCAGTGTGATATCTCATGGGAGAGAGGGACGATCAAGGTCCCTGCGGACAATATTATGACATAGGGCTGGAGAATTGATATACCCCTGAGGCTGGACAGTGAAGGTATACTGCTGGCCTTGCCAGCTGAAAGCAAACTGTTTCTGGTGGTCCTTACTAATGGTAATTGAGAAAAAAGCATTTGCCAGATCAACAGCTGCACACCAGGTACCAGGGGAAGTGTTGATTTGCTCAAGCAATGATACCACATCTGGGACAGCAGCTGCAATTGGAGTCATTACCTGGTTAAATTTATGATCATCTACTGTCATTCTCCAAGATCATCTGTTTTCTGCACAGGCCACATAGGAGAGTTGAATGGGGATGTGGTGGGAATCACCGCCCCCTGCATCCTTCAGATCATTGATAGTGGCACTAATCTCTGCAATCCCTCAAGGAATCCAGTATTGCCTTTTATTTACTATTTTGCTAGGCAGGGGCAGTTCTAGAGGCTTCCACTTGGCCTTTCCAACCATAATAGCCCTCACTCCATAAGTCAGGGATCCAATGTGGGGATTCTGGCAGTTACTGAGTATGTTTATTCCAATTCATTCTGGAACTGGGGAAATAACCACAGAATGGGTCCAGGGACCCACTGAACCCACTGTGAGATGGACCTGAGCTATAACTCCATCAATCACCTGATCTCCATAAGCCCCTACTCTGACTGGTGGGCCACAGTGATGTTTTGGGTCTCTTGGAATTAGTGTCACTTCTGAGCCAGTGTCTAATAATCCCTGAAAGGTCTGATCATTTCCTTTTCCCCAATGTACAGTTACTCATGTTTAAGGATTCCAATTCCATTACAGCACCCCCTACAGTAATATCTGGACTACAGAGAAGAGCAACCACAGAGCTCTTCAGAGAAGATGGAGTTAGTCTTAAAAATTTATTCTTCATGGTCCTGGTTAAAGGTGTGTCCTCTGGACATTCCTGGGGTAGGTGGGCAGGTCTCAAATGGTAAATCCATTCTAGCATTCCAATCTCTCTAAGCCTTTGAACCCCCTCATCTACTGTACACCAGGGCAAATCAGGCATCTCAACATCAGACATGCTAGGCCATCGTTTGGTCCATGTTTCAGTCAGCCACCCAAACAAACTGTTAGAGCCCTTTCTAACCCCTCGAGCTACAGTGTTGAATCCAGAATTTCTGCTTAGAGGGCCCATATCAATAAATTCAGCCTGATCCAACTTTATATTCCTTCCACCATTATCCCATACCCTTAGTATCCATTCCTATACATATTCCCCTGATTTCTGTCTATGTAAATTGGAAACCTCATGTAGTTCTTTCACAGTATAGCGTACTTCTTCATGGGTCACACTTTGTATTTCACTTCTGGGGGCTTGTTGTGATTTTAGTCTAGTAATGGGTCTCAAAGACAAGACGGGTGGGGGGTGGGGGTAAGGAGAAGGATTAGAGATGTCTTGCAGGCTACTGACCTCAGGGCATTCCTTTGCATTTTCTTCTGGTGAGACAGGATTAATCTCTTCAGGCAGGGGTTGGAAGGCAAATTCCTCAGGGCAGACTGGAAGTTGGGCAGTGCGTGCTGGAGTTTGCTGGTACCTGCCTCGTGGCTGGGAGGAGGTCCAGACTCTCTCGGGCAGGCCAGAGGCTGGGCAGTGCAGGCGTCAGTTTGGCTGGTACCCATCTCAGGGCTGGAAGGATGTCTGGACTCCCTGGGGCAGGCTGGAGGCTGGGTGATATAAGATTGACAAGGTGTGGTCTCCACAGGGCAGGCCATCACAGGTTTATCTGGTAAAGTCTCAGCAGAATTTAGAGTTCCAATGTCCCCACCAATATTATCATCATCCCATATGTCTCCATCCCAATCCTCAGGATTCCACTCCTTTCTAATCAATGCATTCACTTTAATTGCAGAAACCCTGAGATTTTAGTTTCCTCTGTAATTCTGCTACTCGTACAATGAGAGTCTGGGTTTGATTCTCAGATGTCTCAAGTCTGTGACTACAGGAGACAAGATTTTCTTTCAAGGCACACGGAGAAACTTTCATATCATTCACTTGGCATTTAAGCTTCAAATTTGAAGACTTTAGCTCATCTCTTTCTTTTGTAACTGTATCCAGAGTATCTAGGAGGAGCCAGCCAACATCATTACACTTTTTGAGTCCACAAAATTCTGTTAAGGTCTTGAAAACACTCTCACCCAGATCCTTGCTTCTCATAAGCGTGGAAGTAGGGGAATCCAGTGATGCTATTTTGCGTATCTTTATTGCCAGCTCACGCCATGACTGTTAGCAACCTCTTCATTATTGGGAAGGGAGTCATTAATACCCCTGAGTCCAATTAGAGTAGAGAGCCAATTACAAAACTCCCAGGACCACCTCAGACAGCCCAAGTTTAAGACTCTGTTCCTCAAAAACCACTCCCGGTACCAAGCTGTATTAGTCAGGGTTCTCTCAGAAAACAGAATGAACAGGAGATATCTGTCAATAATATAAGATTTTATGAGTATCTCACATGACCGTGGGGATGCACAAGTCCAGGTTCTGCAGGCAGGCTGCAAGCCAGAGGCTCTGGTGAAAATCCAGTGAAGGTCCTTGATGAGTTTCTGGGAGAAGTTGGCTGTCCAATGACGAGCTGGGAAATTCTCTCTGAATGTTGAAATCACTTCCCCTTTTAAGGCATTCAACTGATTGGATAAAAGCGCCACCCATTGATGATAAAATCTCCCTGACTGATGCAGATGTAATCAGCCATCCACGCAGTAAACTCACTGGTGATCGCAGTCCATAAATGCTCTTGTATTACAGTTAGCCCAGTGCTTGCTGGACCCAACACCTGGACACAATTACCTGGCCGAGTTGACATATTAGCCTAACCATCACAGGCAGGTAGACCAGGCAGAGTATTCTACTTGGATATGCAAAGAGATGTTTATGGCATTTTAATGCACAGGAGACTGTGTCATTACAAGAATTTAATGGTGCTACTAGAAATTGACTAGCGGCCATTCAAAACGAGTGGCCCTCGAAAACTGGAAATTTCCACCAGCCTGTGGCAGAAAGGGCAATCTAATCTTCCAACTGCCTCTCAACTTGGATGTGAATGAATTTAGGTGCTCAAGTTGTGGATATTACTTCCTGGGTTCTTGTTTGTCCTCCACAGGAAAAGGAGGAACCTTCTCTATTCTTTGTCATGAATTTTCAAGTTGTCCTTTGGAATCCTTTAATAAAGCTTCTCATTCTTAAACTCTATCTTTTCCTTCCCTTCTACATAAACTATTCCTATAATCCTTGGCCTTCAAAATGTAAGGTTCAATGTAATTTAGCTAGAGTTGGGGTGTCTTATCCCTAAAGTTTGATGGAGAGAGGGATTTAGGGAAAGGTGCCCCTGAAAGCTGGGTATGCCGTGGGGACTCGGCCTGCACTAGTTGGGAAGAGGGTGGTGGACAGGACTGAAAAGGGACAAAGTTCCAAGAGAAAAGTAAAGTAGGTCCCGGAGGTTTTGCAGACACCCCAGTTTGGGTGGCTAAGCCCCTGTAGCTGGGCATAGCGGCCAGTGTTCATTTCCATGTGTGCCCATTTAGCAAGCCAGGCATCTGCTCTCTAGAAGGACCTTCGTCGCTGCCATTGCTTGATGCATTCTTTAGTTTCTTGTTCAGGAGTTAAAAGAAATCAGGAGATAAAAGAGAACAGAGGCTGCCTGCCTCCCTACCCACCTGTCCTACTTCTCTGTCTTGTCACTGGCTACCTTCTAGTGCAGGGGTTCTTAACCAGGGGTCTGTGAGCTTGAATTGAAATTCAGAAAAACATTCTCATGGGGAAGTGTTGGGGCGGGTGTGATATATTTATTAAAGAATACACAGTATAATGTGGACTTAGTAAGGGGTCCATGGAACAAAAAAGGTGAAGAGCCCCTGTTCTAGTGCTTCGTGCCACCTGTCCTGGCCGTGAGTACCGAGCAGGGCAGCCCGGGATCGGGCTCCCCGTGGAGACCCAGGGTGACAGGGAAGGGGTGGCTGGAGGGAAGGCCCAGTGCAGACCAGAACACGTCAGAAGGAAAGATTCCTGCATGGGTAAGTGATGCTTAGCGTATGTTTTCTTCTTGTCGGAAAAGGCCGTCAGGAGATGCTGAACCAAATTGAAAATTCAGCTCTCGCCACTGTGAAGACAAAGTGGCCTGATTATCTTCTACAAAATCTTAAATTGTATTTTTTTCTGGTTCTGAGTTCCATTTTAATTTGTATTTCTGTATTTAATGGTATTTTTTTGAAAGCGTGTCAGAGCTTTTAGAATAATTTAGGCTGTAAAGAAATAGGGGAATGGGCAGGGCACTTAAATGTTCTGTAATGCAACTATGGACTAAAGTAGACTTATTATTCTAGCAATGGAAGAACTTGTAGCATTGATGTAAAGACAGTGGTCACCGGAGTTTCTGAGGGGAGGGAGACGGAAGAATAGGTCTAACATGGGGCATTTTGGGCACATTGGAATTGTTCTGCATGACATGGAATGACGGATACAGGCCATTCTACATTTTGTCAAAACCTATAAAATTGTGTGGTGCGAAGTGTAAACCATAATGTAAACTATAGACCATGGTTAGTAGCAGTGCTGCAAATGTGTTCATCAATTGTAACAAAGGTACCACACTAAGGAAAGTTGTTGTTAATGGGGAAACCGGGAGGGAGAGCAGGTGGGGTATATGGGCCTCCCCCATATTTTCATTGTAAATTTATGTAATCTAAAACTTCTTTAAAGATAAAAAAAAAAAAAAAAAAAGAACCAATGCTAACCAGGAAAAAGATGTTCTGTTAGTATTTTTCAGAATCATCTTTATTATACTTTGATAACATCTGCATTGATTATGATTTTTTTCAGGTCTACAGGATAAGGATTGATATTTGCATCCAAGCTCTGACCTAGTAAAGCAGGGTTGTGTCTCTGAAACATTAGAGGATCTTAACTTGTCTTTTCCGTAGGCAGGGTGCCACCAAGCCATTTTTGAAGTCACCCTTTTCCTTCTCCAGACCTGCTCAGTTACATGAAGCCTTTGGCCTCTGATTTGTTTTCACACAAGTTTGCAATTTTTAGTGGAGGTGGGTGGAGGAAACCATCAAGTCTGGGTGTCTGGGGTCCCTGGCCCCTTGGCTATACCTTGAGCTGGAACCTTCTCCTCTACTCCCACAGGTACTGAGCTTCCTCCAGTTTCTTGGAAACTCTCCTTCACGACTTCCCCTATCTGGCTGCTGTGCCCTTGCCTTCTTTCGGGTCTGGACCCTGTCTTTATGATACTGCCCATAGTTCTGCCTCCAGTCACACCCTAGCTCTTGGACACAGATGCCAGCCCCAAGTGGGGCTGTGTTTTTCCTCTTCCAAGGAGCTGGGGCACTGGTCTTCCTTTTTAGATGTTCATTGAACCCCAACTCTGCAAGTTTCCCGTTTGCTTCCCTCCTCCTATCCAGAGGGCATCACTTTTCCAGCTCTGCTGCTCTCCATCTTCTCCCAGCTCTTCTATAAAATCTGTGCTTTTCTAACCATTTAAGCCTTACTTTTCCCTCCGATAATTCCGTTTACAGCCAGCATCGCACAACTTAACATGTGAATGTGCTGCATCCTTTTTTGTTATTGTTGATTTGTTAGTTTTATGTCTTTAATTAGACTAAGTTTCTAGAGAGAAGGGAACATGTCAGAGCTCCTTGTTCTGTGGTGGCCCACGTGGAGGTGACCTGATTAATTAAATTTTCCTAATATGTAACAGCTACTCTCCTCAGTAAATTCCATAAGAAAGTTTCCAGCTGTAAAACGTTAATCTTAAGATTTTTTGGGTACACTTTCATAATCCACTTTCATGACATTTAAAATTTTCCCCCTTTTATTACATTAAAAGTATTTTTAAAGATCAAATTAAAAAAAAAAGAACCCTTTCCTCATTCTTTTGAGAATGCTACATTTTGTCTTCTAAGACATCTTGATCTTGGGGCCCAGGGTAGCCACCTATAGAAAAATTATCTTCTTTTGCTGAAAGCATAAGATTAACAAAGAAAATGCAAATATTTCATTTTGTGTGTGTGGTCATCTTGAAATCACAGTTGAATATGGTCTGTTGAGCTCTCTGCAGTGGAGGAGGAAAAACCAAGTTGGAAATGTTCAAATAAAAAGTGATAGTTGGAAAAGAACAAAAGCAGAGAAAGTTATAAAGCTTCTCTGAGCAGCATAATTTAGTTCAAGTCTTATAGCTCACTTTGGCCTAGTTAGAAGGTTTCTATGAAGTTTAAGTTTTATGTAATTCAAAACCACATTATTATTAGCAAGCAGGATTCTTCTTCTTCTTCTTTTTTTTTTTTTTAAGATACCCAGGGTCCAGGAATTGAACCGGGACCTTGTATATGGGAAGCCGGCGCTCAACCACTGAGCCACATTGGCTTCCCTGAGTTGTTTGTTTGTTTTTTTCTTGTTGGTTGTTTTTTTTTCAGGAGGCACAGGGAACTGAACCCAGGACCTCCATGTGGGAGGCAGGAGCTCAACTGCACGAGCCACATCTGCTCCGGGGTTATTCTTTTTGATTGTCCTTTTATTATTGGTAATGATTATCAAGATTTTAAAAAATTATTATTAGTTAGCCTTGAACTTCATGCTCTGCTTTTATCTTCCTAAATATCATGGTCAGGATCAATTGTTTATTAGTAGCTATTGATTGTGGTGATATAGTCAACATCACTTAAAAAAAACCATTCCATTGTGGCCATTTTCATTCTCCTCTAGCTGACAGTCTAAGTTTCATTAGGTCCTGGTCAATGTTGGGTGCCTAGGGATTGGGACAGGTGGTCAGAGATGAACAATACCCGTTTCCCATCCTCCAGGACAGTCCCTGGAATCATCTTGTTAGGAAGGTAGATTCCTGATCCACCCGCAGACCTGAACCCTGTCCAGGAAGGAGAATTCTTTCTAAGCTCCTTAGGTGACTCTTTTGTGTACTAACAGTTGTGCAAATTCTAGCAACTTAGCCAAAAGGACAAAAGGACCACCCTATGGTAGAAAAAAAAAATGGTGCAAGTTCATGTGTAAATGCATGGTTTTAAATAAGTAAGGTGCTTCTGCAGTTTTCTAGCATAAGCCTCAGAGTTTAAGAGAACCAAGTGGCTACAGGTAATTCCCCTATAATTCACGCCTGATAGGGGGAGGTGAGAGGATGGTAGACTTTGCTGTGGTCTCGAGAACTGAACTCAAGACCTCTCTTTATAACCAAGTTCTTCCTTTCTCTCCCTCCCCATTCTGTCTCTCTCTCTCTCCCTCATGCCTTTATTTAAAGAATAAAGTAGGTTAGCACATTTTACTTATAGATTAATTTGGAAAATATAAAATATTTATCATTTAAAGAATTTTTTGTTTAATTCTGTAAATAAATACTTCATCACTTAACTGATTGTCTTAGTGTGCCAGGGCTGCTATGACCACTACCACACAATGGTTGGCTTTAGGACAGAAGTTTATTGTCTCCTGGTCCTGGAGGCTCCAAGTCTAGCGCCAGGGTCTTGGCAGGGCCTCCTTTTCCCCTGAGGCTGCAGCGTTCTGGCACTCCTCCATCACTTAGCAGTCTTTCTCCTCTTTTCTGCTTCTCTGCCTTCTGCTGATTTCTGACTTCCTCTGGCTGATTGTGTTTGAATTTCCTTTGCTTTAAGGACCGCAGGCAAATGGATTAAGGCCAATCCTGATACAATTTGGCCTCATCTAAATAAGACTCACACCTTAGCATCATCAAAGATGCTATTTACAGAGGGGTTCACGCCCAGAGGATCACGGCTTAGGACTTGGGGGCACGTGATTCCCTTGCCAGGACTACACTAGCGGATTCTAGTGCAAATCATATGCACAGAATTTGATTAAAACATTTCTTTAAAACTTTCCCTTGCTTCTTTTAACTTAGAGACGAACCTTCTGAAAAGCTTTTCTTAGCTTCTGGCAGTGTAGATTTCAGTTAAGGAAGTCATTTCTTTAATTGCCTTCTTTATACCAAATTTCTGCTCCTCCGCAGCGTTTTTCCCTTCTTCTTTCTAAGAGACTGAGAAGGAGAGAGGAAGAGAAAAGGGGAGAAAGAAAGATGGGGCAAGAGGAGGAGAGGGGGAGAGAGAGAGAGAGATTCTCAGGGCTAAATGTATAAAGCCCTGGGACTGTGGTTTTTCTCTCAGCAGAAGGCGATTTCCCAATTTACTCTCTCCGAAAAATGAAAAAGGCCCTATTGTCTATATCTTATTATAAAAATAACATACACAAGAAAGAAAAGAAAAACTGGAATTTACTTTCCCGTCATCCCCCCAGCCCTCCACTAGATAACCAGCGTTTGCATCATGGGGTGTTTCTCTGCAGACGTGTGTGTGTGCATGTATGTGTGTGATGATGCATGCATGTCCACACATTCTTTGGAAAGAGGAACACAGTGTGCTGCCTGCACTTAGGTATCACTGATGTTCTTTCATGTTAATAAATATGGACCTCTTTTGTTCTTCCAGGTGGCTGTGAAGTGTTAGGAAGAATGCTGTAGCTCTATACCTGGGAGTTAACGAACTATAATCAATGTGCGCTACTACAGGAAGAATGCTGTCGTAGATCTATGCATCACTGTGCTGTAATTTACTTAATCAATATGCTGTGGTTAAACACTTAGCTCCTTCCTTCCACCTTTATAGACAGAACTTCAAGCATCCTTATAAACCACAGCTTTCTACCTTCTCTGATTATTTATTCGTCTTAAATTCCCAGACATGGAATTTTCTGGGTCGATGGGTTTGTACATTATAAAGGCAAATTTGATGCCCATTATCACGTTGTCCTTAACTTTCTTCAGTTTTCATTCATGGCTGCTGGCTTAGCTTTGGAATTGTGAATTATTCCTTTTCCATTAGCTTTTAGCTGGATGCTGTTAGCTGCATTCAACTTGGAATTTACTCACATCTCTTAGTAACTTCCTTAGCAGTCAGATCTCCTCAAGGAGAGAAGTGTTCATTAACAGTTTCCAGAAAAAGGACAGTACCAACCTCTTTAAACAGAAGAGATATGAAGTGGTATCGTTACAGTATTGCTGACAAAGAGTAAAGGTAAAATGCCTAAAAGAAGACAGACCATTGCTTCTGTGATGGTCCCTTCCACACAGTCTAGTGACATTTCTCCCATTTACTGTTGGGCAGAGAACATTCATATTCCACAACTCTGCAGCCCTCGATTCCACTCCATCTCCTTCTGTAAGATTCTTTTGCTTTCCCACTACAATAGCTGAAGGTAGATATTTAAATTTCTTTCACCAAAGACTTTTTATGAGGTCAGAATTATTCCATGAGAATGGGGGCATAGGATTTTCCAGAAAATTCAAAAATTTTGCAAACCTACCAGGGAGGCTTTAAAGGTGACCATTTAATTTTGATGTAAAATCATGGTGGTTATAATTATTTCTCATAAAGGTCTTGGGTATGAAACTCAGAGCAGCAAGTAAATCGACCGAAGTAGGGCATGTCAGCAGGAGAAACTTGTCTGTTTTTTTGGGAGGGATATAAATAATTGCAATTGCATTTCCAAAAGACTCTCTTGCTTTCTCATCTCTAATGTTCTCTCTGACATTTGGGTTTCGAATGCCATGATATTTTTGGTATTCACATGCATCCTTAACAAGCAGTGCTCTCGTGGCTGTCCTGTTTTAAAAATGCTGTAATTGTGAGTTTGACCTACAAAAGTTATATTTGCTTGGTAGACAAATGGAAAATCTCCTTAAATAAATACACTGCCAAATACTTTTGGGTATGTCACTGACAACAGATGACAGCCTCTGGAATATTACCAGAGAATCTGTATCATTTTGTCCTCTATTCATATCCCTGTCTGTTTATCACCAACATTTATTGATGAATTGTGTAGGGTACTGTGCTCAGTCAGTATTGAAGATAAAAAGAAATATAAGATTTTAGCCTCCAGGCAGAAAGGATATACTCATTGTGCAACATAGATCAATCTTGTCCCATGGCCTAGACTTGGTCATAAGTCACATGCAAAGAACCGTGGTCCAGTAGGCAAAAATAGAATGAAAAGACTAAATCTCTATTCATTTTTTGAAGAAAAATGAATAGGGGTGGAAAAATGCATTCTTAATGTGCAGCAAAAATCTTATCAACCTTATCTCCTCCTCACTGTTCTCTTAATAGGTTTTGTGTGGTTGGCATCTGCTTTCAGGAATTTCCTCTCCAACTGTCAACTCCTCCTCCTGAAAATCTCAGCCCCATACCTGGTCTTTGAGTCTTTTCTTTCCTTTCTCTTCTTTCCCAACTCTCTTGGCTCTTTATTTTATCAGTGTCGCCTCTTCTTTTGGTCTTTGTTTTTGCTTTTAGTTCTTCTCTCTGCCTTGTCTCTTCCCTGGATTTTCTACCTCAAAGAACTTGTCAGGAACTGACTCAGCAAATGAGAGCCCTTCCCCCTACAAGCTGGAGTAAGAGGAAGACTGTAAATGTTCATATAAAGTAGAACGACTCTTGTTAGGTCTTAATGGAGAGATTATGTTGTACGTAAAGAGGTAACGAGAAGATAAAGGAGTAGATATTAAACATCAGACTCATTGTATAGCCATGACTTCAGAAGGAAGAGGAATCGCCAAGGAGAAAGTTAAGGCTTTGGGCTTGAGCGGTATCTTGAGCTGGGCCTTGAACTGAACAGTAGATGTGAGTGGGGAGGCCATTCAGAGTAGGAGGTGTGAGCTCAGCAAGGATGTGGGAGAGACAATGCATGTGCCATGGTTTTGAAATAATAGATCTATTGAATAGGTTTTATCAAATGATACTATATATTTAATGTAGCTATTATGTAATTATATAATTAAATATATGTAAGACATATAGAAATTATTCTGTTCATAGGCTAATAGATCAATTTGGCAATCGATTTCAATAAGGACATCATGGAAAATTAGGAAGGGCCTGAAGGGAAAATTAAGAGCCAGCCTGTAAAGGGAATTGACTGCTGTGTTAAGGGATTTGTATTGACTTTACAGGCAGGGGTGATCCAGGATGTTAAAAGTGGGAGAGGGGGTGCAAGTGGTGGTAGAGCCTGGTGAACATTGTGGAGAAGCTCTAGATGGTCAAAGTGAAGGGTCAGAAACAGGACGGTGGCAAGGTGGGCAGTGGTGCCAGGGACTTTGTGAAGACAGGTTCTTGATGACATTGGATAGGAGGGAACAAAAGGAGCAAGAGAAGTAAAATGTGACAGGTATCAGAGCTTCAAGTTGGGAGGTACTTTTTCTATCAGACAAAGTTAGAAAGGCTCCTCTTTTTTGAAAAGAGAGGTTGCCTTCAGTTTTTGAAACTCAGAAAGCAGCTGGAAATGCTGAACCCCAATTGATGGTGCAGACTGAGGCGTGGAAGCTAGTGGGAAGAAATGAACATATCCAGAGAAGAGGGTGTAGCAAGAGAACAACGTGGGAAACAGGAGTTTGGGAAATGCTCGAGCTTAGACACATTTAGCATATGGGACGAGAAAGTGAGCCAGCCAAAGAGGAATAAGAGAAAGGGGCAAAGCTGGGAAACAAAATGGCATGAGGGAGTGGGAGAGCGAGTGAGGGAGAAGAATTTCCAGGTTTGAGGTCTTAGAGGGTGTCGAACGGCCAGACACTCAAAACGTGTCATCCTTCCGGTTGGTCAGGTTGCAAACCTTGGTGTCATCCTTGAGCTTTTTCTTTCACGTCCCACATCCATCCATCAGGAAGTCCCTTTGAACCCCTCACCACCTCCACTGCTCCTACCCTGGCCCAGCCACCAGCACCTCTTGCCTGGATTATCACAGAAGCCTCCCGACCCTCTACAGTTCGGCTGTGCCCGATGACGGCCACGTCCACCCTGCAGGGGCTCCCGTTTCACAGACTAGAAGCCAAGGCTCAAAGGCCAAAGGCCTGGCATGTCAGGCCCCTTAGTTCTCCGACCTCGTCTCTTAGGACTCTTCCTTGGGACTTTCCACTGCTCACTCCACTTTGGCCACATTTGCCTCTTTACCATTTCTAGAGCTTTCTGGGCGTGCTCGCTCTGGGCCTTTGCGCTGGCTACTCCCTCACCTGGGCTTACTCCCTTCCCTGCTTCAAGTCTTTGCTCTCCCGTCCCCATCTCGGCATGGCCTGTCTGGACACCTTGCTTGCACATCTGCGACCTCCCTGCTCCCCACCCCTGTACCTTGTTCTCTGCATCCCCACCCTGCTCTACTTTCCCCATAGAACTTATCACTTTCTAAGAAAGAATATAATTTCTCTACTGTTTTAAATATTTTATAATATACTATGTTTTTTCATACTGTCTTCTAGAATGTAAGCACCGGGAAGACAGGGAACTTTGTTTACTGTGGTATCACAAGCATTTAATGAAGTTCCTGGTTCATGGTAGGCACTCAACAAATACTTGTTGACTAAATTCAATACGTATTGGATTATGGTAAGTAGTCAAAGGGGGATTATTTTGTTTGTAAGTGTGGTAACTTGCCTCAGACTTAAATTTTGTGGATCTGATCTTACTTTATAGGACACATTATTGAGATACACTGATGGACGTGCCTACATCAACCCATCCACCCATCGATAGACATGCACGTGCACAGACACACACTCATGTGCACACCCATACATAGATGAATATACACACACATGGTCTAAAAGATTTGATAGGTAGACAATGGGTAAAAGGGCACAGCCTGGAGTCGGGGGGAGTAAGTGTATAGGTCGGTAGGGATGCATAGGAGAAGGCAAATGGTTTGGAAAGTGTGAGTTTTTAGAGTTGGAAATGATGCTAGCATTTATGTGGATGGTAAAGTATAAATAACTTGTGTTCATGATATAACAGCAAATTAATGAATTAATTTTCTACTAAAATGATAGTTGCATTTTAAAAAGCATTTCCTTTAGACTATTAAAGTGTGATTGGCTTTTACAAATAAGTTTGCTTCCCGATCTTGCATTTCACGCTGGCTGGCTCTTCCTGTGGTGGCAAGCAGCCTTACCAGGGCTGGAGCCTTTGTTGAGACAAGGCTACACAACAGCCTACAATTAGCATTGGAAATGGAAGCTAGAAAAGAAAGACCCACTTGATGGGTTTGATAATGATTTCTTTGTTCAGGGTATTAACAAAGGTTCATTTTTAGTTTTTGTTTTCTTTTTTGGAGCCTTCACCGTACATGCTGTGATTTCTGTTAGATTTTCCAACAGCAAAGGACAACCCTTAGAACAAAGTCAGGTAAGGATTTAGGTCAGTAAAGGCCGTAAGGGAGAGGAATGGACTATTCTGTAACTATTACAGAAAAAAATCGATGATCAGATAGTGGTCCCAGGACTTTGCAAATACTGAATCATAAATAACATACACTCTGGACAGATAAGGGAAACGAACCCTTTACAGCTCTCTGATTTGAGGGTTACGTGGAATTAAAGAATTTAATTTCAGGAGAGAATTTGGGAACCAGGACAGTCTGGAACTCATTTTTTTCTTGGTAAAACCCTGAAGCAGGATTGGTGGTATGGTACATAGTCTGGAGCAGGGCACGGTTTGCAATGAGACTTTCCTCCTAAATTGGTTTTGAGCTCTGTGTTTCTGGGTGGCTCCTGGCTGAGTGGAAGCTGCTGTGTTCTGTGGTCAGTGAGGTTGGCTTTAGTCGCTACCTGTCTTTCTTTTCAGGCCTCTTGTTTCTCCCTGTCACTTTGTCTCTCTTGTATGCCCATATTCTCTGTCATTACATTAAGCTCACTTGCATTCATGTATTTGACTACTTCTATATTCAAACATCTACTCCTCCATGCAAAAAATACTTGAGTGCCTACCATGGACAAGGCACTTGCTTGGTGCTGGTGATAGAACAATGAACAAAACAGACAAAAATCTTTGCCCTCATGTATCTTATGTTACAGATATTAAAGAATAATTATGCAAATAAATACAACTAAAAATTGTAAATAAATTACAACTGAAAAATGCTGCCAGGAAAAGGCTCATGCTATGATTGATAATAGAAATCTGACTGAATCTTGCATGAGGTCAGGGAGATCATTACCTTGAAGAAAGATGATTAAGCTGAGGTGCTAACTAGGTAATGGGGGAAACCCTTTGAGGCAGAGAGCAGGGACTGCATGTGCAAAGGCCCTGTGGCTGCAGAAGGCACATGATGTTAGAGCAAGTGCCACAAGGCCACCAGGCTGCAGCTCAGAGAGCAAGGAATAGAGTGATGGAGAGGTAGGCTGGGTCATATGTGCTGGGCTGCAGGGACAGCTAAGGATTTTGGTCTTTGAGCCCAGTAGTAATGAGGAGTAATTGGAGGGAAGGAGCTAATAAACACATTCATCTTCGTGTAAGGTCCCTACAGAAATATTTGAAAGAAAAAAAGTCATCCTTAAGACAGCATACCTGGCTGGCAGACACACCTGGTGGAAGGGGGGTTGGGTGGTAAACCCACAGATGTCTCTACTGACCACACTCCCAGAGATTCTCATTCATTGGGTCTGGGGTAGAGCCAAAGTGAGAGTTTATTTAATAAACTCTCTTCAGATTCTAGGCATTTGTGAGCCAGACAGGAGAGGGACTGAGTTGGGGAGACCTTTCTAGAGCTCCAGAAAGTGGGGCGGAGAGGTTAAGGCTGCTCCTGTGGACGAGGATGCCAGTGTGAGCTAGAAATAGCCCAACCCGACAGGCTGAATTGGAGTCAACCTCCCCACACCCCCCCAATTTATTTTCTCTCAAATCATGGCACCCCCTTGGGGCTTCATTGCCATACATTGGTTAATTCTATTTTTAGAGCAATGAATGCAGATCCTGAGAAATAATGTGCCTAATTCAGGAAGCAAGTGCATCTCCAGTGACAAATCTCACCAAACACATGTAAATTCAGGTAATTTCTTTCACATGAGCTTGACGTTACCAGACAGTCTTGTCAGTGACCATTTAAATTTTGAATCACAGCAGAGCAAAGAGCTGTATTAGAACAAAGACAGTTGAAAGACTATGTTCACAAGGCTTGCAAGAGCCAGCAAGGTAAACATGTCACTCAACAGCTTTTCATATTAGCTCTCCTCAAGTCTCCAGGGCTCATTCCCTCAAGTATAGCCACAGCACAGTTAGCCGTGCCTTTAGAATCTCCCGTTGCCTTCACTTCAGCTCAGAGAAGTGATGAATTATTTTGGCATTCACTATAATGTCATTAGTCGGGAGCCATACATTGGATATTAATGACTGGATGTGGGTAGGCACTTGTATATATGCTTTACTGCAATGTAGCAATTGATTTACTAGTGTTTGATGAGTGGGAACTATACTAATAGAAGATGAAGTGACACAATTTGAACTGATTATGAAGAGATGGCCAAATAGACTTTGAAAAGGAGACCAAATAAATGAAGAATCTCAATTTTTTATTCCGTCTGAGCCAACAAAATTTCAAAGGAAAGCACAAATTTTCACATTCTACCAATGGGGTAGAATGGAGTACTCAATTATGATGTGGTTTTCATATGCAATGAGAAAACACTCTTGCTAAGTGAAGATTCTTTAATGCCAGAAATGATGAGATTTGGCAGGCCAAGGTGAAAATTTTGCTTCAAAAGAGGGTAGTATAATTTGGATATTTTTATACCATTATGCCCATTATGCTAGCCTGTCTTTCATATTAGTTGCTGGTTTTATATATATATTTATTTAAATGTCTTTATGTCCAATGAATTCTTTATCCACATATTTTTTGCAAACCAGTTAAGTAGAACCTCGGAATGCATTATTCAAAATGGCAGATAATAGTCATTTATTTGCAATATGAATATGTGGTATATATTTTTCATTAGAGATGTTGTAGATGTACAGAAAAATCATGTAGAAAATAAAGTTCCTATATTAGATCTATCCTTCCTTCCCTACGGTTTTCCCTATTATTAATTATTAACACTGTGCTTTAGTGTGGTAGCTTTGTTATAATTGATGAAGCAATATTATAATTATACTATTAACTATGTTCCTCAATATACATTAGGGCTCACTGTGTTCAGTCCTATATTTAAAAGAATTTTTTTTCTAATTATACATATACACATATATATCTCCTAAAATTTTCCCTTTTAATCACATTCAAATATATAACTCAGTAGTGTTAATTACATCCACAGTGATGGTGCCATCCATTACCAGAACTTTCCCATCACCCTAAACAGAATCTCTACACTAATTAAACATTAACTCTCCATTCCTTCCCCTCATCCCAGCCTCTGGTAATCTGTATTCTAGTTTCTGACTCCGTGAATTTGCTTATTCTAATTATTTCATAACAGGTGAGATCATACAATATTTGTCCTTATGTACTGACTATATTCATTCCACTTGATATCTTCAAGGTTCGTCATGTCGCGTGTATTGGAACTTCATTCCTTTTAAAAACAGCTGAATGATATTCCATACACACATGCACACACACACCCACCCACCCCACATTTGGTTTATCCATTCACCTGTTGCAACCATCTTTTGGCAATTGTGAATCATCTACTATGAACATCAGTGTACACATAACTGAGCTCCTGCTTTCAGTTCTTTTGAGTATATACTGAGAAGTGTGATTGTTGGGTGATATGGTAATTCTATACTTAACTTTCTGAGGAGCTGCCAAACTGTTTTCCATAGTAGCTGCACCATTTTACAGTCCCACCGACAATGACTGAGTGTTCCCGTTTCTCCACATCCTCTCTAACACTTATTTTTTGTTTTTTGAATAGTAGCTGTTCTAGTGGGTGTGAAATGGTATCTTGTTGTGGTCTTGATTTGCATTTCCCTAATGGCTGATGAGCATCTTTTCATGTGTTTCTTGGGAATTTGCATATTTTCTTTCAACAAATGCCTAAGTTTTTTGCCAATTTTTAATTGGGTTGTTTATTTGTTGTTGCATTGCTTGATTTCTGTATATATTCTGGATATTAGACCCTTAACACAAATGTGTGGTTTCCAAATATTTTCTTCTATTCTGTACATTGACTTTTTTTTTTTTTTTTTTTTTTTTTGAGGTACCAGGGGCCAGGTATTGAACCCAGGATCTTATATGTGAGAAGACACAATGGTTTCCCTGAGTTAGTTTTATCGTTTGTTTTTTTTTTCCAGGAGGCACTGGGAACCAAACCCACACCCTCCCATGTCGGAGGCAGGTGCTCAGTTGCTTGAGCCACATCTGCTCCCTGTAGGTTGTCTTTTTACTTTCATGATGAAGTTCTTTTGCACAGTTTTAAATTTTGATGGAATTCCATTCATCTGTTTTTAATTTGCTGCGTGTGCTATTGGTGTAGTCTAAGAAACCACTGCCCTAAACAAGGTTCTTAAGATGCTTCCCTATGTTTTCTTCTAGGAGTGTTATAATAGTTTTAGTGCTTATAATTAGGTCTTTGATTCATTTTGAGTTAATTTCTTTATGTGGTAGAGCGTCCATCTTCATTCTTTTGAATGTGGAATTCTAGTTTCCCCACCACCATTTGTTGAAAAGACTATCATTCCCTGCTGAGTGGACTTGGCACCCTTGTTAAAAATCAGTAGTCCGTAGATGTGAGAGTTTGTTTCTGAACTCACAATTCAATTCCATTGGTCTAGTTGTCTTACCATGCTGTTACCATGGTAACATGCTTACCAGCATTACCATGCTGTTTTGATGATTGTGGCTTTGAAATAAGTTTTAAAATTGGGAAGTGTAAGTCTTCCAACTTCATTGTTTTTCTAGATGTTTTTGGCTATTTGGGACCCTTACCCTTCCAGAATTGACATTTTTAATAGTATTTAATCTTCAAATCCTTGAACACATAATGTGTTTCCATTTATCTAGGTCTTTTTTGCTTTCCTTGAGCAATGTTTTGTATTTTTCCCTGTGTAAATCCTTTTCATTCCTGGCTTAATTTATTCCCATGTATTTGATTCTTTTAGTTGCTATTGTAAATGGAATTTTTTCTTGATTTCGTCTTCGGGATTATTCATTAGTAGTGTATAGAAACACTGCTGATGTTTACATGTGGTACACTTTTCTGAATTTTGTTAGCTCTAGTAAGTTCATTGTAGACTTTTCAGGATTTTGTAATTATAGGATTATGTCATCTGCAAATAGGGAAAGTTGTACTTCTTCCTTTCTAATTTGGGTGAATTTAATTTCTTTTTCTTGTCCAATTGCTTGGACTGGAACTGCCAGATCAGTGTTGAAAAACAGTAGTGACAGTGGGCTTCCCTGTCTTGTTCCTAATATTAGAGGGAAAACATTCAATGTTTGACCATTGAGTATGATGTTAGCTGTGGGTTTTTCATATATGCTATTTATCATGTTAAGGAAGTTTCCTTCTACTCCCAGTTTTCTGTGGATGTTTATCAAGAAGGGGTGCTGGATTTTGTCAGATGCCTTTTCTACATCAATTGAGATGAACATGTTTTTTTCCTCCCTTGACTCTGTTAATGTGGCATATTACATTAATTGATTTTTCTTACGTTGAAACACCCTTGCATGCCTGGGATAAATCTCTCTTGATCATGTTGTGTAATTCTTTTAATATGCTGTTGAATTTGGTTTGCTAATATTTTGTTGAGTATTTTTGCATCTATACTCATAAAGGATATTAGTCTATAATTTTGTTTTCTTGTGCCATCTTTATCTGGGTTATGGATTAAGGTAATGCTGGCCTTGTAGAATGAGTCAGGAAGTATTCCCTCCTCTTCAGTTTTTGGAAGAGCTTGATCAGAATTGGTGTTAATTTTTGGAATATTTCATAGAATTCAGCAGTGAAGCCATCTGTTCTTAGGCTTTTCTTTGTTGGTAGGTTTTAGATTACTGATTCAATCTCTTGTTATTTTTTTATTGAGATTTATTTCTTCTTGAGTCAGTATAGGTATTTTGTGTGTTTCTAGAATTTGTCCATTTCATCTAGGTTATCTAATTTGTTGGAATACAGTTGTTCATAGTACACTCTTAAAATTATTTTTATTTCTGTGGGGTTGGTAGTGATGTCACTCTTTCGTTTCTACTTTTAGCTATTTGCATCCTATCACCTTTTACTTAATCTAAAGGGTTGTCAATTTAATTTTGCTTTTCAAAGAACAAACTTTTCGTTTCATTGATTCTCTCTTTTGTTTTTTGTTCTGTATTCCAATTATTTCCAGTTTAATCTTTATTTCTTTCCTTCTGTGCATTTTGAGTTATTTTGCTCTTCTTTTTCTAGATCCTCCCATTGTGTGGTTAGGCTTCTAATTTTTAATGAAAGCATTTACAGGTATAAACTAGCCCCCCCCCCGCCCCCAACTCCAAGCACTGCAAATGTGCCATGAGCTTCTCTTACCATTTTTAAAGCCCTGTTTCCTTGATTTGGTTCTTTCCCAGATGTTTGATACTGCAACCCTTTAAATATTTTCTTGAGTTTCATGGGAAACAGCTCTGCTAATTTTTGCTAGTTCAGAAATTCTTGGGAGAGTGGCATCCTGGAGCATGTTATGCCACCATCTTGGTCAACCAGGCCAACGTGAATTTCTTGTGATGTGCTTTTATTTGAACACTATTTTAAAATGCCAGCAATAACTTTTAAAATTTTCCATTTCAAAGGTTTGACTTGAGAGGGGTTGCGTTATGGGAATCTCTCAATGACCTCTTTGTTTGCATCCTGGGCATTGCTGTTTTGGGGAATTTTCTCTTCAGGCTGAATGGACAGAGGGTGCTGCTGAGCTGCTGCCAGAGTAGAAGGGATTTGTTAGTTGTCAGCCTATATGACATTAAGATTTGTTGAGAACAAATAGGCATATCTTTAGGTAATAGCAAGTTAATTGCATTTAGAAAAATAATATCTTTACATTATCTTTACACTTTCTTTTTCTTTACATTGTTAATATGGAATATACCATTTCCATAATCATTCTGCTGGGTATAATGTACCTGATGATTCAGATGAATGACAAAGGTAAAAATATCTGGACTGTTGCTGTTATGTACCATTGTACCTTCTAATTCAGAAAGCACATTTGACTATACCTTACTTGGGAATCCACAGAAAACAAGATATTCTAAATGGATGAATTTTCCAAAAACTGATTTGCCTTCTCAAGTGTCAAAACTTAAAAGCTAGCACTCAAACTAACAACAATAGTGACACCCATCCTTTTGAGATGGAAATCTATTCGCACCTTGAAAAAGCTTTGTTGAGAAAAGGTTAGAAGACCCTATGGGGTCCTGGGATGGCCGATGTTGCCCTGTTGCAGGCAGGTTCTTCAGCACGTAATTGCTTTAGTGGCATCTTTTTAGGTACTCATTTCAATTTCCTCCCTCACCTGCTGGACTGGACTGTGATTTGGTTAAGTGCTGTCGAAGGACAGCTGAGTTCATATAGCTGAGGTGTATTAATAAGCCTTGTTTTATTATCTGGCTGACCTGGACTCGGTTCTTGACTCACATTTGTTTCAGGCTCTTTCTTTGCCTCTGGCCTGACATTGCCAAATGAAGGTTTATTTCCCAGGATTTGCTTCTCAAACTCATAAGTATTGAGTCATAAAGCAAGGGAGATCCTGACCAGTTTATTAAGCTTTGCTCTAACCTCCATCCACCTGCTTAATAAGTCGGCACAGATGTGTCATTTCTTCCCTGATTCTGAGGAAGGAGATCTGGGAATTGGGGGTGTTTGCCTTCCCAAATCCTAAGTTATTGCAAAAACCCTGGGCCTCCAGCTGGAGCTGGAATCTGCAATATTTTAAACCTCTCCTACCCATCTGGTACCAGCCATTGGGACTTCCTGGACCGTGAACAAGTTTTATAGGTAATAGGTTTGCACCAAATGACTTGCTGAGTCTTTATAGGAAAGCTTGGCACAGCCCATTTCCAACACCTCCTGCTAAAGTATTTATGGTCGGAATTTTTTATTTTCTACTTATGCCTTCCCTTTAACAGGAAAGAAAATGGTCTTTAGCCAAACCACTGAAGTGAGAAATGCAAATCGCATTTGCTATTAATCCCAATGAGGTGTTAACTACAAAGTCCATTTAAGACTCTTTAGTGTTAATATTAAAGAAGACAAGTGGTAAAATAAACAGTTAATGGCCTGGAGCCAGCCAGTCTGTGTGCTTCAACTGAAGCTTGACCATTCTGTTGCAAAGATAATGACTGGGCCTCTTTCAGTTGCTCTCAAATTCTCATTTGCACCAAGGGAGGTGAGTTTGGCAAAGTCTGTTTCAAAAAGACTGTAATGATGGGCAAAGCATTTTATTACTGTGTTAATGAGCTAGTTTGGGGTTGTGGGCGGGAACAGAGCCCGGTGGAGTTTGTGTGTATTTGTGTGTTATGGGAGTGGGAAGTAGGGGAAGAGAAATAGGGGGAGGTAGAGGAAGCCTGTCTTTGATTTGTCATCATAATTAGTTACCTGGAAGGTGTTAATAGATCTCTGGATACTCTTTGGAGAAAGTTTTCCTTCATTACTGCTTTAAAACTCCTTAGAGAAATCACCCAGTTGTGTAACAAGTGCCTCTCAGGAGCAGCAAGCTCTGTCCCCCTCCCTCCCTCCTTCTCTCCCTTCCCTCTTCCTTGCCAGTGTCCAAATCTTGAGTTGAACTTTGTAGGGTTCTTGAGCCTTTAATCCTCTCATGGAACGATGTCTTGTGAGTGCTGAAGTTGTCATGTCGTGTTATTTATGTTCTAAGTGTTGCATAAATCTTAGCCTTTCTTAGCGTACTGTGAAAAAATTTTACAGATATGTCTAAGTGCTCTTTCCCAGACCCAATGGCTTTAAAACCACCCATATTCAGATGAGCCCCAAACGTAGCTCTTCCGCCCTAGGGATTCCAATACTTGTGTCCTATGTCCACCCGCCAATGTTACTACTCCATTAGCGGTCTCCTAAGCATGTGGAATTTCCTCAGAAGACATCTTGACTCATTTGCCAACCACCACCATCCCCAAAGTTGCTCAAACCATTTGTGTATGATTTCTTCCTTTACCTCATATCCCACATCTAATCTATACTGAAGTCTTGTCGGTTCTTCCTCCAAAATCTTTGACAAACACAAATCCCGTGTTATTCCCCTGCTTAAAACTCCTCAGTGGATTCTCACTGTACTTGGTACAAATTTAGGTATTTACTATGGTTCATGAGACCTCCTGTGATCTGGTCCTTTGTGCCTTTCATTCTTGTTGCTTCGTCCGTCGCACTGACCTCTTCGCTGGCTCATTCTCAGTCTTCAGGGTGCTACATCTTGCTTGGAGCTCAGTAGACGTCTGCTGAGTGTTGAATGAGTGAACTCAACTCTTCCCCCCACAGCCTACTCCTATCTCCAGCCAATCTTATCCCACAGTACCGGTTTACTCACATAGAATGGATTATCTGCCCATTAGAATGATCTAGTAATTCAGAATCATGCATTGGTACTATATGCAATTATGATTTAAATATTTCATGAACATTTTCAAAGAACTATAATTTTATATTTGTTGTGGTTAGAATGAGGAATACAAGTCCATGAAAATAAGATGATAAAGTACGTTTTTGAAACAAAGGTATGAGAGCCACTGAAACTTTTGAAGCAAGTTCATTTTTATTTTCTCCATTTCTACTTGTCTTTATCAGTATTTCATTTTCTTTTGTCTCGTGCAGCATATTTTATGCTTTGATGTCCTCTTCCCTGCCCAGTACCCCCTCCTCCCTTCCCTTCCCTTTTTCCTCCCTTGCTCCCAGCTTTTATGCCTCCCTCCTTCCCGTCTTCCTTTCTTTTATAAATCACTTCTTTCTATTTCTTGCTCTAGCTTCTAATTTAAAACAGGTCTTATTTGGAGCAACTTCACAGCTTCCTTTGTGTCATCAGTTCTTTAGTCTTCATAAGAGCATGAAAAATGAAGATATTGACAAATGTCTGTTCTCGGGCAGCTCTATAAATGGAACCAGAGTATTATCCCACCTTTAGTTTCCAGTTCCTCACTTGGCCTATGGATCTTAGAATTCTGAGCATGAGGACAAGACTTTCTATCCAGGCCTGTATCAGCAATTATGCTGCATATATTGATTTCATACGATTAAGGAAGAAAGGAGTAGGGACCATTTGCTCTGTGTTTCTTGTAAGTATGTTAGAAGGGTCCATGAGTTTCAGTGCTGTGTCAAAGAAATTACACTGACTTTTCAACAGCTCTCAAATCATCACTTATAAAACCCCAGAGAACTTCCTCCTTTTAAATGAATTCTATTCCATTTCAACTTCTTCCTGCTGCCTCTTGGTAAAAGGTACAATTCCTGCTCTTGGCATGTGGAATTTCCTGAGAACTATTTTGTTCTAACCCAGCTGCAGTTTGACGAACATTAAATCAGACAATATTACTTTTCATTATGAGGAACTCCTAGCATTGTCCCGTAGACATAATCAGAGGCAGGTGTAAACAACTTACTGAAATTACACTCTCACCTGGATGGAGCCACTGGGTCTCCAGTTCTCCTCACCAGTGGGAACAGTATATTTCTGAAAAGAATATGCTTGTTTTGTTGATTCACTTTGGGGATTAGGTGAAATAATTAGTAAGTATACAATAACACATGACCCACTGTTAAAAAGGGTGATTTCTTCAATAGTTTTATAAGGGATTTTAGGGCCAAAATTATCAGTCTTATTAAACAAAGAAAGTAAATAGATAAACTTTTTTTTTTTCCTTCAAAATTGTCTCCAAGAAGCTGAGAGACTTAGGATGAACTAGGGAATATAAATTAAATATCACAGTCACCTGGACTTTCAAAAATACTCAAATGAATAAAATGTGCTTTTAGAGGCTCATATAGAAGCCTCTAATTCATGGTGATTGTTACCTTAATAATATTACTTATGTGTCTTAGGTTAATTTATTTACCAGACCAGTGGTTCCTAACTGGAAGCATATATCAGTGTTACTTAGGGATTTTTTTTCCCCTAACACACATGCCAAGAGCCCATCTCAGGCTATTGATTCTGAATCACTTGTTTTGGAGCCTAAGAATATTGACTTTGAAAAAGCTTCTGTAAGGTTTTGAAGCTACTAGTTTCAAAACTAGTTAAGAACTATCCTCTTGACTGAAAGTTTGGAGTGGCAGAAACCAAAGCTGACTAGTGTTTGCACTCTTGGCACCTGGTTTGTACATGAGAGGGCAGCAAATGGTAAATGTTCATTGAGGAAATGGAAACAAATTGTCTTAAAAACTATACTTTGTATAATTTAAGCTTTGCCTTCATTTGAATTACTATTGGCTAAGTACTTTTTATTTTTTTAGGAGGTACCAGGGATTGAACCTAGGACCTCGTACATGGGAAGCAGGTGTTCAACCACTGAGCTACATCTGCTCCCCAATGAGAGTTGATTTTTTCGTTTGTTTGCTTGTTTTTAGGAGGTACTGGCAATCGAACCTGAGACCTCATACGTGGGAAGCAGGTGCTCAACCACTTGAGCTACATCCGCCCCCAAGGCTAAGTAAATTTAATAGTTGAACAAAATTTAAAATAACCTTTGGAAGGAAGAGGTCTTGTCTACAAAATTATAAAGCATTAGTGTTCTCAATGCTTAGTGAGTAGACAGATAATGTAGATTACTAAAATAATTTAATGTGAAACTAGAGAACCAAAGCACCTTTAAAATTATGATTGCTGATATCTGAATTTGTTTCTATTTTATGTGTAAAAATGTCATTTAGAATAACTGGCAGCATCCCAAATTTCACTGGGATCCTTTTCTCTATCAAGTGTAATCATAAGTTGGTGGGCAATTATTTTTTTAGTAAATAGAATTTATGCATTCAAAGATTTCTCTTCTTCAAAGCGAACATCTTAGACTATAAAACATTCTGGAAACTGGTTTTTGGGAATTGTCTTTACTGCTCTGGCCGTCTGTGTACTCTATGTTGACTTCCTCCTCACCACTTCTCTGAGACGTTGACCTCCCATCAAGGAGGCTTTAGTTAAAGTGGTATAAGAAACCATCTAAGACATAAAATACACGAGGGAACAGATAGATATGGCTGAGCTCAGAATGGGCTGGGGGTGTTGAGGAAAACCTTCATGAATAGGTGAGATCTGAGCTGCACTGCAATGGCTATAAGACTGGGAGAAGGAAGAATATTCTTTCATGGGGACATCGTGGAAAAGTTTCTGGAAGTGAAGGTAGGTAGGACAAGTGAAGGCAGCTGGGAGGATGCATGTGGTGACTGCACTGTGCAGGGCCATGATGGAGGAAGTGGAAAGCTCTCTAGAAGAGGTGATTTGGTCTAAACCATCCTTTGTTTTTCTTCCCCAAACCAATTAATGACAAAGTTTTTAATAGGAACTCTTAGGATGAAATCAACTAGCTCTTTATGGATGTAAAATGCCCTCCTGTGACAGACCTCTAGGACCTGTCTTTACAGAGACACCAAGGGACTTTTGTCCCTTAAAACCAAACTTTAAATTGAGGCATGTCTCCAGGGTACTTGGGCTTCCATTAATTCCCTATCACAGACTTGATGCTTGTGAACTGAGTTAATTATTTTTTTCAAAATAATAAACTTTATTTCAACTTCAAAAAATTACAGACAGAAGACAATTTAAATTATGGAAGCATTGCTTTTAAAAAATCCTATCTAAGCACACTTATCTTATTAATCCTAAAAACAAAATCAGTTGTTTCTCCAGTGTTCAGAAAGATGCATAAATGAGCACAGACAAATTAAATTTTATACTCCTTTTCTGAATCCATCTTCTGAATCTGACTTACAGATACGTTGCCTCCAGATGCTTCTCAGGACATTAGAAGTAGGATGACCAATTTGTTCCATTGTCTGGGGCATCTCACTTTGTGCCTGTATCCAGGCATAATTAGAAAAATTACCTCCTTTTGTTCTGAGAAGAGGTCCAGTTTTGATAAATTCTGTGGCAAACCTATTTTGGGGCGATTATCACAACTAAACACGTGAGAAAACTGGGTCCAAAGAGGTGTGACTTGCTGAGAATCTTGTTTCACCACATTGTCTCAAGCATATTTTGGGGGTAGTGCAGGAGTCTTCCTCATAGATGAGCTTAGGTGCTAACTATAAGTTGTTCATTTGCATTCAAGTCTGGTTAAAGCCACAGCCATGACTTCCTTTTTCCCAAGAATAATCAGGATGTGTGTCTTTCAAAAAGCCTGAGCGATGAGATCTGAGGGGCCTCTTCAGTCTAATAGAAACCCTAGACAATTATGAATATGAATGGGTTGTTGATCTTTGGCAGTTTTCTATTTTCTCAACCGGTACATGGCCCAGAGGAGAAATTAGAATATATACCCCAGAGATAGAAGTCAAGGAGAAAACCCATGGCCCTTTTTTCAACCCCATCTGGCTTTATCCCATTCCCATAGGAGTTTTTTTATTAGAGAAATTGTGGGTTTACAGAAATATCATGCATAAAACACTTACATTGGTGTGGTACATTTGCTACAATTGATGAAAGCACATTTTTATAATTGTATTATTAACTATTGCAGGGTGTTTACTTGGAGGACCTGGACCACTTAGGAACACACCTGCACTGGGCTGATTGCCAACATGGCAGGGCTGGACATGTCAGGTCCTCATTCAGGGCAACTCTTGGGTTCCTCCTTGATGGGCTTCCTGCCTTGGTTCCTTCCTATTCCAATTCCACCTATCTTTAGTCTTATGGTTTTGATCCAGTTTGGGCCTTAACTCTGTCTTTTGGTCTTATCCTCACTCCTGCCTTGTGTTCCTCTGCTAGACACTCAGGAGATGATGTCCTTGCTAGGCCTTCTTATGCTTGACTAATGGCTGCTTATGATTCCAACCTGCAGGCTCTTGTTACCCTAATTCTTCATAGAATATGGGAAATTGGTTTAGCCTTTAACAAGACTTGACCGAAAGCTCAGGTATGTACAGAAGTAGAACCTAGAGACTAACTCACCATGGCTGTTAGAAGAAGATCTCTGAGACCTAGGGGCTCAAACCTCATCTCAGAGTTCCTGCCAACCTCCTGGCACCAAAAGGATATCCAGGAATTGTCACACCTCTGAATCCCAGCCCAGTGATCCCAGGAAGTACCAATTCCGCCCATCCCTCAATGTAAGGCCTGTCTCTATTCTTGCTCCAGGATTGCCCTCCATTTAGCATGGTGGCTAGTGAGATACCTACTCTCCCTCATCTCTAGCATGTGATGGCCTGGAGAGGGTAACCCTAAAAGTCCCTTGTGTGTGAGTGCATTTCCTAAGCTCAAGGTAGCACAGTTTGGCCCAGGTAGCCCTGCCCCATGCCCAGGCCAGTAGTTTTTCATAACCCTTTGCCCCGATAAAACAGAAGATTGTGTCTCACCCATCTCCTGCTACAGTCCAGTCCTGGCTTCTGAGGCTCCTTGGAGCAAATTCTTAGTCCAAAAGTCATATAGCATTTCCCAAATGCAAACAATGAACATATATACTAGTATGGATCCAAATTTAAGGCATCCCACCCTACAAATCTCCTTCATAGGAGTAATATAGTTTTACAGATAGATATCATTGGACCAAACATATGATATCTCAGTCTGGAACATATGCAATTGGGTCAGTTCATTCTATAGGACTGTCCCAAGGGCCATGGGCATTTACAAGATTTACTGATGCAAGGGTCAAGGGCTTCCAAAGTGGTCCCTTTAAGAGTACACGGTCTGCCCCAGACACAAAGTCTTGCCATCATGCTGGAAGGAGAGAAGTCTTTGCAACTTACTAAAAGTTTTTTTTTTTTTTTTTTTTTTTAATTTCACAATCCATTCTTCTCTAGGAACCTTCATTACACATCCATATCTTAGAATTATGTGTGTGCAGGTATTCCACATATATATTATAAATAATAATACTTTTAGATGATATATATTTTTATTTATATATATTTATTTAATGTAGGAACTTCCCTAGTAATCCTTCTAGCCATATAATCTGTTTCCAAAATGAATTTCTCATTCATTGTAAATACTTATGATCTCTATTATACCCCTGAAGGTCAAAGGGAAGGAACTGAGAGATGTCTTATTTTCATGAAAAGCTTTAAAAGAAATATGAAAAAAGGAAACAATGTGGGAAGTCTACTTTAACTTAAGCCAAATTTCTCAAAGTAGTCTCCTTTTCAAATGTGTGACAACTGAACCCTAGTGTGTCAAGTAACACTTTGAATAAATCTTTGATAATGGGCTTTAGCATTAGTCAGCAGCTTTAGCGTACCAGGCGTTCTAAAGTGAGAACATTGATTGCTGCTGCTTTACTACCCACAAAACAAACGCATTTGTAAATGGCCATCAGTTAGAGCATGCTAGGTATACCAGGCAAGCAAAGGAAGTCACTGGGGTCCTGCTTCTTATCCCCGTTTGTTTATTCATCTTTAATGTCATGTACTGATAAGAACAAATAACATGCTACATACATGTAAGTACATCACAGGAAGGAATTTGATATCGTAGGAGAAAGAAGCTGTTAGAAAGGTAGAGAGAAGGCAACCACACAGTCATTTTGGGACTGTATGCTAGGTTTGAGGATACATATTTTTCAAATGTATTGAAAGTCCGTTTGATGTTGTGATTGCTGAGCCATAATAAAGAATCTAAGTAAAAAAAATTGTTTACATATTACTTAAAATACACATAAAGCTATAGAAATGAATATGACTTCTTTGTATACAATATTTAATAAATATTTCATCATATTTACTTCATATGTTATTTAATAAGGAAATAAGAATTCTTTATATATTCTGAAACTAATCTTTGCTGGTTTTATGCATTGTAAATCTCATTTCCAAGTCTTTGGCTTCTTTGTTGATTTTGTTTTTGGTGGCTTTTTAATGAACAACTTAAATTGGATAAAGAAAGTTAAATTTATCCCTCTTTTTTTATGAGTTATTATTTTATGTCTTGTTTAAGAAGTCCTCTACCCCAAGATGAATGAAATAGCCTCCTGTATTTTCCTCTTAAAGTTTTAAAGTTTTGTTTCTATTTAGTTCTTTAAGCCCTTTAAAACTTATTTTTGTGTATAGTGTGAGGTAGGGGTACAAATATTCTTTTTTTTCCAAATAGCCAATTGTCCCAGAATCAATAATTGACTCATCTATCTATTCTTCACTAATTCCTGGTGCCACCTTGATCCTAAAAATCTTTGTCCTAAAAACCTCTTTGGATATGGCTTCATAATATCGATGCTCTTGGACTTGATTTTACTCTTGAGCAGAATGGAGAAAATAGTCTTGAATATGCTTGTCATATTGACTAGTTTTGGTGTATGTTTTGCTTTGATATGAAGAATTATACGTGAATAAACTCATTTTCTTATTGAAAAGCAAGACAGTTGCTTAGTGAAATCGTTTAATCATCGATGCAAAGTGCTTACGTGTTTATTTCTTCATTTCAGTTAGAGGCTATATTTATTCATCACTTTATTCCCTATTGATTGTTGGCTGTGTTCTAATGGCTACACTAGACACAAAACCATTCAATGAAAAATACAACATGCCAATGATAATGTAATCAATATTCAACTGTTGATTAGTCCAGTTTTATTAAATGGTTAAAACCACATAGTGGGAAGTGGATGTGGCTCAAGTGATTGAGCTCTCGCCTACCACACGGGAGGTCCTGGATTCAGTTCCCTGTGCCTCCTGGAGAAGACGAGCAAGCTGACATGATAGGCAGGCATGGAGAGCTGATGCAACAAGATGATGCAACAAAAGAGACACAAAGAGGAAATACAGTGAGAGACACAACAAACTAGGGAGCTGAGGTGGCTCAAGTGATTGAGTGTCTCTCTCCTACATGGGAGGTCCCAATTCAGTTCCCTGTGCCTCCTAAAGAGAAGACGAGCAGACAGCACACAACAAATGGACACAGAGAGCAAACAGTGAGCGTAAACAACGAGGTGTGTGTGTGTGTGTGTGGGTATAAATAAATAAATCTTAAAAAACAAAACAACCAGTAATATCCTCATTAATGAATCCAATGCAGAATGTATACCCATATTGGATGCCCACCCGTGAGGAATCTGAGAGCTGCTTGGGCAGGCTGATTACAGGGTGGGGACTTGAGGGATTCCCAGTGCTTGTAACCATCCAAAGTAGCCAGGATGAGAAAGAGTTGGGAGATTCAGGTAAGGGCTCCCTGGGAGAGGACAAGGGTTCAAAAGCAGGAAATTGAGTTCTAAGATGCTAGTGTAGGAATGGAATTAAGAGACAAAGTGGCCCAGAGGTAGCAAAGGCAGGAGCAAAACAAAAGTATCTAAGAGACTGAAGTGCTCGGTGTTCCTCTTCTTGCCCTTTGGGGTTTCCCAGGATGCCTGGGAAGACTGACCTAATTGAAAGGCCGGAGGGCTGAATGGGCACTTCTCATGTGCTTTGTTCTTTGGCCTTATTGCATTTTGCTTTGTCTGCCAGACTTGAATGCCACCTAAACTAAATTCTGTAGTCATGTAGAAAGACTGTTGGTAAAGCTTTATTTTACAAATCTTGTTGTCCCTTTTGCTTTTAGGTTTTGTGAATGATTCTGTGACTAAAAGTATTGTGGCCCTACGCTTAACTCTGGTGGTAAAGGCCAGCAACTGTGTGCCGGGGGAAAGCTACCCAAATGACTTGGAGTGTTCTGGAAAAGGAAAATGTACCACGAAGCCATCAGAGGTAAGGGGAAGTCTGGTAGCTTGTAAGGATGAAAGGAGAAAGAAGTGCATTTGCTGAGAAAGCCCAAAGAATGTTTGGTTTCAATTATATTTTACTATGCAAAATATGGATATATAAATATCATATAATTAAAAAATTATATTTCTGCAGTGCCAGGTCTTCTTGATTTGGTATGAGGTAGAAATTTTGTGAGAAGGTGTAGTCATTGTATCTGGTAGTAGAATCAAGAGTAATGGAAGAGAGAAAGGGTAAGCCCCAGAATACCAGTTTTTGGAATTATTACCAGCAAAAATGATAATGCCATCCTTAAACTTAGCATCTTTCTAGAAATAACAGTTACAGAAGTAACAGAAAAGTAAGAGAAGAAACAGAGAAGAGGCAGCGATGAGAAGGATGACCTGTTGTTTTTGATCTTTGTGGAGTCAGTGTCTTCAGTGCTATGGAAGATCTGAGCTGTGTTCCCCCTTTTCTTCACATGGGCCTATGGAAGGACCTCAGTATAGCTTCCTCCCCTGCCTTCTTGTTTTCTGGTTGTTGGTGGCAGAGAGGGCAGGCCTGTAGTGGTCATTTAGGCTACCCTCCATCAGTATAAGGCTCCCTGGAAACACTTTTGGCAAATGGACTCCAGCTCAACCTCCAGCCTCCACCTGAACATCCCTAGAAAGGAGACCCCACAACCATACAAGGGGGCCTGTCTTCTAGGGGGTGTCCATACCTCTCATGACTTCCTAGTTCAGTCTCTAGCATCCCTTCCTCTACAAGTATTTTCTTTGGAGTTAACGTTAAGTAAAAGCAGAATTGTTTTAGACCAATTTTAGGGATAGCTGCCTTAGTTTGCCAGAGCTGCTCTGTCATTGTGACAATTTGAAGCTGGGTGGACCCCAGAAAATCATGTCCTTAGAGTGAATCCATTCCTGTGTGTGTAAACCTATTGTAGGTGGGAACTTTTGATTAAATTACTTAAGGACCTTTGATTAGATTGTGTGACCCAGGGTGGGTCTTAATCCTCTTACTGGAGTCCTTTATAAATGGAGGAATAAAAGGCTGCAGATACAGAAAAAAGCTGTAGAGACAGAGAGAAACCTCCAGAAATTGAAATCAGTGAACCCAGGAGAGAGAGAAGCCACAGATGGAGCAGCCTGAAGCTGAAAGCAACCAGACTGTGAGGAGAAGGGAGAGACGAGTGGATACTGCCATGTACTTCATTGCCCACAGTTTACAGCTCAGGGAGAAAGTAAGCCTGGAGGAGAAGGTGGAGACCAGCAGATGCTGCCATTGTGCCCTGCCGTGTGCCTGATTGCCCATAGTTGCAGCTCTGTGAGAAAGCATCTCTGATGCCGTGATTTGGATGCTTTCATGGCCTCAGAACTGTCAGCTATTAACCTAATAAATTCCTATTATAAAAGCCAACCCATCTCTGGTCTCTTGCTCACAGCAGCTTTTAGCAAACTAAAACAGACAATTACCATGCAATGCTAAACAACAAGCATTTACTGTCTTACAGTTTTGAAGGCCAGAGGTCCAAAATCAAGACATGGGCAAGGCCACGTTTTCTCCTGGAGTCCAACAGCGATCTGGTGATGGCAGTCCTCTGTCACGTAGCGGTCTCCTCTTGGCTTCTTCTGACTTGGGGCTTCTGCCTCCAGATTTCCTCTTTGTAAGACCTCCAGTTCTGGATTAAAATCCACTCCGGTTGAGTTCGGCCACAATTCAATCTAATAACATTCTTAACTAACAACATCTCAGAAGGTCCTGTTTACAAAAGGGTTCACACGCACAGGATCTCAGATTGAGATCTGAGCGTGTCTGTAGTGAGGAGGGGGCATGATTCAACCCCAGCCGTAGCACAGATAAATTTCCTTTGATGATGCCGCCTTGTGGCAATAGTAGCCCATTTAGTAGTAATGGTGGTGGCAGCTTTGACAAGTGAAAGGACTGGGGCTAACTGACAAAAGGAATTTTGGAATAAACTTTCAAATACTGCTCTGGGTTATCTTGGAAAGAAAAAAAAAATCCGTAACTTTCATGTCTTAGGTGTAATATTCCAGTTGCCTAAGTATGCCAATTTCCTCTAAAATAGTACCTGTAGGGGGCAGAATGTGGTCAGGAACTGGAGAGGGATGGGAAATAATTTCTGCTAAATTCTTGAAAAATGAGCACAAACATAAACCAAATCCAAAACTGCTATGGGAGGGGAGAGTGGCTGGAGGGAAGCCAAGAGATGGTGAAACATAAGGAAATTGCTTACACGCAGTCACCCCTGCCCTTTGGAGTCTGTTTATGCCTCTGCAAATTTAGACCGACCTCTCATCTTTCATGAAGTCACTTCATTTATCAATGTATTCTATGAAAAAAGAATTAAAGCAAAGGATGCTTCAAGTTTTTTTCTATGACAGTCAAGGCTTGGGAGGGGTAAGATAACTTGAGAAAAGATGAGGAAGCATCTGGAGAACTTATTAGATAAGGAGCTTCCAAAAGAGATGACTCCTGAGAGACTAAGAAAAGCCAACGCTTTGAGGCAGAAGAATGCCAGGCCTTCCAAGTGGGCCTGCAAAGAGGAGGCACAAAGATCCTTCTCAAACTCATTCTTATTATCTCCAGAGAAAAATTTTGAAGTCTGATTAGCTCTGAAAAAGATATCGGCAAAAGAAAAATGCCTTCAACTAGGAACAGGGGACCATTCTTGGAATTTCTAAGTGGTTTAGATTTATTGTGAGCTTTCTCTAATAATGGATGACCTTTCTGGGGAAACTTTTTTCATTACATGTTATTGTGGTAAAATAGCTATAACAGAGAACTTGTCATTTAGCCACTTTTAGGAGTATAATTCACAACCTTTGTAAACTCGTTTCCAAACCTTTTTCATCAGCCCAAATAGAAACTCAGTACCCATTAAATAATGACTTCCTCTTCCCCCTGGGGAAACCTGAGAGACCAGTCACCATGTTGTCTTAACAGCCAGGCATGCAGCACAGCCTGTGGGAATTGTCTGCCTGAACCTCTAGCTGGAAGGCTCTGTCTGGTGGCCTAGAATTGATTCACTGAAGAGACAGTAGGGGAATTCAGTACATGGCAGGCAACCTGGCAAACCTTGCCAAAGGTTTTCCATGAAAAAATTTTTCCATGAAAAAATGATTAAGAAGCCTTGGCGATTTTGGAAGATCATTCCAGAGGAAGAACATCTTAATTATGGTTCGTGGCTCCTCCGTAGAGTTTTGAGTGCCCCTGAGCTAACACCTCCTTCTTTAGGCCACATCCCAGCCCCCCAGTTTCTAACTTCAGTAGAGCCTCTTCTGTTGTGCTTGACAACAGCCCGCTTTTTAACCTTCGGTGAATTTAAGGAAATGGCAGCCAATGATGTTATCTGAGCTATTATAATTACCCCTCAGTGACTCCTAAGCAAGTGTTGAGACTGGAATTACCCTGTCCCTTCCAAGGCCGTCCACATTGTTTTCTTGGAGAGAAATGTCTAAGCCAGTCCTGCAGTTTGTGAAATTACAGTTGGAGCTGAGCTATGGCAGGAACTGTGGGAATGGAGAAGTTCCTCTTTATTGCAGCTACCTGAGTTCCTGAGGCTTTTTGCTATTGTCGTGAAGGCTGTTGCGGTGACTTAGGAGTCATTTGCGAGCAGTAAAAGAGTGCTGTTATCATGTTTCTTCCTTTTTACTCTTTCCTAAAATTAGAAGTTATATAGTCCAATCTTCCAAGCAATACAAGAATCCACTCCATAGCATAAAGCAAATAGAAGCATATTTGGTGATTTAATTTTATTGCTTCTAATCATCTTTATATCTTTTTTTATTAGATCATCCATCAAAATAAAAGCAATTTTGTTATTTCCACGCTACTCTCATTTGGTAATGGAGCTCATTTCTTTTCTGTCAGATGTACTTTGACTAGGGGATATTTCACAATTCCAGGTTGATGGGTGGTTTGTGATAAAGCTTAAGCTTGGTGTTCTTAGATATTCCACCATCCTGGGGAGATCTTTTTAGATGTTTACTACTACACTATTAAGGAGTTCTCTATTTATGAAAACTGCTTTTCTTCCAAGAGTTGCTTCTGCTCTTTCTTTCCCTTAACAACAACAACAACAACAACAACAACAACAAAACAGTTTCTCTCCTGGACCTTTTGATAAAGGTCGCCAGGCTTCTAGCTGCAGCCTGTTTGACGAGTCTCTAACTATCTTAAGGTAAGTGTTATGAAGTCCACACGGGGCTCTTTGCTGGCTCAGATCTTAAGTCTTTTTAGATCCAGATTAGGTTCTATGTGATCCTGTCTCTTGATGCCAAGAGATTCTAGCTCTTTATCTCCCTATTTCATTGTTACTTCCTCTCTATCAAACTGCACCCCCTGTCCCAAGATAAGGGAGTAATTTAAAAATTTTAATTTGCCTAACAGTAACTTGATTAAGAAGACATAGTTTGGATGTGGCAGTTTGAGATTATTTTATGAATCCCAAAAAGAGAAAGATTATGATAGTAAACTAATCTGTTTCTCTGGGTGTGATACCCTTTGATTGCATTAAATCTGGTTAAGGGACCTTTGATTAGATTACTTGATAAAATTGCTTTAGGGCTTTTGATTGGAAGACATCAGTGAGGCATGTCTCAGGCTGAGTCTCAGCCCCCTTGCTGGGTCTAATATAAACAGAAAGAGAGAGAGACTCACTCAGACACAGGAAAAGGAAGCCACCATGCTTGATCCTGCCATGTAAGGGAGAAGACTACAGGATCGCTTAAGCATGAACAACTAAGAACAGGGGTTCTTAACAATGGGTACATGAGCTTGAATTGAAATTCAAAAGAACATTATTCTTGTCACGACATGTTGGTGCAGGTGTGATAAATTAATTAAATAATATATGGTATAGTGTGGACTTAGTAAGGGGACCATGGTTTCATCTGACTGGCAAAGGGGTCCTTGGAATAAAAAAGTTAAGAACTCCTGTCCAAAAGGCTTGGCCCATGGAGCAGATCAAGAGGAGATGGTGAGCCCTGAGGAGAAGGCTGAAACCTGGGCAGAGATTGGGGGCCATCTTGCTTCACTACATGGCAATCTGCTGGGGTGAACAGTAGCTGACTTTGGTGAGAAAGCATCTCTACTGGTGCCTCAGTTTGGATTTTTCATGGCCTTGGAACTGTAAGCTTTTACCCCAAATAAATCCCCTTTATAAACAGTCAGCACATTTCTGGTAACTTTGCATTGGCACCCCTTTGGCAAAATGAAACACCAGACTCCTTACTTATATTCTGCTACCTTTTATTGGGCAGCCTGGAGATTCTGATGCAAAGCAGATTGTGGACCACAATTCTGGAAATAGAGGTCTCAGAAACAGTTCTTGTTATCTTCCTGCTCTTGTTGACTCCCTAAAGCAAGTATACACTTCTTTTTGTTGAAGGATGTCATTGTTAGTATTTTCAAAAGTTAATTTAAAAAAGGTAAAAGATAATGGATCAATAAATATCCCGAAGTTTTCCTATTCCTTGGCCCTGTGTATATTGGCCTCCATTCTTGGGAGTTTCTGAGGAAATTTTTCTAGCTCTTGCCTTTGGACTCCATCATCTATAGGCAATTTGGATTGGAAACCAGAGGTACTACTCAGGAGTCACTCTCAATCCCTTCTAGAGCCTGTGTCTTAATTCTCTCTCCAGGTGTGGGCCTCTACATGGGGAAAACACATCCATGTCTGGCTCTCTAAAAATTCTAACCTTCTATTATCTCTCTCACTTCTCCTGGAAGTTGTAGGCTCAAGCTCTAGAAGTCCTGGTTGGTTTATCTGAAATAAATCCCCGACCTGAACTGATTTTCCTGTCTGTTACTTGTTAATACTTTTCTGTCCTTGTTCTTCAGCACATGTGGCCTTTGTGGGGGAGGCACTCTCATTTCAGAAGCCATATACCAGCTCCCCTTCCTAGCTTTTTCTTCCGTTTTTCAAAAGCATATGACTCTTTGTTAGGGCTCCTAGTAGATTCCCATTTCTGAGGATAATTTCAGAGCTCATTTGTAGAGCAGAGGGATGGGCAGGCCACAAGCTGGATACATGAGCAGCTTTTCTGGCTTCCTACTCTCTCACAACCCCTGGGAACCCCTGACTCCTTGCCCAGATCTCTGTGGTTTTGCTCATGCTGTTCAGTCCATCTAAGAATGCTTTCCTGGCCCTTCCATGTACCTAACTATATCTCAAGACTCATCTCAAATACTTCCTGCTCCCTGGAGCTGTCCTTCATTCCCAAAGTGCAAAGTAACTCCCTCCTCTAAAGTCCGCAGCATTTTCTTCCTCTTAGGAGATATAGGATTTTGACTTTTCCTTACAATTCTTTATGTCCAGAATAATTTGCATTCATTTCATTACAGATTTACTGAGCACCTGCCAGGTGCCTGATACTTTCCTAAGCAGTGGCCATGCCTATTTGGTCAAGTAAGACTTGCCTTTGAGAAGAGACTGAGAGGTCATGAGAAGTGCTGGGCGAGTGAATCACAGATTAGAATGCAGTGATGTGCATTGTGAGGCAGGTTGCAAGTATGTTCTGGGAGGAGCCCAGAGAAATGTCCCACTCAAATGTTAGATCACTGGGAGCTTCCCAGGAGAGTCTTGATTCTTGAGTTCCTTGAGGTCAGAATTCATGTCTGGTTCATTCTTTATCCATCTTGGTAAATAGCGTGGTGCTTTCCATGAGAAGGATGCTTAAAAACTGTGACTGTCATGACAAAAATAAATAAAAGAGCAAAACTGTGATGGGAAACCAGTTCTATAACTTTTGAGTTAGATAAATAGTTTAAGTTATATATTGATGAAAAGGTGAACATGGAAAATAAGTGGTGAATTTTGTTTTTTAAAATAATGAGTTGGAAAATATTCTCCAATCTAAGGCCATCTCACAGAAAGCATGACCCGGAATGTTGTAGTAACCTTTAAGGATACCTTTAAAGCAACACAGTCAATTCCCAATCACTTCAAAAAGAAATAGATCAGAATAAGTTGAAGCAATGGAATCTTTGATGCCATCCCCCTGCTGGTCTGAAACTATCGGTGAACTCTCCTCTAGGTGAGGTAGTGGCAATATGCTGAGAGGAAGAAATAAATGTCATGTCATTTCATTCATCACTTCTCTGAATGCCAGTTCTTCCGTCATCATTAGAGCCAAAATAATGGCTCTCACGAGACCTTGAAAAGGCTCTGTGACCTCGTAGGGTTATGAGAAAAACCTGGATGGGAGGGTAGCTATGTAAGCCCACAAAACTCAAAGAAAAGGCATTCACTGTATACTTCTCAGCTTAGAATAGCAGCTGGCAGTCAGGACATGGCATTGCTTTTTAATAGTTCTGTTCAGTTTATGGTGGGGTTTGGTATCACTGCAGCTCTGCCAGGATTACAGAGGAATTTCCCCTTTAAGTAGGGAAGGAAACACAGTGAAAGAGGGTACAGAGTGGAATTGTGTATGGGAAAATACGTGCGGAACCATTGTTAGTGGCATTACAGAGAGAAGAGATTAATTTATTCTAAAAATTCTTCTTCTGGGGAGGGTTCTTTTCTTGCCTGAATAAGTAGCCTATTGACAATACTTATCAAAAATGTTTGAGCCAGAGAATAGATACTTTGGACTTAATGCCAAAATGAAGTGTCTGCAAACATTTATTTGCTAATAAAATGGTGATCTGTCCTACAGATTTTATTTGCAGAAACTGCTTTGTGAACCTCAGAGAAGGTACTTTTATGAACAATAAAAATAGAATAGTAATTATTAGAAACATTTAGAAACCCCAGAGATCATAAAAGGAAGTATAGCCCAGCTGTCAGTTTTTTAATGTGCAAAGGACTAGAATTTTGTCAATTTGTATTTGAATTATAATTCTTGGTACTAATGTAATTAAAAAGCCATTGCTGCCTTTTATGTTATAGAATGTAGGAAGATCATATCAATACCTGCACAAAAATACACCAACCTACGTTATTCACTTATAAACTGTATAAAGAAGTAATTATAGAGTTGTCTCAAGGGATAGATGTTTCATCATGTTTTTATTTGGTCTCAGCCTTTTCCAGAAGGTTGAAATATATCTCTCTATACTAACAGTTGTAGTGGCTTTGTTAGTTGGTGGCATTCCAAATATATCAGGGCAAGGATAATATCACTGTTGACATTTCAGGGTCATAGAATTTAGTACAGAGGGGTGATTTTATTGGCCTTGCCACCTATTTTATTTTAAATCAGAAACTCGAGGTCTAAGAGAGATTTAGGTCATTTGTCCAAGGCTGGCCCAAGAGCTAATTTGTGGTAGAGGAAGGATAGGAATGAAATGAGATTCCTAGACTTTGGGTCTGGGGTTTCTCCTGCTGGGCAATACAGCCTCTGGACCCTCCTTATAAATTCTCTCCAAGGACATTCATCGTTTGAGTGGACGTTCATGCTTGTTCAGTGTCCTTGTGTCAGGTTTTATCATTTACTACAAGGAAAACCAGGCAGCAGGTGGAAATTCTTTTCAAATGGCTTACTTCCTGGCATTTTGGTGAAGCACTTCTCAAACTTTAATGTGCACACAGATCACATAGAGGGGTCTTGTTAAAACGTAGGTCCTGATTCAAGGGCCTGGGATGGGGCCCCAGGTCAGGCTGCAAGTGGTGCTGGCTCAGCTGCCTTGGGGACCACAGACATTAGAATGAAGCAGCTTCGACGATTCAGCAAATTCTGAGCCATGAATTACTTTGGAATAAGTTTTAGGTGGGGCTGAGCTCTCTGGGTCTCTTTTACTCTGGAGCAAAGTTTGAGAAAGTGACTGTGCAGGTGAGATAGAAATTCGGGTGAGGAGAAAATTCCCATGTGTGATACACAGGGCTTTACAAGTGACCCAGAAGCTGTTTGTTGGCAACCCCCGAGTTTACACTCCATTGCAGCTCCACGTCTTTACAAAGAAGAGAGATACTCATTTTATGCTCCTGTGCTGGAGACAGGTATAATTCTTAAATTTTCATTCATAACTTGTAAAATACAGATATAAGGCTTTTAGGCCTGAGAGAAGAAAACCTTCATGGAGCTTGTGGGCTTGTTTTCCTTGTTTTTCCAATCCCTACAATACTGATTCTTCTTGTTCTGTTTTTCGGTCCATAAATCAGTGAGCAGAGTGTGAGCTGCAGTGACTAATGCTGCTGAAAGGCTTTGCCCACGGAAGGTCCCCTGTGTGGGGCTCCCTTGCTCCTCTTCAGCTCGGGTGGGATCTGAAAACCATCCACAGGTTTGCCACTGGTTTTCTCCAAGAAGGGCTTTAGTCCACCTATCTCGGAGCAGTTGATGTGTCGTCAGTTTCATGTGCTCATCTCATATTTTGTGAGCACCCTGATGTGTCAGAGCTGGGGCAAGGCCCCGACAAAATGAAGGCGAGGAAAACAGGCATGATGTAGCAAGCCAGAAAACTGGGATTGGAAAGCCTTTAACTCGACCCTTATCTGATGCCCAAATCTCCTCTAAAGCATCATCGGCCTCCTCAGCCTCTAATTCAGTATCCAGCGAATGACCATTTGAGGCAGGCTGGTACTTCTTCTAGCTTTCGAGGGGGGACACAAGCTCCTCTCTCATCTCCCCACCATAGTCTTCGGTCCTTTGCGGCCACTCCAATTATGGCTTTAACGTGTAGGGACACGTGCCCTGCTTCCCTTACATCCAACGAAATGAGAGCTTTTAGTTGCTCCATTCCTTCTGTGATATTGTCTTAGATTTTTGGAATCAGTTCTGGCTTTGGAGTTTTCTTTTCCAGGTGTGGAGTGTGAGCCACAACAGGACTGTTGAGTTGTTTCTGCTCTGGATTTGCTGCTGGCTGCTGGAGGAGAAGGACGGGGAGTTAAGGCAGGAGGAGGGCCCGGTTGTGTGTGCCTGAGGAAGCTGCTGCTGGAGCGTTGCATGACTTTTCGGGACTGGGCAGAGACACCATTGTGTTCTGGGCGTCTGTTTACTAACGTGTCTGAACGGCAGGCAGAGCTGGTGGTGGTCTTCAAGTTTGTTGAGGTCTATTGGACAATCTATCCAAAAATGGCTCCTTCACTGGTGTCTGTGGTGATTTTATCTGTAGAACTTGGCCCCATTTCTGCCTAGTGAGTTGCAGACTCACTTGAAAAATTCGCCCACTGGGTATAATGTTAGTTGTTCAATTTACAACCCGGTTTGGCTTTAGCTAGCCAGTGGCTTTCAGACTTTTGGGTCTCAGGACCAAATTATTGAGGACCCCACAGTGCTTTTGCTTACTGGGTTTTACCTATAGATACTTCCCAAATTAAGTTAAAACTGAGGAATTAAAAAATATTTTTGTGAAAAATAACTATTTTCCAAACAAAATATTTAGTGAGAAGAGTAGCATTGCTTTCATTTTTGCAAATCTCTTTAATGTCTGGCTTAAAAGAAGACAGCTTGTTTTCATATTTGCTTCTACATTTAAAGTACTCCAACCTGCTTGAAGCACAGGGAGAAAATTCAGCCTCACACAGATATGTTGTTGGAAAAAGGAGATGTTATTTAAGAGCCTTTTCAGATAATTGTGGATATTCTTTGAAAATACTCTTAAACCTGACAACTGGTAGTTTCTTAAAGGTTAATTGCTATGTGGAATCTGAAACCATGTCGATGAAGTTTTTTCATTCTGTTTCATTAAAATCCATTGATCTGTCTTGCAAACCCATGAGTGTTTTTTGTTTTGTTTTGTTTTGTTTTTTTTAACACCACACATTGGTCACTCGGAAAATATTGGATCACTTGGTTATATAGTTTCCAAATGCTGACACATTTAATCATAAAATATTAAAAAATCCCATCTGTTAATATCACCATCAGTCTCTTCAGAAAAGTCTTCTAAGTATTGGGACTCAGTCAACCTCATAATAGCAAATAGCACTTTTCCACAATTCAACTTTTTGCTTGGAAGCTCAGATTTTCTCTTTGACAACAAAGACTGTCAGTTTTCCCTAAAGTGACAGGCTCACTCCGTTCATTTGAGAGAACATGTCTGCCGAATAGTCAAGTCTGAATAACCACTGTTCGTCCATAAGTTGTTCTTTCAAAGAAAAACAGTGTCCCATGAAGTGGCTGGTTCAGCTCCCAATTTACAACAGTTGCACAAGTGCTTTTTCTGGGGTAGCTAAAGGACTTCAGTGTAAGTGCTTTCAGTGTTACCTCCCATTTTGTCACACTATATGCTAAAAAGATGTGCACTCAAGGGCCGAGATTTAGTAACATTTTAATTTTTACTGCTTTTGAAGGACATTCTAAGTGAAACTGGCATTCTTTTTCTGCAAATGCCCAATGATGGTAAAGGCTCCAATGGCAACTGCTAACAAAGCCTTTGCTTGATCTGTGCTGAGGTATCGGTGGTTTTTCACCACTGTTTTTGCACCTCCAGTGCCAATATCAGCAGAAAGACAGCAGGCACATCATGTCTAATATTATTATAAAATAGTTTTGACCCTGTGGTCTCCCAGAAAGCATCTCAGGGAGCCTTTAGGGGTCTAGAAACCACATTTTGAAATCCTTTGCCCTGGCCTAGGTCTTGCCTCTAACCTTTTTTTCTGGCCCTCCCTATTAATTTTCTACACCCATTTAATCTATCTTTTTAAGTATCTACCATCTTAATCTTGGATAATTGAGATTCTTCTCTCTTTGAACTTGAAAACCACTTTGCAGCTTTTGTTTCTTCTCTATAGTGATTCTTTGAATGACTTCCTAACAGCTCTGCATCAAATTGCTAGAAGCCTATTTGACAGATCCTCCATCTTCATCTGCTTCTTCACTCCCCCACCCCTCTGCTTCTCTGTCTCCTCCCACACCCCCATGTCAGCCTGAGCGGGAGTGGCCCAGATTCCTGTTACCCTTGAGGTCGAGGACCTTCTCTTGCCTTCTATTCCCTCCTTTCCCCCCCCCCGGCAGCTGGCAGGAATCCAGATCAGAAACAAATCGAATGGTCCCTAAAATTCTGGGAAATGATCAAATGATAGCTCGTTAATTTAGATCTCACAGACATTTTCTAAGGGGGTTAAAACCAAACTTTTCTGTTAAATATTGTTTCATGTTTTCCAAAGGACAAAAGGGAGCAAGGGAATTGAGCAGTTGCCTTTTACGAATCGGTCAGCTTCCCTGGGCATCGTCACTTCTTGGGCTTGGTACCTTCCCTCCCAGGAGAGGCCTGAGAACTCGCCCCTGAATCTTGCTGTTGGGAGGGCATGGGACGGTGGGTGAGGGGCCAGATAACAGAGACTAAGGAAGAGGTTGAGGTCATTGTGTGGCTTGCATTTTGGATAAGTTTGGTGTTGCAGGAAGGGAGATGGGGTGGTACACTGAATAGAAAATTAGGGAAAAATGGAGGGCTTTTGTGCCTAGAGGAGAGGATGCAATCACATTGAAATAGGCCAAGGGAAAGACACTGGCATATGGGAGATGTGACAGAGTGGGTGGGTGGGACATTGCTGAAGGACGAAGGTCCTGGATGAGATGGAATCAAGAAGGTAGAGGGGGGTGTTATGGATTGAGTTGTTTCCTTAAAAGATCTGTTCCCTGGTTTTGTGAATGTGATCCTATTTGGAAACACGGTCTCTGATGATGTGATTAGTTAAGATGAAGCAAAACTGGAGTAGGATGGACCCTGATCCAATATGGTGGGTATCCTCACAAGGAGAGAAGAGGCAGGCAGGGGAGAAGGCTGTGTGACGACGGCAGGGATCAAAGTGCTGCAGCTGTAGGCCAAGGGACGCCTCGGGTTGCCGGGAGCCCACCAGAGGCTGGGAGAGGCAAGGCAGGACTCTCCCCAGCAGCACCTTGATTCCAGGCATCTGGTCTCCAGAACTGTGAGACAGTGAGTTTCTTTGTTTTACGCCAGCTAGTTTGTAGGAGCTTTGTTATGGCAGCCCTACAAAGCGGGGGCAGCTAGAGAAAAGGGGAGGAAAACATCCTTCTCTAAGGTAAGTGAGCTAGGCCAAAGGCTCGACTGAGGATTTTTAAAATCATGCCATAATGTGCTTTATGTGTTTGGAAAAGCAATTTTTAACTTCCCCATCAAAACCCAATTCCAATTTCATTCCCTTTGCGCAGGAGATTATAGGAGAGGAGATCTTGGTTACAGAGAAACAAATACTGGCAGACTTCACCAGGTTGGGTGGCCCGGGAGCAGCGGCTCACAGGATTTGGGATTGTTCTGCTTCTGGATGAAGGCAGATGATTCGGGTTTGCATGGGCTGCCTTGAATACCAGGGCTGGGACGTCCGCTCGGTCCCAGGTTATCCTTTGCTTGAAAGCCTTAGAGAAGCTTGGCAGGTTTCTAGGGAATGGGAGATAAGGCTGATTCAGAGAAGATGGTCCCTGATACTGGTTCGACCTGCCACTCACGTGGAAATCCACCAGCTCCAGGGGAGAGAGGCAGAACAGGCATCACCCCACCATCTGCCAGACTTTGCTGTGAGCTGTCCTATGGGTTTATTCCTTCAGATTGCCTTTTCCCTGTACTCCAAGAATAATCCCAAGAAATTTGGCCTAAACCTGCATAACTGTTACTCAATGGCAGCTGGGGACTCATTCCATACTAGGCTTCCTTTCACTTAATGGGCATTTTGAGGCTAAGACCAGCATTTAATTGAGCAGCAGGCATTAGTTCTTTCCAAGTTCACCATGGAGAAGAGTTTGTAGTTTAATGATAAATCTGTAGTTAAGCCAGATATGTCCAAGTCAATAACGGGCGGAGAAGCTGGCCCTGGAAGGGAAGGAGCAAGCTCCACAGGAACCCAACGGTAGAGGGTAAATGGAATACGGCCACCACAGACCCTCTTGGGCTGCCTCCACAAATGCAGCCTGACCTCTTCTGTGGGGCTGCGATTGGTTTCCACACTCTTTCTGGGCAGAAAATTCATGCTGCCCCTTAGAGGTGGTTGTGTGATTTATGCAGTGGAATATCACTTAGGGCTTGGGAGTGAAGGGACGGGCGTGGAGGACTCTGGCGTGGCATTGTTTTTCCAGAGAGTCAGCAGAGGCCCAAGCAACTGTGGAATATTCCAGAGTTATCCAGAACTCAAAGGTGGTTAATTCTGTAGGACATCAGAACTGTCATTTAAACATCTTGATTTTGCCCCATCACAATATTTTGAATGAGTTATGCCACGAAAGCCCCAGTTGAAGTGATGGTTAAAGGATATTCTGAGGAAGTTTTGTAGAGCCCTGGAATGGAAAAAAAAATCTTTGACCAGGAGAATGGAATAGGTCTTGGTTAATTTGGACTTGGAAGAGGTTGTGGGAGGGGTGGGGGGAGTTTGCAAGACAGGTGAGGATACACGGATTGTGGGACCCTGTAGTGGAATCCAATCACTTATCTCCAAGTTTGAATTATTTTCATTGAGTTTCCAACCAGAGCTTATTCCTCCATTGTTAGAGTTTCTCTCCACATGGTGGAATTTTTTTTTTTTTTTTAATTTTGGAGGAGGGGAAAGATATTATGTTGTGGTTACCTAAAATTATGAGCAGCAGTCAAATTTAACTTAAGCCATTTGGCTGAAATTTTTAAAATGTAAGAAGTATGGGCTTCCATATTTAGATTAATATAAGATTCTACTTTCATTTTCTACCATAACAACTATTCATATTGGAATTTAATTAAATATATTTCATTATGTTTAGCTTGATTTAAATTCACAGGATGCTAATAAGTTTCATTGCTGTGCCCTGGTAGCAAGGGCCTTCCGCAAGTCACAGCCTTGTGACGTGGACATTGTCACCACCCCGATTTTGGGATGGGCATCCTGAGGGTCTAGGTATTGACACAATTTCAGTAAGGGTTGGAATTTAATTTAATTTTTTAAGGTTTTATTTATTTATTCCCCGCTCCCCACCACCACTTGCACTCGCTGTCTGCTCTCTATTTGTTGCATGCTCTTCTGTGTCTGCTCGTCTTCTCTTTAGGAGGCACCAGGAACTGATCCCGGGACCTTCCAGCGTGGGAAAGAGGCACTCAGTTGCCTGAGCCACCTCAGCTCCCTGATATGTTGTGCCTCTCACTGTCTCTCCTGTGTCTCTCTTTGTCGCGTCATCTTTTAGCACCAGCTCTCTGCGACGCGTGGGCCAGCCGTCTCTCCATGATGCGTGGGCCAGCTTGCTTTTCACCAGGAGGCCCTGGGAATTGAACCCAGGACCCTCCATGTGGTAGACAGGACCCCAATCACTTGAACCACATCTGCTTCCCTGGAATTTAATTTTTTAACTTTTATAGTACCTTCAAAGGTACTAATATTTTTAGCTTTGTTTAGATCAGTAGGAGTAATATAAAATCACCTTCTTTTGTTCCCTAGCTGGAGAGGGAACTCAAAGCTTCAGTAGATATCTGTGTGTTAAAGAGAGCTGTTCCTGTACTTGGTCCAGATGATGTCAGATTTGTACATATTTGCGCCGAGCCATCCTGATGAAGTGTGAGGCACTGGGATCCAGTGGAGGCCAGTGGACTTAGACTTGATCAGAGTTCAAGGTCAAGCTCCAGCACTCTCTAAAATTGCATCATTTAATTCTCTAGAGCCTCAGAATGCCTACCCAAGGATGAAGGTTGTGAAAATGTCCACGTCACAGGGCTAGCCCAAGTCCCTATAGGTGCTGGAAGAAATTGTAATGGAATTCAAAATGAGATCACATATCGAGGAAACACTTGGTAAATTGTAACATGCTTGACAAGTAAAAGGTGGCACTTGGGATGTGTAAACCAATAAAAATGGCATCTGTTGCCTCCATCAACAGCCACTTTCCATGGCCCTTGTTGCACTTGGCATTGCTTCCGTGTTTTCATGGGAAGTCTCTGCTTCCAAGATCCTCTTTTGAACTTCCCAGGAATGTTTCTGGCCAGTGCATTTTAATTGACTTTAATGGAAATCATTGGGGCTAGAGTCATATTTAATTTCCTTCTTGGAGTTCTAATTTTAATTGTGGGGAGAAAGTTGATACTTGAATTTTTGAATTCAGGTCACTGGCATGGGTTCCACACTCTGTCTTTTGTTACAGCCTTGACTGTGATAAGAATAGTTGCAGTGACCCAGGAAGCAGTCAGCTGATCGCCTTACCTCTTACCGTGGTTTTGAAGGTCTGCTCGGCTCAGTGTACTTTGTTTTGCAGTTCAAAATATAAAATGGTTGGCAAATATCAATTTTAGCTAGAAAAACTCATGAATATATAATTGTTTCCCAAAAAGAACCTGATAAAAAGGGTCTTCTAAAAAGTAGCAAACCATAGTTATCTGCCAGCAGTGGTGGTAGGAAATAAACTTAATTTTAGATTTTTTCATGAGAGTCTTTGCTTCTTAAATAAACATTCTTTTAAAAGAAAATGCTTTTTTGTTTGTTTTTTGTTTTTTTTTAAAAGTAACTTGACATTGATATCACCCAGTTGCCCATGAGGACAGAAGGCAGAAGTCTGGAGGTAAGATTCAAGGTGTAAGACTGAGGAATATTTAGAGAGGTCTCTTCATCCCACATCAACCTGGCAGGATGCCTGGAATGTCGAGCTTAATTCCTATGTAATAAAGGCACGATTCCCTATTTAAATGCAAATGTCCCTAAAATAGTAACACATTAAGGTGTTATCTATCATTAAAACTGGAATAAACTTGTTTAGTCAAGGATTGGTTTTATCAGGGGAGAGAATGATAGATAATTCTAGAATACAGGTCCCACCTCGAGGTGTTGGGTATGAGTACAGGAACATGGGTTTGGAGTGGCGAGACCAACTCTGCCACCAAATCTGAGGCCTATGTTTGGTCATTTCTTCCTGTTTCAGAACAGGGGAGGCTGGTGGCATCTGAACTGTTTTTCTGAGACAGATGTGTCGAATCAACAAAACTACTTTTATTTTGGAGGAGCCCTAAGCTGATGACATAGATGACCTTGAGCCCCATTCAAAAGCAAAAGCCCATTTGTGTAACCCTCAGAGAAAATAGGAATTTGAGTCAGCTCATGACTCAAACCTGATCATCTAAAAATTATAATTAGAAAAAAGAATTTGGGCTTGGCTTCCACGTAGAGGACTGTAGGCTGTGGCACACTACAGCCTGTATCATCCGTTGCCAGAGCCCGCTCACATGAATGAGGAAGTGCATCTAATAGTTTTTCCAGCACCTGTATGGGTCTGCGTTAGCCCATGGCCATCCATACCCCCTGGCCCTGTGACATGGCCATTTTGCTCATCCCCAACATCACATGGATGTACTGAAGCTCTAGGGAATTAAGCATGGTTTCCTTTCCTCCTAATAAGGGATCTAAATTCAGTATTCCAAGAGTCATAAATGAGTTAGAAGAGAAACTACAAGCATCAGAAGAGGTAAAATAGGATATATTAAGATATTTTTGAAAAGATGTGAGTATTATTAATATCTTATACTTTGCCTATGTTTTTCACTGAGAAGTAGAGGATTAAATTACCGCACTAAAGAAATGAAGTAGCTTCATGTGAATATTACATAGTTATATCAAAACAGTTCAAAAGCAAGTAAGAGTCATCCGATTCTCTCGCCACTTCTGAGTTAGATATTTTGATAGGTTGCTTCTGGAAAATGTTAGAATGATCGTTTTCTAATTATCCTGGAGAAACACATTTGTTAGATATAACGTGCTCTTTGTTCAATATTAAAATGATGAAAGCAACCATCATTTAATGAAATATGATTTCATTGCCGTGAATGGTAGGGCCTTTCTGTCTTTGCTGGTGTTATTTCAATTTGTGTGGGTGTAGATTCAATAAAGCAGGATAGGCATCGATCATATCAGAGACTCTAGAAAATCTTTTACAATCAGTTGAAAGTACTGAAGAGATGTGTTCAGTCAAATTCTGCAGTTTCAGGGATTAAATAAGGTAGATTTCTTGGAATTTAGATATGACACTGATATTCTAAATTTAGGTGCATATTTTTATATAAATAGAACAAGAGACATTTACTTTCTGTAAGGAAGATTAAACTGATCCCTTGTATCAGGTCTATATTTTTTACTTTTTTAACTTTTTTATATACAATCTACCTCTTTGGATTGGATTTGTGTCTATCCACAAATGTACCTAAACTATAAAATGAGCTTTTAAGAAGAAAACAGCCGTGGAGTCCAAGGCAAAGGAAAATTATAGGTCAAATAGGGAAGTGAAGCTGGGTTACAGTTATAAATGTGCAGTGGAAGGCCTCATGCTGCCTGAAGATAGAAACAGGGGACATGCGGACACATTGGGGCTGTGGCCCGTGAATGTAATGGGTCATGTGTGTTAAGAAGCCCAAAGGGTATGAGAGACAGCAAAACAGAGGTGGAGGAAGGAGAGAAGGAAGAAAGAATAGTCACCAGGGTGAGGCCCTGACAGAGGATGCGCGTCCACTAGCCTGGGAATCTCACGGGTGAGGTCTTTCAGTTCTCTTTCCATGTCCTGGGGTCTTGAGTTTCAGATGGTGACAAAGGTCTTGAGATCTCAGCTCTTCAGCCCGCAAAAGGCAGAAACTGTTGCTCAGGATTGACCCAAAAAGAGAACCCAGAGCAAACAGTCAGGGTGGGGGAAGCAGGGGGTTGTGAGTTCTCTATAAGGCGACCCAGGTGCTGCCTCTCTTACCTGAGCCAAGTACAGAAGCAGCTCCTGCTTGCTTTCCACATCTGAATACTTGATCCTCCCTTGTCTCTGAGGTTTGCGAAGGGCCGGTACAATCTCAATGAGGAAAAAGAGATTGGGGAGCCCAGTTTCTAATCTCTACCCATATCCTGATCCCTGAATCTGGCCTGTGATTTGATTTGCTGATTGTTATTACCTGACTCAGATGGGAAGAGTCAACTACCCACTCATCCCACATCACTGATATAATTGTTTTATTTGGAAATGATGATACCAAATGCCTTTGTTTTTGTGTGTCTGTTGTGTCATTTTAGATCTTTCAAGAGTTATTTTTAATCAAAATGTAAATAAAAGACTGAGTTACAGCACATCTTTTATTTCCTGGTCTTATTGAAGTGAGGCCTGGCAGGAAACAAAATAACAAAGAATGTAAATTGCTTGCTCAATGTCAGAAACGTAGAACCTGATCTAGCATGTCAGCCAGCAATGCCGTCTCTTCTCTTACTATGTTAGATGATCTCCCGAGCTTCACTTTCTTTTAATGTAGTGGGAGGGCCCTGGAATCAGACCACCTGAGTTCAAATTTCATCAGTCCAATTTATTAGCTGGGTGACCTTGTTCACTTTGTGCAGCCTCAGTTTCCTCAAATCTAAAATCTAAAATTAGAATAATAACAGCTACCTCAGAGCTAGGTATTACAAAGCACGTAGAACAATGCCTGGTAAATACTGAGTGCCCAATAAATGTCCACATGAAGATGGTGGTGATCTCTAGATCGGCAGTTCCTGGAGCACATGAACTCTAGCTTATGTTTCTCTGTATATCGAATTCTAGCCTCTTCAGTAGCTCTTGTTCAGTGACTCTCGTGTGTCCTCTAGGATAAGGGGTTGAATTAGGAAGCATCAAATATTTGCAATGGGCTGAAAGCTTCCTTTGAGGAAGACTTCTCTGAAAGTAGTTGGAGGAATAAGCCAAAGAAGGGGAGGGTGAGAGAAGGAAAGAAAACCATGAGGTGATTGTTAACCCTGGGGTGGCATGAAATCTCTTGGACTAAGCTCATGACGGTCGAGATTTGTGGTCTACGTGGACCGAAAACCAGTCCCATCAGATCTAAGTGTTGAAAAAGCCTTTGCGGATGATCCCCCTCAAGTTCCCACACAGATGTTTCCCTCACCTCCCTTCTCAGGACGTGGTCCGACATCGCTTGAATCCTGCCCCTCTTATGTTGTGTCTCTATTTCTTGCTTTTCTGAATATCTAAAATTGTGAGAATGTTATTATACTGAGCCGAGAGCTGCCTCCCTCTGGCTCTGACTAGCTGTGTGACCTGGGAAAAGCTCATTGAGTTTTCTGATCTGTTTCCTCAAAGACAAAATGGGGAAAATAATTCCTGCCTTGCGAGGCTGTTGGGAGGATTAAGTGACGTGCTCCTTGCATGGTACTGGGCAGATGGGCTTTCTTCAGGAACCGGTAGTTTGCTAGCCTGCTCTGTCTCCACTGGCTCTTCCATCTTTAGGGTTATCACCTTTGCCTCCATCTCAGGTAACGGAGGAAAACATTGGGAAAGATCTCTAGCCTTCAGAGATCCTACTCATCAATAATTTATACATCAAAATGTCCATTGTATTAAACCTTTTTTTTTCTGTTACCATTTTTCTTTCATATAGCAAAGGAAATAACTAGAAGGCTAAATGGATTTTTAAAACAAAGTAGAATAGTATGTCATTTACTTCTTGGATCAGGCTATTTCTTTTCAGGGAAATTCAACAGAAGATGAAATTTCAGTGACAGTCATTTTTGTAAAAATGTCAGACTTCATTTTTGTTAATGGATTAGAACACTGCAGCAAATAAATGCACGGGTGTTAGCAACTGAAAGAACAAAGTCGATTACATGGAAATCTTATGCCTAATTATGGCAACCCCTAGAGTGCTGGGAAGACCTAAGTAGCCAGGGTATGGTTAGAAACTGCTTTTGAACATCCCCATTCTGCCAATCTATACATCTAATTTTAGGAAGAGAGGCTTTTACAAAATTTCCTAAAAGACATTTACTTTCTTCTCCCCTGAGTAATAAAGTAAACTTCAATGTCCTTTGAAAGGAAAGAGCAGGACTCTCATTACTATTACTATTATTTAAAGTTTAACATTTAAGCCAGAAGAATGGATGCTATGAATTCATGAATGTCAAGTCTTGAATTTAATGTTTAGATTCTCTGCATGTTTCTAAGCTTGCTGCTGCTTTTTTTTTTTTTTTTTTTTACCCTTAATTAACCTACTATATTTGCAATTAAAGCAATAGAATAGAAGAGTAATAATGTATCTAGGACTAATGGGAAGATAAAATTATGAGCTATAAGCAGTGAGAGTATGTCATTTAAATTATACATATAATGAATAATAGAATAATAACACCCTGCCAGTAGGCAAGGGTTTTAAAAATGTAACTAAACTCACAGTGAGTTTTCCTTTGAGATGGCTCACTGTGTTCCCAGAAAAAGGCAACAATTTGTCTATGTGTCTGGCTTCCAGGTATTCTTGTGTGGCCTGGGATCAGGAAAAGGGATTTATACTTAAAATAGGCATTTGCATTATAAATAGACTTCTCAGACAGTCTCTCAAATTTTATGTCGAAAAAAAAAATTCTGCGTCTTGAAACACTAAATCTGGGTTAGTAAAAGGCTAAAGTCTACCTGTCAGAAAGAACTTGCTAGATTGATCTTCTCACCCTGTAGTTATAGCTCATATGAAAACATGTGCTGTGGTTACTGCTTTTAATCTAGGTCTTAGTATTTGTCAGCCATGCAATTTCAGGCCCAATGACCACCCAGTCTGGTTCCCCCGACTTAGGAGCTGGGATACTAGGTCCTTGGCTGAGGATCATCAGGACGAGGTTTCTGTAGTCTCTGTCTCCAAAAACTGAGTCAGTGCATTTGAAGGGATGGGACCCTTCAGGCAAGAACTTGATGGCTGCTGGCTTGTTAGCCAGGACTCACTGCCTTCCTTCTGTAATGTCTGCTCTGGGCCAGAGGGGCTGCAGAAAACCCTTACTCCTGAAATCATCTTCATAGACAACTGGCCTGGAGCTCGTCCATGAACCAGGAGCAAAAACTTCCCAGAGCTTTCCCAATGTTAGGAAGTGGACTCTGCTTCTTGACGCTTCGGTGAATGGGGAGCTAGTTGAGAGAACTCCCACCTGTAGCCGCAGTAAGTAGGAATTCCTCTTTCCCAGCTGAGGCCCGGGCTGGCTGTGCCCTACTCATGACCCCACACTATGGGGAGGCTGATAGGCAGCCAAGCCTTGTCTTTGAGCAGAGTGGGTTGTTCAGAGGGAGGGTTGCTTAGTTACCGTGATTCATATCCACAGGGAGGAAACATGTCCATCCCTTAGGTCAAGCAGAGCTTTTCCTGGCACTTAGATAAGAAATAAATTTCTGGAGCAGGACTTTATATATGGGGCTCTGTCAAGTGTCCCAGTGTTCTCCCCAACATCCCTACAGTAAGCCAATAGCAGATTCCATGGGGAGGAGCTGGACCTGGGGTGCTGAAATGTGATTCTGGTGTTTCACAGTTTTATCTTTCCTTTCTTGGTACTTAGCCAGACTCTTGGGGAAAAACAAAAACAAAAACAAAACTTTTTTTATTATGGAAAATTTCAAATGTGTATATAAAAGCAGAGAGAGTAATTTGGCAAACCACCATGTTCGTGTCGCTTAGTTGCAACAATTATAATCCATTAGCGAGAGTTGTGACCTTGCAGATGTTGAGACGTTTAACACTGAATGATCCAGATGTTGTTTGGAGTCAGGCTTGCCCTTGATGGAAGTCGACATTGGCCTGGAGAGCCCATAACAAGGAGTGGCTGGAATCAACTCCTCTCCACTTTTACAGATTTAGAGGCTTGCTAGTCACCATTTGATTAGGTTTGCCTCCCAATCCTTGTTCCATTTATCCCTGTTAGTATGAAGTTGGGGTAGAAGAAGGTTTTAAGTAGCTATGATGCTATTTTAACAAAACACAAGAAGATCATCAGAGATAGATAAGCAAGTAGGAGATGAGGATCCTCTGTCTGGGTAGAACTCTCCAGCAGGTGTACCTCAACATCTGTCATATAGGGGGAACTGAAACCCTAGACGTCAAGGGCCTCCAAATCTGGTGAAAAAGTGCCCAGAGTTTCCAAGTCTGTTCATGAGTGATTAGGTGCTTTATGTATAAGAGAGCCTTACAACACTCAGGAAAGATTTTTACTCTCTTTTGACATCTTATTTGAATAAATTTGGTATTATTCTCAAAACTATAGAAAACTAGAATTAGTGAATCAAAAGGTCAGTGAGGCAGCTGGACAGCAAGGGAGGAGATAAAAAAAAAAACTATAGAAATTGAGGGCAATAATGAAAATATAAAATAGCACAGTTGTCGGGCGTTATTTTAGAGTAAGTTTGAAGGCTGTCATCACACTGGACACTCGTTCTTGAGGTGGTCATGGCTATTCTAGTACAATACACTACCAGGAGTGGGAAGGGCACTGGGTTTGGAATCAGAGCATGGGGGTTTGAAAGCCTCAGCCTTACACTTGCCAGCTGAGACACCTTAAATGAATTATTTCACATCTCCATTGAGTGGGTTCTTTCTCGTAAAATGTGCCTGATAATACCTGCCTGCTGGAGATGTGAGGATTATTGAGATAGTGAAATGTAAGCAAGCTTTATAACCAATGAAATTCAATGTCTATAGTATTTTTCATATACACTGTTTAAGGGAGAAAATGAAATAGAATGCATAAATTCTGATGCTTAAAGAGGGAAATATAGCTCCTCAGAAAAGCACTCTCTTTGGGATAACTTGTTCACTGACAAGTGGGCTTTACTGACAGATGAAAATTACTGAGAATGAGACAGAAGAGGGTGTCGGGGCCAGATTGCCAAGGGCCTGTGTGCCATGCTGGGGAGCTTAGACCTGCTTATTTATACATTTACCCCCATTTTTAATATAATATTGAAATAGAAAAATACCGAAAGAGAAGCCAGAATCAGGGAATAAATAAATTTGAAGGCAATAGCCAGTCAGAAAGGGGAAATAGTCATACAGGTCATAGAGCTCTATTTAGTTGTGAAAATTGAATTGCAAATTCACTCTGAGCCTGTGGCAGCCAAACCAAAAAGGAAAAAAAAAAAAAAAAAAAAAAAAGCATCATCACATGATTTACCTTGTCATGAGGACAAAACAGTTTTCAAAACCAGCAAACCTTTAATTGGCACATAAATATGGATGGATTTTCTTGGATAGGGCTTCATAAAAGGTATACTAAGTGATTGATGGATGGTACACGATGTCCTCTACAGCATCTTCCTAGTAAGTGCAATAGTAAAGCTGATAGGGGTGTTTCTTGCAGTGCCCTTCCATGGTAGCTGAGATCCTAAGGTGGAATAGCACCTCAGGGAGAGCAAGGGAATAAAAGACATGGCCCAAGACTCAGTTGTCTGATGGCTGGGCTTGATTTAGGTATAAAGGAAAACCTAGACTATGGAGGAAGTGTTGGACTGTATATATGTAAAATGACTCTTCAGAGGCTTTGGTCCTTCCAACTAGATGTTGATTGCGATGTCACTTGTACCCCGGTGCACTCTCATTTATTTACATGTGTTTATAGCACTTACCACTGTGCACCATGATATTACACGTTGGCTTGTCTTCACTCTGGGATGTTGTCTTCCGTAGAATGTGTCCATCTCCATGAGGACAGGGGCTGTGCCTGGCTGCTCTCCACCACACTCTAGATCCCTCAATATTCCTTGGTACGTGGTAGCATTCATGACTGAAATTAATAAATGGAATATAGACAATGGCCAGTTCAAGTTAAATTATCTGCTAAGAGCCAGTCATTCTATAATACTGAATGAAGATGCATCTCAAACCTGGTAGGTCACTTGGTAGAACTGACATCATAATGTAAACACTGAAGAACTTAAGCAAAACTTATCCAAGAAATGGCCATCCGGCTTCTGCTTTGAAATGGTGGTAGGATTACTTACATCAAGGTTAGGGTGTATTCACAATAAAATAAAGTAAAATATAGTAATGAAACAATTTAATGTAATATAGGGCAATATTACTATGTACATTACAATCTGGTGTCCCTTTTGGCATTGAACTATCTTTTCCAAAGTTTTACACCAAATCAGAGTCCTTATAGTGGCTTATAAGTTCCTACATGAGGGTTCTTCAACCTCAACACTACTGCTGTTTGGGACCCTTAGTTCTTTGCTGTGTGGGGCAGCCCCGTGCAGTGTAGGATGTTCAGCAACACCCATGGCCTCTACCCACTAGATGTCAGTAGTGACTTCCAAGCTGTAACAACCAAAAATACCTCCAGACCCTGCCAAATATGTCCTCGGTGGGTAAAATGGTCCCCAGCTGAGAACCACTGCCTTATGTGATCTGACCCCTTCTCCCCGTTTCTCTACTCATCTCCCACTACTCTCCTTGTCATTTTCTCTACTCCAGCAACACTGGCCTTCCGGCTCCTTCTTGAACCTGCTAGGCATGCTCCATCTCAAAGCCTTTGCACTGGCTATTCCATTTACCTGGAATATCTTCCCTCAGATATCTCTACAGCTCACTTCCTTACCCCCATCAAATCTTCGCAGTTTAAAATTGTACCCCTCATAATCCCCATCTCTTCTATTCCCCTTCCCTACTTTTCTCCATAGAACTTATCGCTTAAGTTACTATATGATTTAGTTGTTCATTTTGCTTTTCATTACTCACCTCACCCCTCACCCCAGGCTACAATCTCTGTGAGAGCAAGACCTTGTATGGCTTGTTCACTTTTGTGTCTCCAGCTCCTGTGTGCTTGACATACAGTCAGTGCTTAATAAATATTTGTTGACTGTGTGAATAAATGAATGTGTACCTGAAAGTAAGCTCCCTACCACTGCCAGAGAAAGTTTCCATTAATATATAAGAGGAATATCTGACTTCAAGCTGCCGAGGAAATTTGGGGTTTTGCACTGAGTTTTAAAATTCATCTCTGAGGGTCACTTTTTATTTAGAAAAATATATTTTTATAAGGAAGTATCTGTAATTTAGCCAAGCTACTAATTCTAAGTAAGTCTATCTTGTCTCTTATACTGGTTGAGTTAATTAGATCTTGACTAGTGGGTTAAAGTGTTCCAACACAGTTTTCTGCAAGTATGCTAACAAACATAGTTTCCTATAATAAACATTCATAGTCTCTTACAAGTCAGCAGTCTTGAAACTGTTAAATCTTTTATTACTATAGGCAAGCCCTTTGACTTTCTTAGAAAATAGACTTAGGAAGAAATCTAACTTCATAGACAATACAATACAGAATACATAAAGATTTAACTTAAATTTTATGGCCATGGGTTTGTAAACATTTGTTAATCTCCCTCACCCATCAAACAAAGGTTAAGAATCAATCCAGTGTTTTTGTCAATAATACTCTTATCCATCGATTCTTGAAGTTTCTTTCAAGCTTCCTGTGTAATACAAAACAATACATAATGTGTGGCTTTTGTTTTACCTTCAATTCTAATCAAGGCTAAATCGAAGATATTTGATTTGGACTGTTAGAATTTACTTTCACAAGGAAAATAATTTCCTTGGACCTTACCAGGTGAATTAAGTGCAAAGTGTATCCCCCAAATAGCCAAAGAAATTTATCTGCACATAGAACGTCTGGATACCAACCAAAATGCCAGAGCACAGCTGCTGAAGACCATGACATGTGGCAACTCACCAGGACTCTGAGGCCTCACTGGAATTTACACAGCATTTGAGTCTCAAAGGCATCCCAAGGGCTCCAGAATTGTCCCTTGCTGCTATCAAAGATGTGCCCTGTTGTGTATTTGAGCAAGGGCAAGGTTTTCCTCAGAAGATAGTTCTATGGCAAAGGAGTTTCCTATTTAAAATATCTTTCTACCAGTCCCTGAGGCAGCTTCTCCCAGATCCTATGAAAAAATCTACGCAAACACACACATACAAAAGGAAAAAGCATCCTGGAAAGCCAGACTGGAATTTAACCGTGGCCAGATCAGCTGGCAGGGGGAGTTTCCTCTCACCACAAAGAGGTGTGAGAGATGATTGAAATAGGAGGCAGAAAATATAGCTTTAAATTAAGAGGAAAAGTTATGTTTTTATTCCAGCTGTTCTGGTCTCTTAAGATAAAATTGAAGACTCTCTTTTTGGTTTTCTTGGTTTTGTTTTTGTTTTTCCATTTCGAATATTTTTTATTAACAATGAATACTGAATTTTATCAATTAAATTTTCATCAGATCTGGAGCTACTCATATGACTTTTCACCCAAGAGGAATTGATTATCCACATTACAAGGACTTGTCATATTCCATGTAAAACTAACAAAAGACAGGCGGGTGTGTAGCTGCGGGAGGGGCAGATTAGATGGAAGGCACTAGAAAGAAGTGTAACTACAAAGAGAATCTAACCATATTCAAACAATTTTGCAAATGACCTAAGTTGGTGTTCCTTTCAGGAACATAAGGGTGTCAGTAGTGGGAAATCTAAGCAATCAATTCACATATTAATAGGTCAGAGATGAAAAAAGATATTTTTAGAAGCTAAAATGGCGTTTGATAACAGTCAACAATCATTTGAACGTTCTGCTTACTGGTAGATTCTGTGAGCACCTCTCAGAAGTGAAAATCATCCTGGGTGAGCTGTCAATGTAATTGTGAGGAATGGAAAAGAGGAGGTGATATTATCATGATCTGCAATTGATACGCAGTTTTTTTTCTCTTTCTGTATCTACTGTAAAAGTTCTGACAATGAGAACTCAGTGTGATGGCTTGTTACAAAGGCCTAGCTTTTCATATAGCAGTAATAATCAGTAACAAATGTGATGAGTGTTATAGGAAAGGGATGAGGAAAAGAACCCATTACTAATAGCTACAAGAAAACCTAAATATGTAGGAGTAAATTTATCAAGAAACGTATAAGAATTATAAAAGTTGACAGACAAAAAATGTTAAAGAGAAGAACTGACATGCCTTTCCTTTTTCAGGAGGAAGGAAGTGGTTGTGTTGTGCAGATAGGGGTACTGGGCGGGGTCCTGAGTTGAGGACACCTGGAGAAGGCAGGGAGAGCCCCTCTAAGATCAGGGTGGGGCCAGAAAGAGGGAAGGAAGGGGCGAGTGGTTGTGGGCAGAGCTTTGGAACAGTACAGACTTGAGAGAGCTGGGGAAGGTGTTTTGTTCTGTTTTGTTTTGATTTGATCATTTTAAGTAGTAAGGTTTGCTTATGTCATTCTCCTCTCCTGCCCCCTTCATGAAAATCTCCATGTTTTCAACAGGCTTTGGAGTCAGGTCTTTTGGTCTTTTTAGGTGTATCACCATCCTCAGGCAGGTGTTAAGGGGGGAGCAGAAAGACCCAGTTTATTTGGATGTTTTAACTGTCTCAGAAATGAAGCTTCAAATTAAATTCAGTTCTCTGGGTCTGAGTTATGGTCTTTAACTAAGATAATGGTAATACAATAAACCACACGAAACGCTTGCTGAATTATACTTTTTATTTTTTTCCCTTGCACTCAGGTAATGAGCCTGGCTGTACCTTAAGCCCATTTTACAAGGTGGCCAAGTAATTCTCTCAATGCTTTGGAAGGATGATTTGAGTAGGACATTTGATGATGTCATTGTTGCAAGTGGCATCTATACTGACAGATTTTAGCCGGTTGCATTGACCTCTAATTTATTGGCTGTAGCACATGTATCTGTTCTAGCAAAATTGCCGCTTCCATTTCAGGCCGGCAAAACTTCATTTTTTTCTTAAAGTAATTGTTCTTTCCATTTCTATTTTAGGAGATTGGAAATGGTTGGGGTAAATATGAATAAAGAACTATAAAAATAAGTGAGACCAAATTGTAAAGAAGCATATACTCTTTCTCTTAAAGCTATGGTTTTAATCAGATTATGATATAAGTGATGTGATTAAAGTACTGGGTGTTGGTATAATTATAAAAAAAGAAGTGGTGCTTTGAACTTTTGAGTTTCATGGCCAACGCATACATTATAGAAGACTCAGGTAACGTATCCTGCTTGTCTGTGTTTTAGGCAACTTTTTCCTGTACCTGTGAGGACCCGTACGTGGGTACTTTCTGTGAAGAATTCGACGCCTGCCAGAGAAAACCCTGCCAGAACAAGGCGGACTGTATTGATACAAAGGAAAAGCAAGAAGGGAGCAATTTCACCTGCGTTTGCCCTGCCGGTATGGTTTTCCTTATTACTTTTTAGACATCACTCTGTAGAAATACAATTATTAATTAAGGATGAGTAAATAGTACTTTGCCCAGTGCAGCTGTTAGACAAGGCAACTTCAAGATCTCATTTGATTCCATCTGTCTAAACTTTATATAATCAGGGCATAGAAGAAGAAAGTAGACATGGGTTAAACATCATGACCCTTGACTTGCTTTCTGATATTAGGATGCTTCTGTTTTAGCATTCCACAAGTTTTGTTCTTCAGTAATGATATTCTTGGTCCAATAGAGGCCTGAATGTTTCAGAAACCCTTCTGCATGTGTGTATTGAGTGCTGGGTGACTATGGTAAGTAACTTGGGAAAAATCTAGGATAAACTATGAAAGTTGTTATATAAGCTACCTAATCCTCCAGGTTACGTTAATTTCCTTTTCTTCGTGTGTGCTTGTTAACCTAAGTTCTTGATACACTGTTCTCTACAATGGGCAAATCTTTAATATTGCTCGGTTTGTATGTGGGATTCTTGACTACTATAAGAGAAGTTCAAGTCCTCGGAGCCCATTGAGTGGCCCTTAGGAGAGTTGTTTTTTAGGAGGTCCAGTGGACAATGTGTCCACAGCATTCTCTTGCTCTGAAGGTTATTTTCCTGGCTTGCTGCTCAGCCGTCTCGACTACAAATCCTTCTGGAACAGAAACAGCATTTTACCAGTGACCAGCATTTTGACACAGCTGTCCTGATTCAGCTTAAAAGCAAACACCACATTACTCCTTTTTCATTGTCAAATAATGTGCAAAACTGACATCTTTCCTCTTTCCATCTCTTCCTGTTGCCAACTTCACCACTGGGTTGAGGATCAGGATGAGATGGGAGCTGGGGATGGGGAGGAAGATGGAGTGAGGTGGGAGATGGGTGATCTCTTGCTCACCGTAAGAAACAAGACCAAATAATACAGAAGTTTATAAAGTAAAAAGTGGAAGTCCTATTCCTTCCCCTAACTTTATCAAATCCTAGGGGTAGGTTAATAGCTTGGTATAGTCTTTCCAGACCACTGTGTGTGTGTTTGTATGTGTGTGTGTGTCTATTACTTGTAAAGCAAATGTTTAAATTATTCTGTATGTTTTAAACAGTAGTTAAAGAATAGACATTGTTCTCTAACTTGCTTTCTTCAGTGTCTGTTTACCAGTAGATCATAGACATCCTTCCAAGCCAGTACACACGGAACAGCCACGTTCATCTTGATGGTTGCACAGGGTGTCTCCTAAATTCACATCTCCCAGGAAACCCTCACCCCCACCCTCCAGGCTCATTTATCTCACTGCCTACTTGGCATCTTCGTGTAGCTCTCTCCAGCCACCTCAAACTCAGTCATTGCAAAACTGAACTCATCGTTTTCCCAGCCCTGCACGACTCATCTTCTAGTGTTTCACCCAGTCCTGCAAGCCAGACATCTGCCCACCACCCCCAGATCCTTTCTCCAGTCCCCATTGTATCTCCTAAAGACTTCTCAGATCCACCGCCCTCTCTGCCACTCTACCGCCATCCCTCTTTGTGCCAGGTCAGCTGCTTTTACCCCTTGCCTGTGCTGCTGGGATAACCCTTTCCCTTTTTCTCCTCCTTCATCGATTCTGGACTGCACTGCACACTGGGACCAAAGCAGTTATGCCAAAAGGAACATTACTGGTTGTCACCTCCATCCCCCAATCTGTTCCATTCTCCCTGTGGTTTCCAGTGATCCTTTACCAATGCAAATCAGATGTAGTCACCTTCCTGCTTTTAAACCCCTTCTTCCCATTGTTCTTAGAGTGAAGTCCAAAGTCCTCAGAATGGCCCCTCTGTCCTGTGTGGTTGCTCCCCCACCTGCCTTTTCAGCCCCCTCTCGCCCCACTGCTCATCTTCCTCTGGGTTCCAGCCACTCGGGACTGTCCCTGCCTGAGAGCCTGAGCGCCTTCTGCCACAGGACCCATGGCCCGTGCTTGTGCCTGGACAGCCCCTTCCTGCCTCCCTTTTGCTGGCGAACTGACCACCAGGCCTCTGTCTCAGACCTCTGTTAAATGCTCCTTTTCCTGGAGAAGCCTTGGTGAACTGCTTCCAGTCATGTCTCCCATCATTGTTCTCTTGTGCTCTGTTCCCTGTGCTCCTTTCCTTCACAACCCTCATCTGTTTTCAGTGTGCATTTATATGTGATGCTTTGTTTAATGTCTCTCTCCCCGACCAGCAAGCAGGTCCTGTATCAGTTTTCAGCCAGCATTGCATCCTATGCATTATCTGCCTGGCAAATAATGGATGCTCAGTCAACGTATTGATCAGATGAATTAATGCAAGAGTATGGAGGTAGCCTGATCTTCTCTTTAAAATCATTCCTCTATCGATAGATATTTAAGATGCCTTCAATTTATTGCATATAAGCAATACTAATGCTAACAAAGAATCTTCTACAAATAGTCCCAGTCAGGGCTTTAATCAATCTGAATTTTAATTTTGTATGTATAGTGTGAGGTAGGGATCCAATTTAATATTTTACCATAGCTTTATTTTTCTTATTACTTAAAAATATCCCATTTATATAAACACTAGTATATGAAACTTTCTATTGTATCCCTCCCTCATCAAAGCTACTGATAGAATTTAGAATGACTTGATACTTAAGTTATTTGTTTTGTTTTAAAGATTTATTTATTTGTTTACTTTTTAAAAATCCATTTGTTTTGTATCCATTTGTTGGGCAATTCTCTGAGTCTGTTTCCTGCCCTCTCTTCTCATCCTTCTCCTGTCTTCACTGGGATTCAATCCTGGGAACCTCGGATGTGGGAGAGAGGCATCCTACCACCTGCACCACCTCAGTTCCTGTTTTTTTGGTGCTTCTCATCTGGGTTCTCCTCCATGTCTCTCTCCTGTTATGTCATCATCTTGCTGCGTGGTTCAGTGGTGCCTGGGGGCTCACCCGCTTGCGGGCCCAGATGGCATGCCACGCACCTTCTATATTTTTCTTTTTATTTTACCGGGAGGTCCCCGGGATCGAACCCAGGTCCCTCCATATGGGAAATGGACGCCCAACCATTTGAGCCACATCTGCCCCCCTTAAGTTATTTTTAATTGTGCTTGTTCTTATCTCAGGCACTTATGCACAGTCTTGATTTAACCATTGATTTGAAATTTCCAGAAGCATAACTAATTACTTTTACCTACTTATAGGAACAAGAATTCCACCTCCATTGTCTAAGATGATTTAATATCTTTTCTCTTAATGGGCCTAATGGCCAAGTGGCACATTTAGGTATATAGGATTTATTTGTAGGCCTTTTAGTAACAACAACAATTATGAAAATAATAATATACTTTGACTCCAAACTGACATTAGGGCTAGAGAGTTGCACCACAAGTATATGATCTATGATAATTCCACTTAGATAGAATCAGGGATGGTTTGGTGATTGCCAGTAAATCCAGAATTTTATTGGAACCTAAAAGAGGGCAAATTGGTCTTGATTTATAAAATGATCATTCTTTATATCTTTTATCAAAATACCAAAACAACTTTATAAATCCCGTTTGTAAATAGTAGCAAGATATTGTTTTAATAAGTTACTTTCTAACAAATGTTCTTGCATACCTGTATTAGTCTGCCAAAAAAAAAAAAAAAAAAAAAAAAAAAAATGGGTTGCCTATGTCAAGTCCCAGAAATCTGTTGGCTTTTATAAAGGGTATATATTTGGGTAAAAGCTTACAGTCCCAAGGCCATGGACAATCCAACTCAAGGCACCACAAGAGGTGCTTCCTCACCAAAGTCAGCTGCCATGTGTTGAAGCAAGATGGTGGGTCATCCCTGCCTGGTATCTCCTTCCCCTCTGGGCTTCCTCTTCCTCTTGAGCTCCATGGGCCCAGCCTCTCAAGCAGGTGTTCTTAACTTTTTTGTTCCACGGACCCCTTTGCCAGTCAGGTGAAAACCGTGAACCCCTTACTAAGTCCACACTATACTGTTTATTATTTAAGAAATATATCACACCCACACCAACATGTCTCCACAAGAATAATGGTTTTTTTTGAATTTCAATTCAACCTCATGGACCCTTTGTTAAGAACGCTTGCTCCAAAGGCTTCATGCTTAAGTGGTCCTGTAGTCCTCTCTCCTGGCATAGGCCTTGTTTCTTTCCAGGCCTTCTATGTCAGTCTCAGCTGTTCTGTTCTCTTCCTAAGGTCAGCTGTAAAGTATCAGGTGAATGGCTCATCTCATCATCACTGTTTGAGCCTTCCCTTTTCTGTCATGTGGCAGGATAAAAAATGGCAGACCTTTCTCTTCCTGTATCTGTGTGAGCATCCGTTTATATCAGACCCACCAAGGGTGCAGGGACTCAACCTGAATCACGCTCACTGAAGTAGTCAAATCAAAAGCCCTAAGTCAATCTTAACAGGTAATCTAATCAAAGGTCCCTCAACTGAATTTAATGCAATCAAAGGGTCTCACACCCAGAGGAATAGATTAGTTTACAAACATAGTATCTCTCTTTTTGGAAATCATAAAATAATCTCAAACTGCCACAATATCACAGATTGAAAACTCCTTTTTTCATGAAATAATATGCAGTTTTATTTTAGATGTAGGGACCTTTGAGCAGTTTTAAAAAGATAAAAATAATCTCCACTGACATTTCACGTCATGTTCTTTTCTGAGATTCTTCTCAAAAGTTGTATAGTTTGCTTTCAGTTGTTTACCTGGAAGAAAATCTCTCCACGTAAAGCTGTTCTTTCTTGTTTAATAGAATTTTACAGCAGTTAGAGAACCACAGAAACTATTTAAATCTTTTCTACTCTCCTTGAATCTGCAGATTTCCCGCCATCTTTCTCAGAGGATGTTTTCTTACCTTTCGTTTTACCTAAAGGTAGACTCACACGGGCTGGGATCTCTCAGCCTTCTGGCCTCTCTCAGTGTCCATCTGACTACCTCCTCTTCATAGAGCTGGGTCCATGGGATACCCTCTGCCAAAGGCTCAGCCCTTTCTCATTCTCTAGAACAAATCCTGATCCAAGGTAGAAGAGATTTAGGAAGTGTTACCCTAGTACCCTCACATTCTCTTTTTGCTCATCCACCTGCTGACCCTTCCTGATGTTCTCTTAATGTTTCTCAGTTGCCATTCTCTGCAGGAACCCTTGTCCACAATGGTTGCTGTCTCCCTTCTAGCTTCTTGCTCTACCTCTTTCTAAGTTTATACCTTAGCCAACACACACACACTCTCACTCACTGACTCACTCATACACACACAGTAATAGTTAATGTTTATTGAGTGTTTCCCTTTTGCCAGGCTTGTGTTACATGTTTTCCAAGGGTCATCTTCGAACGACTTCCCAGCAGTCTTAATTATACCAGCTTCAGAGATGAGAAAACTGTGTTTTGTAGCTTGGCCAAGTAGTCAGAGCAACACTAGGCTATACTGCAGAGACAAATAAGTTCCCAAACTCAGTGGCTTCTGAGCAAAGGTTAGTTCCTGCTGTGTCACAGTCTGATGAGGACATCTCTCCAGGAGGTGACTCAGGGATCCAGGAAACTTTCATGTTGTGAAGGAACCATCCCCAACAAGTGGCCTTCACAGTTGCTGCTGAAGAGGAGGAGGAGCTGGAGAGTCATGTGGGGTGTTCTTAGAGTAGTCACTTTGTTCCATGCTCTTGGCCAGAATCCAGCCTTTTCATCCTGAGAGGCTCAGGCTAGGAAAAGGAAACAGTGTGAACACCTTGCGTGGTCTTTGTCACACCGGACACACATGCCAGTGATTGTCGGGCTGGGTCCCACAGTTACCGAGGTCCTTCTGCCTGTCTCCAAAGCCCAAGTTCTAATTATTTTATTGTACTATCTTTCTCTGCATGCAACCACATAGCATGCTGAGTACTTTCCTATTATAAATGTGTGATTCAGCATTCTCATGTCTTTTCTTTTTATTATTAGAAAAGTTGTGAGTTTACAAAGCAATTATGCATAACATACAGGATTCCCATATAGCACCCCACAACCAACCTGGCATTGTGGTGGAACATTTGTTACAATTGATTAAAGAATGACAAAATATTGCTATAAACTATAGCTTACATTAGATATATTCCCCCCCCAACCACCCTATTTTTAACACCATGTATTAGTATGTTACGTTTGTTATAGTTTATGAGAGAACTATCTCATATTTGTGCTGTTAACCACAGTCCATTGTCCACCACAGGGCTCACTGTGTTATATGGTCCCATGCTTTGTACACTTCATCCAAAGTTTACACTCAATGGCTCTCAGTTTCATTGCAGAGCTGTGTTGTTATTGCCTCAGTCAATTTTAGAACATTTTTATTACTCCAAAATGAAAAATCCCAACCTCCTTATAGCTCCCTGTTGTTGACCCTTGCATTGATATAGTACTTTCTCTGCCTTTGGTAAAAAAATATTACAATATTACTGTTAACTATAGTCCATAGTTATATTAGTTGTATTTTCTCCATGTATCACCAGATTCTTAGTATCCTGTAATAGTGATGTACATTTGTTCTATTTCATAGAAAACCATCCTTGTCTTTGTACAATTAACCACAATCCTCATCAACCATTGAGTTCACTATGTTATACCAACACAAGATTATCCTCTAGCTTTCTTCCTGTTGACATTTATCTCCCTAGACTACCCCTTTTATCTACAATCACATTTATAAGCTAGCAGTGTTAGTTACATGCACTATAATGTGTTACCATCAACTCTATCCATTTCCAAATGTTTACAATCAACCTTATTAAAAATTCTGAATACATTCAACATCAGCTTAACCTTCATTCTATCTCCTAGTAACCTATACACTAGATTTTAACTCCATGAGTTTACTCGTTGTGTTTAGTTAATATTAGTGAGATCATAAAATATTTGTCCTTTTGTGTCTGGCTTGTTTCACTCAACATAATGTCCTCCAGGTTCATCCATACTGTCATATACATCCCAATTTCATTTCTTGCTTCTGGAGGAACCGCCAAACTATCTTCCACAGAGGCTGCACTATACTACGTTCCCAGTGAAGGAGTGTTCCTAATTCTCCACATTCTCTCTAGCACTTTCAGTTTTCTGTTTTTCAATAGTGGCCATTCTGTAAGGTGTGAAATGGTATCTCATTGTAGTTTTGATTTGCATTTCCCTAATAGCTAGTGATGTAGAACATCATTTCATGTGCTTTTTGGCCATTTGTTTTTCCTCTTTGGAAAAATATCTATTCAAGTCTTTTGCCCATTGTTAAATTGGGTTGATTGTCCTTTTATTGTTGAGTTGTATGATCTCTTTCTATAACATGGAAATCAAACCCTTATCAGATATGTGGTTTCCAAATATTTTCTCCCATTGAGTAGACTGCCTTTTCACCTTCTGGCAAAATCTTTTGAAGCACAAAAGTGTTTAAATTTGAGGAGGTCCTATTTATCTATTTTTTTCTTTCATTGCTTACGTTTTGGGTGCAAAGTTTAAGAAACTGCTGCCTACCCCAATATCGTGAAGATGTTTCCCTACACTTTTTTTCTAGCAGTTTTATGGTTCTAGGTTTAATATTTAGGTCTTTGATCCATTTTGAGTTTAATTTTTGTATAAGATGTGATATATACATCCTCTTTCTTTTTTAAGATATGGATATTCAGTTTCCCAGCACCATTTGTTGAATAGACTTTCTGACCCAGCTAGTTGGACCTGACAACCTTGTCAAAAATCACTTGACCATAGGTGTGAGGGTCTACTTCTGAGCACTTAGTTTGATTCCAATGTTCAATATGTCTTATCTCCATGCCAGCACCATGCTGTTTTTACCACTGTAGCTAAGGAGTATGCTTGAAAATCAGGAAGTGAGAGTCCTCCAACTTTGTTCTTTTTAAAGATATTTTTGGCTATTGGTGGCCCCTTACCCTTCCAAATAAATTTGATAATTGGCTTTTCCATTTCTTCAGAAAAGGCTGTTGGAATTGTTTTTGGGATTGCATTGAATCTATAAATCAGTTTGGGTAGAATTTACATCTTAACAATATTTAGTCTTCCAGTCCATGAACATGGAATGTCCTTCCATTTATTTAGGTTGTCTTTGATTTCTTTTAGCAATGTTTTTTTAGTTTTCTGAATACAGGTCCTTTTCATCCTTGCTTAGGTTTATTCCTAAATATTTGATTCTTTCAGTCGCTATTGTAAATGGAATTTTTTCCCCTGACTTCCTCCTCAGATTGCTCATTACTAGTGTATATAAATAACTACTGATATTTGCATATTAACCTTGTATCCTGCAACTTTGAGCTTGCTTATTAGCTCTAGTAGCTTTGCTGTGGATTTTTCAGCACTTTCTAGGTATAGGGTCATATCATGTATGAATAGCAAAACTTTTACATCTTCCTTTCTAATTTGTATGCCTTTTATTTCCTTTTCTTGCCTGATTGTTCTAGCTAGAACTTCCGGTACAATAATGAGTAACAGCAGTGACAGTGGGCATCCTTGTCTTGTTCCTGGTCTCAGTGGGAAAGCTCTCAGTCTTTCACCATTGAGTATAATGTTAGCTGTGGGTTTTTCGTATATACCCTTTATCATGTTGAGGAAGTTTCCTTCTATTCCTATCTTTCAGAGTGTTTCTATCAAGAAAGGATACTGTATTTTGTCAAATGTCTTTTCTGTGTCTACTGAGATGATCATGTTTTTTTTTCTTTTTTGATTTATTAATATGGTGTATTACATTAATTTTTCTTGTGTTGAACCACTATTGCATACCAAGGTTAAAACCCACTTGATCATGTGTTTAATTCTTTTAATGTATTGTTGGATTCAATTAACAAGCCTTTTGTTGAGGATTTTTCCATCTAAATTTTATAGAGAAATTGGTCTGCAATTTTCGTTTTTTGTAGTATCCTATCTGGCTTTGGTATTACAGTGATGTTGACTTCATAGAATGAGTTTGGTAGCATTTCCTCCTGTTCAGTTTTTTGGAAGAGTTTGAGCAAGAGTGGCATTAAATCTTCTTTGCATGATTGGTAGAATTCACCTGTGAAGCCATCTGGTCCTGGACTTTACATTTTTGGGAGGTTTTTGATGACTGTTTCACTCTCTTGTTATTTGGTTTGTTGAGATCTTCTTTTTCTTCTAGTCAATGTAGTTTGTGTGTTTCTAGGAATTTGTCCATTTTTGTCTACATTGCCTAGTGTGTTGGTGTACAGTTGTTGACAGTATCCTCTTATGATCTCTTTTATTTCAGTAGGTTCATTAGTAATGTTCCCCATGTCATTTCTGATTTTATCTACATCTTCTCTTTTTATTTCTTTGTTAATCTAACTAAGGGTTTGTCAGCTTTGTTGATCTTCTCAAAGAAGCAACTTTTGGTTTTGTTGGTTCTCTCTATTGTTTTTTTGTCCTCAATTTCATTTATTTCTGCTCTGATCTTTATTATTTCTTTCCTTTGGTTTGCTTTGGGATCAGTTTATTGTTCTTTTTTTAGCTCCTCCAGGGATGTGGTTAGGTCTTTCATTTAAGCTCTTTCTTCCTTTTTAATGCAGGCATTTATAGCTATAAATTTCCCTTTCAGCAATACCTTCATTGCATCCCATAAGTTTTTGATGCTGTGTTCTAATTTTTATTCAGCTTTGTATACTTCCTGATTGCTCTTGCAATTTCTGTTTGAGTGTTGTTTAACCTCCATACATTTGTACATTTTCCAGTCTTCCACTTGTTCTTGATTTCCATTATGATGAGAGAAAGTGCTTTGTATAATTTCAGTCTTTTAAAATTACTTGAGACCTGCTTTATAATCCAACATATATTCAATCCTGGATCCATGAGCACTTGAGAAAAATGTGTATCCTACTATATTGGGCTGCATTGTTCTGAATATGTGTGTTAGGTCTAGTTCATTTATTAAGTTTAAGTTCCTTATTCCTATTGATCTTCTTTGTATATGTTCTGTCTATTGATGTGAACAGTGTATTGAAGTCTCCAACTATTACTGTAGTGATGTCAGTTTTGCCATGTGTATTTTGGGTCACCCAGGTTAGGTGCATAGATATTTATGGTTGTTATTTCTTCTTGGTGGATTGCCCCTTTTATCAATATATAATGTCCTTCTTTGTGTCTTGTTACTGCTTTACACTTGAAGTTTATTTTGTCTGATATTAGAATAGCTACCGTAGCTTTTTGTTGTTGTTTTTTTGTTACTGTATATGTGGACTATCTTTTTCCAGCCTTTTAGTTTCAACCTATTTGTATCCTTGGGCCTAAGGTGAGTTTCCTGTAGACAGTATATAAATGGCTTATAGATTTTTAAAATTTATTTCACCAGTCTGTGTCTTTTAACTGGGGAGTTTAATCCATTAATAGTCAATGTTATTACTGTAAAGTACTTACTTCCCCCATTTTGTCCTTTGGCTTTTATATGTCATTTCTTATTTTCACCACTCTTTTTGCACTTTTAGTTACTTTCACTTACAATCTTTATTTCTAGACTCTCTTCTAAGCCTCTCTCTCCTGTCTTTTCCTTTCAGTCTGCAGCACTCCTTTTAATATTTCTTGTAAGGCTTGTCTCTTGGTGATGAACGCTCTTAGTTTCTCCTTATCTGAGAATGCTCTAAACTCACCCTCATTTTTGAAGGACAGTTTTGCCAGATAAGATTCTTGGTTGGTGATTTCTCTCTTTCAATGTCTTAAATATATCATACCACTATATCTCACCTCTGTGGTTTCTGATGATAAATCAGCACTTAATCTTATTGAAGATCCCTTGTATGTGATGAATTGCTTTTCTCTTGCTTTCAGAATTCTCTCTATATCTTTGGCATTTGACATTCTGATTAGTATGTGACTCAGAGTAGAACTATTCATATTTATTTGGAGTGGAGTACATTGAGCTTCTTGGACATGGATATCTATGTCTTTCAAAAGAGTTGGGAAACTTTTCACCATTATTTCCTCCAATATTCCTTCTGCCCTTTTCCTTTCTCTTCTCCTTGTAGGACACCCATGACACATATGTTTGTGCATCTTATGCTGTCATTCAGTTTCCTGAGACCCTGTTCAATATTTTCCAGTCTTTTCTCTGTTCTTCTGTATGTTCAGTTTCAGAATCCCTGTCTTCTAGCTTGCTTGTCCTTTCTTCTGATTCTTCAAATCTACTGTTGCATGCCTCCAGTATATGTGTATATATATATTTTTAGGTACCAGAGCTTAGGGCTTGAACACAGGACCTTGTTTGTGGGAAGCTGGCACTCAACCACCGAGACATATCCTCTCCTCCACTATATTTTTAATTTTACTTATTGTGTCTTTCATTCCCATAAGATCTGTTATTTTTCTTTGCAGTCTTTCAAATTGTTCTTTGTGCTCATCCAGTGTCCTCTTAATATCCTTAATCTCTTTAGCTATCTCATTGGATTTATTAAGGAGATTTGTTTGACTATAAGTGATTAGGTGTCTCAAATCCTGTTTGTCATCTGGAAACTTAATTTCTTCCTTTGGCTGGCCTGTAGCTTCCTGTTTTTTATAGTATGGCTTGTAATTTTTTGCTGGTGTCTTCAGCACCTGGTTTTCTTGATGTATTTATTCTGGACTTAGTTTCTCTCTTTAGCTTAGGGCTTTCTTGTTGATTGGCTTTGTGCTAAAGCTCCTCTTTGACACTTGGTTCAACATATTTTGGAACTTTATAATAGCTCATGTTTAAAAAAGAATTTTTTCGGCTCTTATTCATCTGATTCTTGTCCTGAATATATGGTACATTTTTGAGATTGTGTTATTTGTGCACTTATTCCATCCCCAGGAGAAAGATTCCTTTCCCCTTTTCCTCCACTGGGAATATTAGTCTGTTCTGTTTGTTTTTGATTTGCTTCTATATGTTTTAAACACTCCTTTCGTTTTCTCTAGCAGCTTTTACCAAGAGGAATAATTTCATTAGTGGATCCCTCTAGGGACAACCTTTGCAGATCAGATTTCCCAGCTAAAACAGGCCTAGAGACCTATGAATGGGGTGTAGATATTTTCCAGTGTGCCCCAGGGAGTAGACCTTAAAGGTTTCTCTTTGAAGACTCCCCGAATCTGTGCTTTCCTGACATGGCACTCTTCAGACAGCTGTTTCCTGCGGCCCTATAGTAGTGCTGCACCTTTAATTCTCAGCCATATATGGGATGTGGTTGAGACTGAGGCTGCCAGCAGCACCTGGATGAAACTTTTGCACAAAATCCCAGACCCTGTGATCTGAGATCTTGCCTGCATTGAACTTTGCCCCACCCTGTCCCTCTTTTAGTGGGGAAGAGCAGCCCTTCCACAAGTTGATCCCTGCCTCTTCAAGAGGGTACTGGGTCTCTAAATTAGCTGCTGTTCCTCCCCTGCCAGAGGCAGGATTGAGACAGAGACTGCTGATTGCTTTCTGAGCTGATCCAGAGTTGAAACTGTTCCCAGTTGCCCCAAGAAAATTTTCTCTCCTGCCGGGGGCAGGGTTGGTGCTGAGGGTGTGGGTGGTACTTTGTGATCGTGCAGGCTGAAACTGCCTGCATTATAGACAATGGAGCTCCACCCCCCTTCCTCCCTTGCCAGGGGCAGGTAGGCAGGCCTTTACTTGAGAGAAGAAATACTAGGCATTTTGTCCCTTCAAAAAGGGCTGGCTGCTTGAAATGAGGAGTTTTCTATTTAGTTTAGTTCTGAACATCCTTGAAAAAAATTTTTTTTTCCATAGGAAAACCACATCTCCTATGTGAGAGAACTGTTTACAAGTTAATTAGCTTCAATTAATCTCTGAAGCATTAGAGATCTCTGAAGCATGAGAACTCTCAAACAGAAGGAAGTGTGTTTTCCTTTAGAAAGTTTGTCCCACTGTGCTCTAATTGTTATAAGCTTGAGCCTGAGAAAGTGCCTTTCTTCATGAATGAGTTAATTCCAACCTGGTTGTTGTTGCCAGAGAATAAAATCCCAACAAAGTCTCTTCATGTAGACTTTGTCTTGACATGATGCTCATTTCCTTTGAGCAGAGAACATTTCTTAGTAAGTGAAAGTATTCTTTTCAGCAAAGAATCTGCAGCTCCAAATTTGTTAACAATTTTGATATGTTGCTTTAATTTCTACATCAAATAACAGTATAAAAAGAATTCTTTGAGTCACGGGTAATCTAGAAATGTGTGATTTTGGCAGCTTAGGTGTTGAGTCAGTTAAATAACAAGCTGTTATAGTTTTCATTTTGAATTTTAACACGTTTGTTTGGAAGCAGGAGATGAAATTTTAAATAATAAAACCTTGATAAAAATCATATGCATGTATATAATACAAAATGGACTGTAGATTATGGTCACTAAAATTTCCGTTTTGGGGAAAAATGATACCATATGTGATTTTTCTTGAAACTTTCTCATAATACTCTCAAATAGGAGGGAATTGTGAACAGCATCAAAGGCAGCAGGAGAAGCTAAGAGGAAGTTATTGAATCTGGCAACAGGGTTTATCCATGCCATTGGTGTCTCCTGTTACACTTAGGTTATGGACTTTATCAAAGGCTTTGCGGACTCTTTAAGAGACCTCAGGGGTGGAAGCATCCAAGGGCAGCTGGAAGTTCCAGCTCTGTGAAGTACAGTGTCACACTTGCAGATAGTCACGGCCACTCAATGTTCATGTGGCCAAGAAGCTATGAACAACCTCAAGTGACATCGGTTGGCAATGGTGACACGAGCGGGGTGTGAGCAGATGTGAGAGTGAATGAGCAGCAGGTCCGAACTGCTCTAAAGATACATTAACGGGAAAACTTATGTGAGGAATAGATTTAGAGAAATTTTTATTTTATTTTTTTTAAAATTTGAGCACATTATTTTAAGAGTGCCAGCTCTGGAGCCAAACTGTCTAGATTACAATCATAAATCCCACGTTATTAAACTTCAAAGGTGAGCTCTTTTCCCTGTTTCCCACGTAGCCCAAATATGGTTCGGAATAAGATTCCTGGTGATCCTACTTATTGTTCGAGGTTAGGTACCAGGGCACAAACCTGGTGCATCTGCCCTGGAGCCTGGGCCCCTGCGTTGCCCCGTGGGCCCACAGTACTGGGGCCAACAGTCCTGCTCTTACCATTTTCTAACTGGGGTCCTTGGATAAGTTAGTTATCCTCTCTGGACCTGCTTCCTCCCCTCTGTGAGGAGATTACAACAACCTTCACCACCACTGGCAAATGAGAAGGCAGTCTTCATGAGTGCAGGGACCTGGTCAGTGCTAGGGATGCATCTCTCTAGCTCCTCACCCAGTGCCTGGCATGTAGTAGTTACTTAATAAAGATTTTAAAGATAGCTTTATTGAGGTCCAATTCACCCATTTGAAATGTACAAGTCAGTGGTTTGTAGCATATTCACAGATAAATGCAACCATCATCAAGTCAATTTTAGAGCACTTTCATCACCTCAGGAAAAAACTCCCTATCCTTTAGCTATCCCAGTGACACCCCCAGTCTCTGCCCTTACCCCCACCAGCCCTAAGGAACCACTAATCTACTTTCTTTCTATAGATTTTCCCTATTTTGGATTTTCATCTGATTGGAAACATATAGTTTGTAGTTCTTTGTGGCTGTCTTATTTTACTTAGCATAGTGTTTTCAAGGTTCATTCATGTTGTATCATGTATCAGTTCTTCATTGGTTTGTATGGCCGAATAATATTCCATTGAATGGATATACCACATTTTGTTTATCCATTTATTCATTGATAGACATTTGGTTATTCCACCTTTTGGCTATTATGACTCTTGCTGCTAATAACCATTTGTGTACAAATTTCTGTGTGGATGTATGTTTTCATTTCTCTTGATTGTGTATCTAAGAGTGAAATTGTTGGGTCACATGATAATTCTATGTTTAATAGTTTAAGGAACCACTAGATTGTTTTCTGAAGGGACTGGACCATTTTACACTCTTACCAACTTCATGTATGGAGTTTCCAGTATCTCTCCATCCTAGCCAACACTTATCTGACTTTTTGATTCTAGCCATCTTAGTGGGTGTGAAGTGGTATTTCATTGTGCTTTTGAGTTGTACTTCTCTGATGACTAATCAGAAATCTTTTCATGTGCTTTATTGAACATTTGTATGTCTTTGGAGAAATGTCTGCTTCTTTGCCCTTTTTAAAAATTGGGCTGTCATTTTATTTTATTATTGAATTTTACAGTTTTTATATATTCTAGGTACCAGTCTCTTTTTGGATATATGATTTGAAAATATTTTCTCCCATTTTGAGACTGTCTTTTCACTTTCTTGTTAGTGTCCTTTGAAGCATAAAGGTTTTAATTTTGATTTTGATGAAGTCCAATTTAACTTTTTTTGTTGTTGATGCTTTTGCTTTAGGTGTTATATTTTTTGAAATCCAAGAATCCTTTTCAAATCCAAGGTCATGAAGATTTGCTCCTATGCTTTCTTCTCAGAGTTTTATAGCTTTTGCTCTTAGATTTAGGTCTGATCATTTTGAGTTAATTTTTTAAGGGTGAGGTAAGGGCCCAACTTCATTCTTTTGCAGTGGCTATCCATTTGTTCCAGCACCATTTGTTGAAGAGACTATTCTTTCCACATTGAGTGGACTTTGCTGTCTGATGAAAAATCAGTGGACCATAGGTACATGGGTTTAATCCTGGAAACTCAATTTTATTTCATTCATTTATGTGTGTATCCTTGTGCTAGGAACCCACTCTTAATTACCATTGCTGTATAGTAAGTCCTGAAATAGGGAAGTGTGAATCCTCCTATTTTATTCTCCTTTTAAAGGATTGTTTTGGCTATTCTGGGTCCCTTGAAATTCCATATGATTTTAGAATTAGCTCATCATTTTGTACAAGACTTCAGCTGGGATTCTGGTAGAGATTGCATTGAATCTGTAGATTAGTATGAGTAGTATTGCCATCTTAATAGTATTAAGTCGTCTTCCAATCCATGCACATGGGATGTTTTTATATTCATTTAGATCTTCACTTTCTTTTAACAATACTTGTAATTTTCAGAGTATAAATTACAGCCTTTTGTTAAATTTATTCCTAAATCTGTTTTTTTTTAATTTTCACCTTATTTAATTTCATTTAAATTTGGCTCTTGGTACTCTTTCAGGTGAGATGGTAAGAATCAATTTTATTGATACATATTAATAAAACATACAATTCATCCAAAGTGTACAATCAGTGGTATTTGGTATAATCACAGAGTTGTGCATTCATCACTTCAATCATTATTAGAGCATTTTCATTATTTCAATAATAATAAACAAAAACCAGACAAAATTCCTCACCTCTCAATCTCTCTATGGTTCCTCTGCTATACATAGATGCTGTTTCCGGCTATTCTTGCACAATTATTTATTTGTTTACTAAGCAGTTTTATTGAGATATGTTCACATCCCATATGATCTGTCCAAAGTGGATAATCGGTGGCTTTTAGTCTAATCACAATGTTGTACATTCATCATCACCAAAATTTTAGAACAATTTCATTACTCCAAAAAGAAAGACTCCATGCCCTTTAGCATTCCTTCCCTAGCCCTACATAATCACTAATCTAATTTCTTTTTTATAAATTGATTTATATTTGCATTTTATATAAATGGAATCATACAATATGTAGTACTCTGTGTCTGGTCCCCTTCACTTAGTATAATGTTTTTGATTTTTTTTTTTGTCTGATATTAACATTTTGTAGTATTAACCTACATTTGTTAACTTCAAAGAAAAATGGTCTTATATATGCAATTTTATCTGTGTTCATATTTAACATAATATATTTATATTTCAAATAATATATTTAGTTCATAATAGTGCAAACATACAGTATTTGTCCTTTTGTGTCTGGTCTGCTTCACTCAACAAAATGTCCTCCAGATTCATCCATGTTGTTATATATTTCATGACTTCATTTCTTCTTACCACTGCATATTAGTCCATCGTGTATATACTCCACAATTTGTTTATCCATTCATTAGTTGATAGACGCCTGGGTTGTTTCCAACTTTTGGCTATCATGAATAAAGCTGCTATGATCATTGGTGTGCATATGTCTGTTTGTGTCACTGCTCTCAGTTATTTTGGGTATTATCTGCCAATGGTATTGCTGGGTCCCATGGAAAATCTATATTCAACTTCCTTAGGAACTGCCAAACAGTCATCCACAGTGGCTGTACTATTCTACATTCCCACCAACAGTGAATAAGCGTTCCTATCTCTCCACATCCTTTCCAACATTTACAGTTTTCTGACTTTTTAATAGTGGCCAGTCTAATAGGTGTGAAATGATATCTCCTTGTAGTTTTGATTTGCCTTTCTTTAATTGCTGGTGATGCTGAACATTTTTTCATGTGTTTCTTTGCCATTTGTATGTCTCCTTTGGACAGTTTTTTCAAGTCTTTGGTCCGTTTTTTAATTGGACAGTTTTTATTGTTGAGTTTTATGATCTCCTTATATATCATGGATATTAAACTCTTGTCAGATATGTGGTTGCCAAATATTTTCTCCCATTGAGTTGGCTGCCTTTTCACCCTTTAGACAAAATACTTTGAGGTGCAAAAGTGTTTAATTTTGAGGAGGTCCCATTTATCTATTTTTTCTTTCATTGCTCTTGCTTTGGGTGTAAGGTTTAAGAAACCACTGCCTACCACAAGATTGTGAAGATGTTTTCCTACATTTTCTTCTAGAAGAAAAGTTGTTCTATGGTGGTTGTTTTTATATTTAGGTCCTTGATCCATTTGAATTAATTATTGTATAAGGTGTGAGAATAGGGGTCTTCTTTCTTTTGAATATGGCTCTCCAGTTATCCCAGCACCAATTGTTGAATAGACTGTTCTGGCCCAACTGGGTGGGCTTAATAGGTTTGTCAAAAATCACTTGGCTGTAGATTTGAGGGTTAATTTCTGAGTTCTCAATTCAGTTTCATTGGTCAGTCTGTCTGTCCTTATGCCAGTACCATGCTGTTTTTACCACTGTAGCTAAGTAATATGCTTTAAAGTCAAGAAGTAAGAGTCTTCCAATTTCATTTTTAAGACATTTTTGACCCTTTGGGGCCCTTTACCCTTCCCCAAATTTTTAATTATTGGCTTTTCGATTTCTGTGAAAAAGGCTGTTGGCATTTTTATTGAGATTGCATTGACTCTGTAATCAGTTTGGGTAGAATTGACATTATAACGGTATTTCGTCTTCCAATCCATGAACATGGAATATCCTTCCATTTATTTAAATTGTCTTCAGTTTCTTTTAGCAATGTTTTGTTTTCTGAATACAGGTCTTTTATGTCCTTGGTTAAGTTTGTTCCTAAATATATGATTGTTTTAGTCACTATTAAAAATGGAATTTTTTTCTGATTTCCTCCAGACATTGCACATCAGTATTGTATAGAAATGCTATTGAATTTTGCATATTAATCTTGTATCCTGCCTCTTTGCTGAATTCGTCCATTAATTCTAGTGGCTTTGTTGTGGATTTTTCAGGATTTTATAGGTATAGGATCATATCATCAGCAAATAGTGAAAGTTTTACTTCTTCCTTTCTTATTTGGGTGCCTTTTATTTCTTTGTCTAGTCTAAATGCTCTAGCTAGAACTTCTAGCAGTATTGAATTATACTGGTGACAGTAGGCATTCTTGTCTTGTTCCTGATCTCAGCAGGAAAGCTTTCAGTCTTTCACTGTTGACTAAGATGCTAGCTGTAAGTTTTTCATATATGCACTTTACCATATTGAGAAAGTTTCCTTCTACTCCTATCTTTTGGAGTGTTTTTATTTTTTATTAAGAAAGGATGCTGAATTTTGTCAAATGCCTTTTCTGCATCAATAGAGAGGATCATATGATTTTTCTTCAATTTATCAGTGTGGTTTATTACTCTAATTGATTTTCTTGTGTTGAACCACCTTGCATATCTAGGGCAAAATCCACTTGATCATGATGCATAATTCTTTTAATGTGCTTTTGGATTCAGTTTACAAGTATTTTGCTGAGGATTTTTGCATCTATATTCATTAGAGATATTGGTCTTTAATTTTCTTTTTTTGTAGTATCTTTATTTGGTTTTGGTATTATGGTGATGTCACTTCATAGAATGAGTTTGGTAGCATTCTTTCCTGTTCAAGTTTTGGAAGAGCTTGAGCAAGATCGGTTTTAGGTCATCTTATAATGATGGGTAGAATTCATCTGTAAAGCCATCTGGTCCTAGGCTTTTCGTCTTTGGGAGGTTTTTGATATTCTTTTAATCTTTTCACTTGTGATTGTTTTGTTGAGGTCCTTTACGTCTTATAGCTAGTTTGTGTGTTTCTAGGAATTTGTCCATCTCATGTTTATTTTCTAGTTTTTTTGGCATACAGTTATTCATAGCATCCTCTTATGATCTCTCTGCAGGGTCAGTGGTAATGTCCCCCCTCTCATTTCTGATTTTATTTGTGTCTTCTCTCTCTCTCTCTCTTTTTTTTTTGTCAGTCTAGCTAAGGGTTTGTCGTTTTGTTGATCTCCAAGAACCAACTTTTGCTTTTGTTGATTCTCTCTAATTTGTTGTTGTTCTCAATTTCATTTATTTCTGTTCTGATCTTTACTATTTCTTTCCTTTGACTTGGTTTGGGATTATTTTTCTGTTCTTTTTCTATTCTTCCATGTGTGCAGTTAGGTCTTCAATTTTAGCTCTTCCTTCTTTTTTAATGTAAGGATTGAGGGGTATAAATTTCCCACTCAGCACTGGCTTTTTGGGGTTCCTTATGTTTTGATATGTTGTGTTCTTATTTTCATTCATCTCAAGATATTTGCTGAATTCTCCTGCAATTTCTTCTTTGACCCACTGATTATTTAAGAGTGTGTTGTTTAATCTCCGTATATTTATGAATTTTCCCTTTTTCTGTCCATTATTGAATTCCACCTTCATTCTGTTATGATCAGATAAAGATATGTTTTGTATAATTTCAATCTTTTAAAATTTATTGGGGATTGTCTTGTGACCCAGCATTTGATCTATCTTGGAGAAGGATCCATAGTACTTGAAAATAATGTATATCCTGCTGTTTTGTGGTGCAGTGCTCTATAGAGTCTGTTAGGTCTAGTTTATTTATCATATTATTCACGCTCTCCATTTCTTTATTTATTCTCTGTCCAGAAGTTCTTTCTAATACTGAGACTGGTATATTGAAGTCACCAGATATTATTGTAGAGACCTCTATTTCTACCTTTAGCTTTGCCACTGTGTGCCTCGTGTGTCTTGGAGCATGAGGTTGGGTGCATAAATATTTAGTATATTTCATTCCTCTTTCTGAATTGTCCCTTTTATTAATATATAAGGCACTTCTTCACCCCTTATAACAGTTTTGCATTTAAAAGCTATTTTATCCAATGTTGTATGGCTACTCCAGCTCTTTTTTGGTTACTATTTGCATGGAATATCTTTTTCCAACCTTTTACTTTTTTAACCCGGTTGTGTCCTTTCATCTGAGGTGAGTCTCTTGTGGACAACATATAGATGGTTCATATTTTTAAAATCCATTCTATCAGTCTATGTCTTTTGATTAGGGAGTTTAAGCCATTAACGTTCAATGTTATTAGTGTAAAGGCATTACTTCATCCATTTTGACTATGGCTTTCTGTTGTCATATTGTGCTATTGGCTGTCTTTTTACCCTTTAATTTACCCTTTAATCTTCATTTCTACACTCTTCTTTCTCCAAGTCTCTCGCTCTTGTTTTTTCCTTTCAGGCTGCAACACTCCCTGTAGTATCTCTTGTAATTCTGGTCTTTTGGTAACATATTCTATCAGTTTTTGTTTGTGAAGACTTTGCACTCCCCTTCATTTTTGAAGGACAGCTTTGTCAGATACAGAATTCTTGGCTGGCAGTTTTTCTCTTTCAGTACCTTAAATACATCATACCACTTTCTTCTCTCCTTTGTGGTTTCTGATGAGAGGTCAGCATTTAATCTTGTCAAGGTTCCCTTGTATGTGATGCTTTTCTTTTCTCTTGCTGCTTTCAGAATCTTCTCTTTATTTCTGATATTTATCATTCTAAATAGTAGGTGTCTTGGGGTTGGTCTGTTTGAATTTATTCTGTTTGGGGTGCATTGTCCTTCTTCAATATTGATATTTATGTCTTTCCTAAGGGCAGGAAAGTTTTCAGTCATTAGTTTCTCAAATATTCTTTCTGCCCCTTTTCTTTTCTTTTCCTTCTGGGACACTGATAATGTGTATGTTTTTGCATTTTGCATTGTTATGCAATTCCTTGATAACCTATTCCAATTTTTCCCTTCTCTTCTCTTTCTGTTCTCCTGTCTTTTCCCGTTCAGATATTCAGTCTTCAAAATCACTAGTTCTGGCTTTGAGCAATCCAAATCTGCTCTTAACTACATCTAATATATTTTTAATCCCACCCTTTGTGTCTTTCATTCCCATAAGTCTTTGCAGACTTTCAAATTGTTCTTTATGCTCACTCAGTATCTTCTTACTATCCTTTATCTCTTTAGTCATATTTTCTTTCAATTCTTTGAATTGATTTAAGAGAGTTGTGTGATTGTCATTGATTAATTATCTTAAATCCTTTATCTCTTCAGGATATTTCATGTGTTCCTTTGTCATCTCTTCCTGCTTCCTAGTATGGCTTGTAATTTTTTGCTGATGTCTAGGCTTCTGAATACATTGGTGAATCTCTCTTGCCTATTATTATTTTACAGCTCTTCTTTGATATTTGATTCAACTTATCCTAAGTCTTTAAAATTGCCCAGCTTAAGTTGTCAAAATCATGCCCGATACTCACTAATGGTGTGCAGATTTTCTCCCAGAAGTTAGAGAACTCAGAGACTCTAGTGCAGTTTTTGTCCATTCAATTTCCAGACCAGCCAGCAGATGGTACTTGTTGGCGCAACTTTTCGTGGAAGTGTATCTTTTGGTTTTCTTTTATTTTGGTCTGGCTGGAGCCGAGATTCAAATCAGACTCTGCTGCCCAAATTCACTGAAGAAAAGCCCCCCAACTCCCCTTCCCTTTTCCTTTGTAACAGCTAATGGGAGAAGATGTCTTCTCCCCCCTCTCAGCTGCAATGAAACAGGGGTTTTACCCTCACTTAATATGTAGGGAGTGGAGGGGGAGCCTTTCCCGGATGCTGGGAGGTTCAGTAACTCACAGTATGTTAGTTTTGGGTTCTTTGTTTCTCTGTCCCTCACCTTCCTGAGAGTTGTGAAGCACTGTCCTGATCTGACCTCCAAAGCAGGTCCCTCCAGCAGCTTTTGGATCTTTCTCCATTGTTTCTGTGAGAGAGCTGAAGCCTTGTCTGCCTAATCTGATGCCATCTTCTATATTTGTGTTTTTGATACTCTTGTGAATGCAGCTGTTTCATTAAGTTATTTTTGGGTTGTTCACTGCAAGTGTAGAGAAATATAACCGACTTTTGCATGTTGATCTTGTATCGTGCAACATTGTTGAACTTAGAAGTTATGTTTTTTTTCAGTGAATTTCTTAGGATTTTCTTTATATAAGATCATGTCATCTACTAATAGTGATAAGTTTATTTCTTCTTTCCCAATCTAAATTCTTTTTATTTCTTTTATTGCCTAATTGCCCTGGCAAGAATATTCTGGCTAGGATGAATAGAGGCTAGGATGGACATCCTTGTCTTATTCCAGATTTTAGGGGGACAGCATCTAGTCTTTCACCATTAAGGATGATATTAGCTATGAGTATTTCAGGATGTCCTTTATCGGGTTGAGGAAGTTCCCTTCTATTCCTAGTTTGTTGATCATTTCATCATGGAAAGGAGGTTGGATTTTGTCAAATGCTTTTTACGTATCGAGATGGTCATGATTTTTGTTTTTATTCTAGTGATATTATTATATTAATTTATTTTCAGATGTTAAACTTCCTGGGATAAATCCCATTTGGTTATGGTGTATAATTCTTTCTACATGTTGCTTGTTTCTGTTAGCTAGTATTTTTTGAGAATTTTTATGTCCATATTCATAAGAGATATTGCTCTCTGGTTTTCTGTATTTGTAATGTCTTTGGTTTTGGTATCGGGATAATATTGGCATCATAGAAGGAATTTGGAAATGTTCCCTACTCTTCTATTTTTGGAATAGTTTGTAAAGAATTGTTAATTATTCTTTGAACGTATGGCGTAATTCAGTGGAGAAGTCATTTGGTTCTGGACTTTTTTTGTTGGCAGTTTATTGATTACTGACACAATTTCTTCACTTGCTATTGATCTATTTAGATTTCTATTTCTTCTTGAGTCAATTTCCATAATTAGTATCTGTCTAAAAATTTGTTCATTTCCTGTAAGTTACCTACTGTTGGCATACAATTGTTCATAGTATTCTTTCATTACCCATTTTATTTCTGTATCATTGGTAGTAATGTCCCATATTTTATTTCTGACTCTAGGAATTTGTCTTCTCTTTCTTAATCTTGATAAAATTAGCTAAAAGTTTGTCAAATTTGATGATTCCCCGCCCCCCCCCCCCAAGCCATCTTCTGGCTTCATTAACTCTTCTCTTTTGTTTTTCTATTCTCTATTTCAATCATTTCCACTCCAGTCTTAATTTTTTCTTCCTTCTGCTTGCTTTAGTTTAGTTTGCTTTTTTCCCAATGTGCTAAGGTAGGTTAGGTTATTGATTTGAGATCTTTCTTCTTACTGTAGGTATTTACAGCTCTAAGTTTCCCTTTAGTTGTATCAGAAGTTTTGATATGTCATCTTGATTTTCATTCATCTCAAAGCATTTTCTGATTTCCATTCTGAGTTTTTCTTTGGTCCATTGGTCATTTAGGAGTGTGTTGTTTAATTTTCATGTATTTGTAAATTTCTCAAGTTTTTATCTGTTATTGACTTTTAATTTTATTCTATTGTGATCAGAAAATACATATAGTATTATGTCTATCCATATAAATTTATGCCCTGGAATATAGTTTATGCCAGACAGTGCTCCATGTGCACTTGAAAAGAATGTATATTTTGTTGTTGTTTGGTGTAGTGTTCTATATGTCTGTTAAGTCTAGTTGGTTTGTTGTATTGTTTGTCTTATGTTTCCTTTGCTGATCTTTGTAGTTATTTTATCAATTATTGCAAGTGAGAGATTGAAGTCTCCAACTATTATTTTTGAATTGTCTATTTTTCCTTTCATTTCTAACAACTTTTTGCTTCATGTATTTTGGTGCTCTGCTATTGGGTGTTTTTATGTTTTTAATTGTTACAGAGTCCTGTTGCAGTGACCCTTTTATCATAAAAATCCCTCTTTTGGAATCTGTGCTCCCGAGAGTGACATTAGACTCAAATAAGTCCTCCCTGCACATGGTTCACCAGTCCCTTCTATTCAAACCTATATGCGATGCTGGAGTTTTTAGGTATACTTCCAGAGACTGGAGCCTCCCGCCTACCTATGTGCCAGGTGTGCATGAAATCTAGGTGGAGCTGCAACTCCTACCCTACAGCTCAATGGACTCATCCATGTCACCTGGTGAGGAGACAACGATGGGAAATGGACATCCCAGGGAATGGAGAGGGTCTGCATCTGCAGGCAGGATCATCCCACCCACCATATCCATGGGCTATAAGCCCTCTCTCACTTGGAGTTGGAGTGGACATCACCATCCCAGTCCCCTCAGGATTGGGGGAAGAACTATGGACTAGAGTGGACTTGATGGTATTCTCTTGTTCACATATGGTGATTCTAGCAATGCAGGAAATTATAACAATGAGGTGGAGCCAGTGGCCACTTGACACTCTTGGGGTAGGGAGGGGACGAGCAGTTGAAATACAGTGGCTTCTTTGGGAGTTGGAGGTTGTCCTGAGTACTGTTGTGGCAATGGATGTAGGCCATTTTAAATCAGCACACACCACTCAGAACTGAGTGGGAGAGAGTGTGGTCTACAGTGTGAATTGTGGTCTATGGTTGGTGGCAAGGCTCCAGGATGTGTAAGTTCATTGAGGGTGGTGGGCCACACTGTGGGAGATGTTTGTGTGGGATGTGATGGAAGGTGTGGGAGGTGGGCAACATGGGAATCCCAGTGGGTTCCGTGTAATATTTTGGGTAATCTAAGCACCTCTTAAAATATATGTGTATATATATATATAAACAACATTTTTGTAAGCAAATACACATATATGCATATATATTTATATATCATTTTGCAAATGTTTGTATGTATTGTGAGAATTTTGATTTTTACCCATAATAAAAAAAAAAAATCCCTCTTTTTTTCTAATAACATTAAAAAAAATTTTTTAAGTCTATTTTTTCCCTAATATCCTAATATTTTGTATAGCCACTCCAGATTTCCATTGGTTGCTGTTTGCATGATATATCTTTTTCCATTCTTTTACTTACAGTCTATTTGTGTCTTTGAATTTAAAGTCTGTTTCCTGTCTACAATATATAGCTGGGGCATACTTTTTTTTTTTTTCCCGGTCTGACAGTCTCTTGATTGGGTCGTTAAATCCATTCACAGTTAATATTATTGAATCAGTTGGATTTATATATACCATCTTTCCCCCCCCCCATATGTCTAGTCTTTTTGTTCCTCTGTTCTTTCTTTACTGCTTTCTTTTGCATTGAGTGAATATTTTCTAATAAAGATTTTAGCTTAATGATTTTTTTTGAGTTTTATTTTTTAGTAGTTGCTCTAGAGTTTACCATATCCAACTTAACTTATCAGAATCAACTTCAGATTTATACAATCTTTATTCTAGTAACGTATAGATGCGTTACTAACATAAAGCTCTATTCCCTTTTCTGGCCCCTTTAGTGGTATTTTTGTTATGCAAATTATATCTAGTAACGTTACAAACTTCACAATGTATTTTCATAATTATCACTTTGCCATCTACCATCATTTCCTTATCTCATTGCAGTTGCACTCTCTCACCTTCTTTATACACATGCATTGCTTTTCTATATAAGTTCAACAATACATTACATACATATTATTGTAAACAATTGCTTTTCAAATAATTTAATAGAAGAAAGAAAATGCATTAATAATGTCGTTATAATGACATAATTATCTTTGCTAGTATTCTTTGGTTCTTTGTTCATGTGAATTTTTTCTTTTTCTTTTTTCCATTTTTTTTATTAGAGGACTTGGAAGTTTACATAAAAAATCATGCAGAAAATATAGAGTTCCCATATACCACTCTATTATTAACACCTTGCACAGTGTGATACATTTGTTACAATTCATGAAAGAACATTTTTATAATTGTATTAACTCCATTGTTTAAAATAGGGTTAACTCTTTGGTACAGTTCTTTGTAATTTATTTATTTTTAATAAAGTTTTATTGAAGTATATCATTCATACATGAACATACATAAACAATCAGTGTATAGTAAAAGTTGTGAACGTACAAAACAAACATGCATATCATCATACAGGCCTCCCATATATCACCCCACCATCACTACCACCTTGCTTTGTTGTGAAACATTTATTACAAACTATGAAAGATTATCCTCAAAATATTACTACTAACTATATCCCATATTTTTCATTTGGTGTATTTCCCCTTACTTCACTCAATTATTGACACCCTGTATTAGTATTACACGTTTGTTGTAGTTCATGAGAGAATGTTCTCATATTTGTCCTGATAACCACAGTCCATCTTCCACTATTGAATTCCCTGTGTTATACAGTGCCATGCTTTGTACCGTACACTGAGTATACACTCAGTGGCTGAAATTTTTATTTTAAACGTTATATTCTAGTAGCATATATACAACCTAAAATTCCCCCTTTAACCACTTTCAAATATATAATTCAGTGCTGTTAATTATTTTTATTGTTGTGCTGCTATCACCACCATCCATTGCCAAAACTTTATGATAAATCCCCAAAAAAAAATCTGTGCAATTTAAGCAGTAACTCTCTAACCCAACTCTTGGTAACCCCCATATTCTAGATTCTGACTCTATTAGTTTGCTTATTCTAATTATTTCATGTTAGTAAGATCATTACAATATTTGTCCCATTGTGTCTGGCTTATATCACTTAGCATGATGTCTTCAACTTTCATCCATGTTGTTGTATGTATCAAAACTGCATTTCTTTTAACGGTTGAATAATATTCCATTGTATGTATATACTACATTTTATTCATTCATCATTTGATGGACACTTGGGTTTCTTCCATCTTTTGGCAGTTGTGAATAATACCACCATGTACATTGGTGTGCAAATATCTGAGTCCCTGCTTTCAAATCTTTTGGGTTTATACCTAGAAAGGGATTGCTGGGTCGTATGGTAATTCTATACTTAAGTCTCTGAGGAGCCACCAGATTGTCTTCCATAATGGCTGTGCCATTTTACATTGCCACTAACAATGAATGAGTATTCCTATTTCTCCACTTTCTAACATTTGTAATTTTCTGTTTTTTTTTTTTCCCCAAATAATAGAATACCCATCTAGTGGGTGTGAAATGTTATCTTATTATGGTTTTGATTGCATTTCCCTAATAGCTAAAGTATTTTTTCATTTGCTTTTGGGCCATTTCTGTACTTCTTTGGAGAAATGTCTATTCAAGTCTTTTGTCCATTAAAAAAATTTTTTTTTGTTTTTTATTGTTGAGTTGTAGGATTTTTTTATATACTCTGGATATTAAACCCTTATTGAATAAGTGGTTTCCAAATATTTTCTCCCATTGCATAGGTTGTCTTTTTACTTTCATAACAACTTCCTCTGCACGAAAGTTTTTAATTTTGATTAGGTCTCATTTATCTTTTTGTTGTTGTTGTTGTTGCTTGTGCTTTGGGTATGACTTCTAAGAAACCATTTCCTAACTCAAGATCCTGAAGATGCTTCCCTATGTTTTCTTCTAAGAGTTTTGTAGTTCTGGTTCTTATTGTTAGGTCTTTGATCCATTTTGAATTGATTTTTTATTATGATGCGAGGTAGGGGTCAATCTTTGTTCTTTTGCACATGGACATCTAGTTACTCCAGCACCATTTGTTGAAGAGAGTATTCTTTCCCCATTGAGTGGACTTGGCGCTTTTGTAAAAAACCAGTTGGCCACAAATGTGAGGGTTTGTTTCTGAGTTCTCAGTTTGATTCCATTGGTCTATGTGTCTGTCCTTGTGCCAGTACCATGCTGCTTTGATTACTATGGCTTTGTAATAACTTTTAAGATCGGGAAGTGTGAGTCCTCCAACTTCATTCTTCTTTTACAAGATGTTTTTGCCCATTCTGGGTCCCTTACCCCTCCTTATGATTTGGATGATTGGATTTTTCCATCTCTGTAAAGAAGACTGTTGCAATTTTGATTATCATTGCATTGAATTTTTAAATTGCTTTGGGTTGTTTGTGTGGATTTGGATTACTGTCTGGAGTCATGTGCTTTTAGACTGAAGAATTTCCTTTAGTATTTCTTGTAAGGTGGGTCTGTTAGAAATGGATTCTCTCATTTTTTCCTTTATCTGGGATGATATTTCTTTAACCTTCAGTTTTGTATAATACCTTTACTGTATATGTTTCTTGATTGACAGTTTTTTTCTTTTAGCATTTTAAATATATTATCTCACTGCCTTCTGGCCTCCAATGTTTCTGCTGAGAAATCAGTTTTTAAATCTTATTGGGATTTCCTTGTAAGTGACATGATGTTTTTCTCTTGCTGTTTTTAAGATTTTCTCTTTCTCTATTACTTTCAGCATTTTTACTATGATTGTTTAGGTTATTGTTTTTCAATAAATTTGGGAAGTTTTCTGCCATTTTTTCTTTGAATATTTTTTTCTTCTCTCTTCTTTCTTACTCTCCTTCTGGTACTTCCATTACATATATATTGGTATGCTTAAATATATCCCACATTTCTCTGAGGTTCTGCTTATTTTTATCACTCTTTTCTTTTTGTTCTTTGGCTTGCATAAAGTTTATCAGTTTATCTTCAAATTCACTAATTCGTTCTTCTGCCAGTTCAAATCTAGTGTTGAGCTCCTCTGGTGAATATTTTATATCAGTTATTGTACTTTTCAAGTTCAGAATTTCAGTTTGATTCTTAACATTTCTACCTCTTCATTGATATTCTCTATTTGATGTATCATACCTTACTTCTTTGATCAAGCTTTTCTTTTGCTTTATGATCATATTTATAATGGCTACTTTGAAACCTTTTGATAGTAAATACAACATTTGGTTTCTCTCACAGGCTGTTTCTGTTGCAAGCTTTGTTCTCAATGTAGAGCTCATACTTTCTTGTTTCTTTTCATAACTTATATGTTTTTGGTGGAAACGAACATTTTAGATAATATATTGTAGTAACTCTGGGTACTGGGTCCCATCTCCTCTCCCCTTCCCCCAGACTTGTTATTCTTGTTTCTTTATTTGTTTCACTCCCTCCGCCCCCATAATGTTAAGTGTCAAATATTGCTCCTTAGGTAGGTACAGCTTTGGGTATCCCTACAGTCATGCTGGGATGACAGTCATGCTAGTTGGAATTTCTTCCACTCTTACCCTGTCCATGTTTAGCTATTAACCTCCACTAATTGCTGACTTATTGCTCTGTTGTTTACAACCATGGCCTGGGACATATATCCCTTTACAGATGAATCTAATCAAATTGTGACTCCTTTGAGGGAATAGCTTTTGAGATCAATGTTTGATATTTGTTCTGATCCCAGAAAGGCTCCTCCCAGCTGTCTTATTCCCCAGTTTTCTTTTGCAATCTAGTTGGCCTATAGTTTAAGCTGTATCTTTATTAGATCCAGGGATCTCCTCCCAATTCCTTTCCCCACAATCTCACTGTTTTTGAGAGTGCTCTTAGATTTAAAGTTCTTCTTGCTCTGTTGCAAATGAAGTCAATTCCTTTGGGAAGAGTTTAGGCACTGTTTTATGGCCTGCTGTTCTTCCTGGAGGAGATCTGTGAGTCAGTGCTCTGGAGCTGGGAGTTGGGACAATGGCAAGCTTCTCTGCGAATAATATTTCCCTCTTCCTGCTGAATGCGCTATGGAGGGGCTGTAGCCTGAGGTTTTCTTGCCTTGCCTTTCCTGGTATGGAGCTACCACCTCAGGAGCCAAAGTCTAGGCTAGGCTATGCTCAGCATCCCAGCATGCCACACCCAAGATATAGCCTCTTTCCATGAGTGGGGGCTGGGCTCGCACCTCTCAACTGCCCTTGCCTGGAATTTAACCTCAGCAACAGGTAGCTGGGTCTGGATGAGAAATACTGATTTCCTGCTCCTCTTGGAAAGAAAGCCCTCTGAGCTGGGGGGTGTGGGAGCCATGCATTCTTGACTGCAGGAGTCTGGAGTGGAGTCTGTGCCTTGCTGAGCTGGGAGGAAACAATCTTGGTCCAACACAACAGAATCTAAGTCTCTTACCAAATTTTTTTTTTGGAATAGCTCTTTCTTCATTTGCTCTTTGCCCTTAAGGCTGTTTCCAGAGGCTTTAAATGGTTGTTTGTAGGTTTTGTTGTTTGGTGTTTTTTTAAAATTTTTACCAATTACTGGGAAGCAGGCCAACAGAGTTCCTCATGTTATGGTGGAAGTCCATCTCACTCAATAAAGATTAATAAATGAGTGAATAGAAGAGATAAAATTCTCTAGGAGGCATGCAGGTGTACAGTAGGAGCTCAGTTCCCTTCCCTCTCTTCCCTCTGCTCTGTCTCCCTGGAATTTGCCTCATCACACATGTTTATTATTTGCTTTCCACCCCAGATTGTAGCTGGTTTCAGGGCAGAGGCTGTTACATTAATATTTATTTCTCTATCCCCTTTCAGTGCCAAACCCTGTGCCTTGGACATAGTAAACATTTGATGCATGATAGTTGAAATTGAACTTCTTTAATCAGAATTTTTTATAAAAGCTTTCTAATTTCAAGAACATAATTTATCTTCAAAGAACCTCTTTCTTTTTTTTCCTGAAAAGAATAGCTGTGATACGTGTTCAAAGTCTCCATTGCCAAAATATTATTAGCATTATACAGAACGTTTTCTAACTTCAAAGTACTTCATTGTTTCTACTAATTGGTGATTTCAGCCTATATTTAAAAACTCATCATTTCAGAGTCAAGGAGAACACGGAGTGTATTCTCATCCCAGCCTTACTATTTTAAATACTGAGTGTTGAGGAAGACTCCAGGTGCCTTTGAGTTGTCTACAAGAGATGGGACAATTCCTCCTGGAAACAAACCCTCAGCTAGCATTTGCTTTGGTTCCTTGCACCAACCCTCACTCAACTCAAGAAGTGAGTACATTGGCTTTTTAAAAACTGGGTTAGTTCAGAGTTTCAGAGCTGGAAAAAACTACATGGAAAGCAGTAGCAGTTCAGTAAAGCAGGGGGACTTGGCCAAGATCACAAAGATTGTGGGAGAAATGGGTCTGGAATTCAGGCCTCTTTATCTGTGTCTGTCTTTATGTCAGAATACATTTCACAGTAATGTAATCATGGTTTGTGAATTTTCCATTAGTTAGGAATAGAGTGGAAGGTGTGGCATTTCTGTTAGGCTATGAATGTATTGCCTTGTGAAGTCATGCACTCCTGTATGAGGCCAGAGATGGCAGGTTATGAGGGTTGGGGAAGGGAGTGGGGAGAAAACAAAAATTGTAGCATGGCAATTTTTAAATCCAGGCTCTATTGCTTACCAGTTATGTGTCCCCATCTGAACCTCCTAACTTTTTTTTCTCCTTGGGTTTCCTCATCTTTAAAATAAGGATTTGTTGTGAGGATCATTCATTCACTTGTTTATTCATTCAAAAAGTATTTATTGAATGCCTACTGTATGCCAGCCATTTTCTATGTGCTAAGAATGCAACTGCACACAAAGCAAAATCCCTGTACTTATGGAGATCACATTTTAGTGAAGGAGATGAATAAATAACATGCTTATCTGTGTGTGAGTGTGTGTTTGTATGTATGCTTGTATATTGTGTATGTTATGCATATAATCAAGAATGGCCAGGTAGAGATGAATACTGTGAAGAGAAATAAAACAAGATAAAGTTATAAAGAGAAATGAGGGTTTGATTAAAGACTGAGTAATTAGGGAAGCCCTCTTTGGAGGGAAAATATTTTTGTAGAGATCTGAAAAAAATACAGTTGTAGACAGTAATAGCATTCCCAGTGGAGGGAAGAACAGATGCAAAGGTCCTGGGGCAAGAATGTGCCTGGAGTGTTGGAGGAGCTGGAGCACGGTGCCTGAGAGAATGAGTGGTGAGGCATGTGCTGGGCAGGAAGCTGGACCAGGCCATGGAGGAAGGACATGGATTTTATATGGAAAGTGATGGAAAGTCATAGGAGGCTGTGAATTGGGATGGGGCATCTGGTGTCTCTTCATCAGGTTCCAGGATCATTCTGGAACCTGATGAAGAATAAACCACAGAGAGGACCTATCTGGAAACTGGTTAGGAGGCTGTTTAGTATCCCAGCAAGAGGTTATGATGACTTACCTGCTGTAGGGCTGGGAGTGGTGAGAGGTTTTGGATTTGGGATGTATGTGAAGGAAGAGCTGAAAAGATTTTCTGGGGGATTGGACGTGAGGTGTGAGTGAAAGTGGGCAGTTTTTTTTTTTTTAAGTAACAGCTTTATTGAGATAATTCACATACTACACAATTTACCCATTTATAATGGACAATTGCATGGTTTCTAGTGACTTCAGAAGTGTATGACCATTGCCACAATCAAGTTTACAACATCTTTACCACTCTAAAAGAAGCCCATTGCCATTTAGCTATCACCCCCAAATCTCCCACCCCCTAGATCTTCTCTGTGTGAAAATGAGTCCCTCAAGCAAGAAAGAGCTAAGTCTCTGGCTGCTGCTTCCTTATGATCTTCTTTTCTTCCTCCTCCCCTGATTTTCAGCCTCTTTCTTTTACCCCTTGCTCTCCTCTCCCCTCTCCTTCTTTCATCCTCCTCCTCTTCCTCCTCGTCTCCCTCTTTTTCGTCATCACAGCCACGCACTGATCTATATCCAATTCACAGTTTCTTACCCATTCACTCCCACTGCACTGGCTTCCTTTCTCTTTATATCATGAAACCGCTTGTCCGAGGCCATTGCTGCTCTCCTTCTCACCCCCTAATTCCCAGGGGGTTTTCTTAGCCCCCCCATCCTGCTGCTGCTGGTTATCTCTTCTCTCTGGAGACACCCCCCAAGACCTCTGCAAGCCCCTTCCTCCCTCCACTCCGCTCTGTGGAGCCCACCCCTCTCTTCAGTGGCTTTCCTCTGCCTTTAGAGACTCACTCCTCGGAGGTGATGACGCCAGCCTGGCCGCTCACCGCCGCGCCTGCCCTTTGCTTGAACGTGGCCGCTGACACCTCTGTCTGCTGGCACCTCCTACTCCTCGGGCTCCAACCCAGACGCGCTGGCTGTCCTCCCTCTAGTACCGCACACGTGCCCGCAAGCCTGGCTGTTTTCTCGTTCTCCTGTGTCTGCCAGGTGTGTGTCCTTGCCCTCATCACAGGCTGGGAGCTGGGCCCTTCCAGTATCTCCCTCATCTTAATCATCTTCTCCGGGCAGTCCCCAAGTCTGCTTTATTCACAGAGATCTCCCATCCGCCCCTTCTCTTCCTCTTCCATCACTGCTGCCGAGTTCCAGCTGTTGTGGTCTGCTGCTTGCACGGTGGCAGTAAGCCTCTGCACCCTCCCATGGGCACCTGGCCTGGCTCCCAGCTGCCTGCGCATTGGAGGGCGCCGCTGAGCCGGGCTGAGAACTCAGTCAGGGGGCCCGAGGGCAGAGCCTGCTTCCACTATTCATTTCTGCATGACTTGGGGAAGTTGCTTCATCTCCCTGGGCCTCTTCTTTGGGTCACTTAGGGGAGGTGATGGCACCTAGTGCCCCACAATCCAATGGTGGTGGTGCAGGTTAAATTAAGTGACACCTGCGGTGAGCTTAGAAAGGCACCCAGCACATAGTAAGCGCTCAACAAATGTCAGTTGCTGCTGCTGCTGCTGCTGTGAGGCTAAAACAAGCCTCCATGGAGCCCCTGCAAGTGAGTTCTCTTTCCCTCTAGCCAGAGTTGGCCACAGCTCCTTGTGGTCTTCCTTTCTAGTGAGCCTCGGACCATTTGTGCCCCAGGGTCTCCTGGCTTCTCTGTGCAGACCCAGAGGAGAGCCAGGACTGAGGGGGCCACCCCTGGCCCACTTTCTTCTGGCCTTCACAGTCTTTGCAAACCAGGTTCATGAATGGGAGGAAAGAGCGTGGGATCTGGAGTCTGTGGTCCTGGGTGTAATTCTAGGCTGAGTCACTCACCAACTCTTATTCAGCCGCTCTGAGCCTATGTTTTCTCATCCATGAAATGGGAATGATGGTACTGACCTTGCAAGAGTAAAAGAGCACATGCACACTTGCACACACGTGCACATACATGTACACGCCTAGACACCTACACCTACATGTTAACACACTGGCACAGAATAGGCGATCCCTAAAGGGCACTTGTTCGTAGCTTTGAAATACTAGTAAGAGAAAGAGGGATAAGCAGGATTAACGCCGTCCTTCTCCTCATTCTCTCTCCAAAGGCTTTGCCTGGCCCCAAACCCGTGGCTGGTTTTGACGGTCCCTTAGGGGTTCCTTCCCTTTTGCCCAGACCAGAGCACCTGAAGGACCTAAGTTCTCTCCCCAAACTGAAGTGAATGAGATCGGAGCAATCTGCAACACGCTTCCCATTCTGTACTCTGCTCAGAAACCTTCACAGGTGCCGCACTGGTGACCGCCAGCACCTGGCCCTAGGCCAGCCTTACTGCCCTGACATGTCCCCCCGTCCAGCTTTGTCACCGCCGTCTGAATGTGGCAGACTTAGAGCCATTTCCGTGCTTCTGCTCACACCACAGACTTGGTTCATAGACACATGCCTCATCTCATCTGGAGTTTAAGGGCCCTGAAGGCAGAAGTGTTTCCAAACGTCTTTTGGATTCTCCACTTGAGAATGTTCACTCACAAAAAAACGCTTTTTGAAAGAATGACTGAATCCCTCCTCTATAGTTGGATTTATTACACAAACTTAGAATTCAGCTGATGAATACCTTTAATTCAATCCCTTCAATTGTCTGGACCATTTCATAAATTCTTAAATGTTTTCTCTCTTTTGATTTCAACTTCTCAAGGGGGGAGTCATTAATAAAAGGAAATTTTTCTTGAGACCTCTCCCCTTCTGTAATCACCAGATTTAAAGATATTGATGTTATATGTAAATCGGACCAATATTAATACTACAGTCTCTTATTTGGGAATTAGGGAAATGGAATGAAAGGAATTCTCAATTTTAAAAGTGGCAATGCACGGTGCTTTTGCAATCATACATTTTCTAAATAAGAACTCCTAGCATCCCTGGCTCAGTCCTAGGGCTTCGTTCTTAAATGAATAGCATTAATATTTTATATTAAAAGACTGTTTGCTGGTATTTCCCTGCACCAGTGTCTCTCAAACTTCAACCCATAGTGGGCATCAGAGTCACCTGGAGGGACTATTAAAATGCAGATTGCTGGGCCCCGCCCCAAGGTCTCTGCCGTGGGAGGCCTGGGCTAGGATCTGAGGATTTGCATTTCTAACAAATTGCCAGTCGCTGCGGGCACTGCTGATCTGGGGACCACGCTTTTGAGAAATAAGGATCTGAACTGTTAAAACTGTGAGCTCAAAAGATGTTGTCATATTGCTTTGCAGCTTTACAACCCATACATTGTTCATCCCTTCAAGAGAATACTGAGCCACTTCTGATGTGCCAGGCATGGTGCAAGCTGTCGTGGATTCAGCAGTACACACACGATAGAAATGGCCTCTGCTAGCTGGAGCTGATCTCATTCATTACTGCCGCCCAGGAGGCAGGGTCATCATCATCCCTATGTAGCCCACGAGGGAAGGGAAGGTCAAAGTCAGTGCCTTGCCGAGGTCACTCAGCTGATCATTTCAGTGCTGTCCCAGATGCTCTGACGCCACCATCCAGTGTCCTTCCCACTGTGCTTCTTGCCTGTCTACTTTTTAGAGGTGGTTATTTTGTTTTATTACCTTGAGATTAGTTTTTCTAATTCTGCAGATTGCCAGCTTTCTTTCATGATTTGGTCTTTGTTGCAGATTCCTATTTTAATTATATTTTTTTGATTGCTTGTCACAGATGGACCTCATGTATCTTCCTTTCTTTGCCTCTGGTTTTAAATCAGAGTTTGTTCAGATGTGTTTGTTTTGCTCCTGCCAGCAGATCTTATTCGTTTTTTTTTTTTTTTCTGTTAAGTAATTTCTGCCTTCTGATTTGAAATTGGTTGCCTCTGAGATTGAATGCCTTGATGGCACGCAGTGTCTTGCTATTTATTTCTTGCTTTGACGTGCTAATATTAGGCACTCCATCTCCACAGCAGCGGCTGGGCCCTGGCACTGGCTGCTCAGATCCCCTGAGGGTGTCAGCTGAGGCTGGTGGGCTTTCTCGCTGGCATCAGGCTTTCAGTCCAAATCCAGAAGCTTCATTTCACTGCACAGGCCAGGCTATTAAAAAACCAGGAGCATTAAAAATAGCTCTCAATACAGTTCCCACCTTGGTGGCTTCAGGACAGCTCTCTAAAGAAACAATTATTTTCTACCTCACAGAGTCAAAGCAACACAGAAGAGCGTTTTTATTTCAGTAGAAGAGTCATGAAGTAAACATCATTCACAAAAACAATTGCGCAGGGAAGGAGAATGTTTAAAAAAAACCAAAACTGATTGATTGCCTAGCTTTTTAATAAACTGACTCATTTAGCCAACTTTGCTATGTCTCACATAATTTGGCACTGACCTCCAGAAGGTTTTCCTTCATTTGAAGGTCACAGGCAGTGTAGGTAGTGATTTGGGGGTGATGGGTGTTTGTTGTTGTTGCTATGTTGCTGGTAACACAAAGACAACGCCATGACATAGGTTTTTTTTTTCCTCCAAGTCATTCTGTCATTCATGGGGAATATTAGACGTTTTTCATTTTCTATACACTAATACATTTTAAATTATATTTTATTTAAATATAAAATTAATATAAAATTAAATATTCTATGTCTACATTAGACTAAATGTAATCTGTTAATGTACTCACTGAACGGATTTGTAGTTCTCTGCATTTCCTTTAAAGGTGTCTGACCATCTTCCATTTTGTACCCTTTTTGAATTCGCTTTCTGCCACACTTTCCTTATTATCACATGCCCTTTATTCCATCTAATGTCATTTCTTGCAGTCAGACTATTTCAAAAGCACTAAGTCTCAGTTTAGAGCATTTCCAATCTTAACATGTCATCGAAAGGCATCCTTATTACTTATATACAACTCGAGGCACAACTTTTCTTTCATCTTCTTTGTTATAATAGAATGTTCTCCAAAGGATAAAACTATATGATTCCTTAAAAAGAAAAATCAGTATTTCCAATAGTCACCTATTTTTGAACCAATTATTTTACTTATTTGTAGAACATTATAATTATGAATTCCTCAGTAACTCAAAGATTTGAGTCAAGTAATTTATTTTTAAAATTGTCTTTAATTTGCTGAAGGTTATAAAGATTCCTAATGATTCTGACTTATAAAATGATCTAAACGTGCCACTGCCCTGTTTTATAAAGGAACAATTTTTGTTTAAGGGAAAGTAAGGGGCGTTGGGACAAAAAAAGTTTTAATTTGAGGGACCATGGCATTGACCCAAAGCAGAGTTTATTAACCTCCGCACTAGGGGCACTTGGGCTGGAAAGTTCTTTGTTGTCAGGGCCTTCCTATGCATTGTAGGATGTTTAGCATCATTCCTGACCTCTACCCCACTGGATGCCAGAGGGGTAGATGGCAGTAACTTCTCTCAACAGGAGCTGAGAGAAGTTATTGCCATTGGTGTGTGTGACACAAGCAGACAACAAGAAGGGCAGAGGGAATGAGTCGGCTTCCCAGAGCCAAACCCAACCGACAAGTCCGAAGCACGCCTCGTCCTCCCTGCCCCGTCAGAGCCACGCTGGCCTTGTATGAAATGCAACTAGACATTCGAGTCCAACTCTAGGGTTGACCCAGACTGATGAAGAGCTGAGGGGCCCAGCAGGAGCCTTGGCTGGCCAGGTTTAGGCAAGGCAGGCCCTGTGGTCCTCCTCTTGGCCACACGGTCCGGCTCCAAAAGAGACGGCTGGAGGAGTTTGGCCTGCACCCTGCAGCCCTGGGCGGCTGTTCTTAACTGGACAGGAAGCTCTATGTCTCAGGGCTCACTCTCTCAGACAACTAGTGCCCTTCAGGGGACAGGCAGGAGGCGGGGAGAGACGAGGGGCACAATTAAGGGAAGGACCGCAGTGTGCTCCCTCACCAAGCCTTCCTCCCACCTGCACCAAAAACAACTTGGGGAGAAGTCAGGGATTTCACGACACACATTCACTTCAAACTTGCTCCCGAAGTTGCTGCACAAAAGCCCCATCACTCCCCACCAATAATTCTCAAGCTTTACCAGCCTGCGGGTCCAGAATCAGACCTCACTTCCCCAGGCGGAAACAGAGAATGCTCCTCTGCTCCCATCCAGCTCCCAAAGCAAACAGGCCGAGGTGGGTGCTGCTGCTGGCCAGGCAGGCTGGGCCAGGGGCCGGAGAGGAAGGTGTAAGGGGAAGGAAGGGCAAGGAAGGGCACACCTGGGGGCCGGGAAGGGAGGTGTAAGGGGAAGGAAGAGGCACACCTGGGAGCCGGGAAGGGAGGTGTAAGGAGAAGGAAGGGCACACCTGGGGGCCGGGGAAGGAGGTGTAAGGGGAAG
>JAKSZT010053929.1:8002159-8071984 GCA_026826555.1 Tolypeutes matacus
TGGGGGCCGGGAAGGGAGGTGTAAGGGGAAGGAAGGGCACACCTGGGAGGGCCAGCCGCTCACTGCCCCAGCTCAGACCCTGAGCACAGCAGTCTGGGGTCGGGGCAGCAGTCCAGCGAGGGGCCTCTGTGCCCAGGAGTCTGCCTTGAGATCTCCAGCGAGGGCAAGAACTGCTCTGGCCACTGCCAGGAGGGCTGGGAAGCCAAAAGAGCGAAATCAGGGAAGAGCTGCTCAAAAGCACTGCCTCTCAAAAACACTTCTGCTTTACCTGGGGCAGGTGACCCCTACCACACCTGGGAGCAGAGAAGCAGTGAAGGCACAGGATACATCTTTCCTTTCCCTCACATTTCCCAGAGTTGGGACAATGAACTATGTCTCCAGACCTTGCTGCATGACTCCGGGGGGCGGGGGATCACCAATGGCCATGTGAGCGACACTAATGCAGAGAACCACTGACCTAGGGAGTTAAACACGAACAGGTCGCTGTTGCAGGAGAAAGCGATGAAGAGTTCTGTTTCAGATGTATTGACTTGTGGTGGCGCGTCTAGTGATGGCGCCCGTTGCAGGTGCTGAATGCTAGCTGGGGAAGCGAGACACGAGGTCAGAAGAGCTTCAGCCTAAGTCTCCACCCAACCCAGCCTGGCTGGGGAGGGAGGGCCCTTTAGCCGGGAATTGCTGCCTGGCAATGTTTCCCAGATTGGAGACACAGACCATTGTAGGGCATAACACAGTGATTTTAGATAACAGGGTCTTGAGACAAACATTTAAAAAGTCTTAATAGCCATGCATTTATTTTAATTTGCATTAGGAAAAAGAGTAACCTAACACATTTTACCCGTGTTGTTTTGGGAGCGGCTAATTCTAAATTGAAAGAGATAGTTGGGTTTAGGGGGAAAAAAACTAAGCACATTGATTCATTTCTTCAAAAAATACTTATGCTAGGGAAGGCAGACAAAGTCCTGGTACTTGGGGAGCTTATGTTCTCAAAAGAGCCAGTAAAGAAGATCATTTGGGGCAGCGATAAGTGTAATGTGTTTGAGCGTGAAGGAGCCCTGGGGATTCAACAGGGCACTCTTCCTGGTGGGGAGACAGCAGGTAAATGTGCGTCATGGAGTAGAGGCAAGCGCTCAGCTGCAGAATGAAAGGGGGGAAAGTGGCCTGAGGTCTGAGCAGGTTCTCTGAGCTGAGACCCGACTAGTGGGAGGAAGGCAGCCATGGACTGGCAAAGTAGAGGCCACGGCCAGGGCAGAGTGCCCAGGGGCGTCTGGGGCGGGGGTTAGTTTTTTGGCATCATAGAGTGACTTTGTGCCTAGAGAACAGTATCTCAGATTATTTTTTTGTATTTGTCTCCTTGCAAGAATTAAACTCGTAAATCACAGCGGTTCTCAAGCTCTTTGAAACATCCCAGTGTGTACTGATGTAGCCTCATCTTGCAACTTAAATTCATAAATCAAAATTCAATTATTAAACAAACATTTTAACTGGAATCATAAGTCTGACAGATCCTCTCATGCACCACATTTTCTCAATCATTACACACCCTTTAAATACCAACACGCAGAGATAATCTTAAACCAAACACACACTGGCAATACCCTGGCTTGATCTCGGCCATCACATCACCATCTCTCTATTTGGTTCGTCGCTTGCAGGGTTAAAAGACTCACACTAAGGGATGAACTTTATCATCTTGAGCCAATTGTTGCTCTTGACCCAAATGAGTTGGAGGTGGTACTCAGAGGACTGAGGCTGCTTCTAGGAGAGAGGGTTTTGACCGGCTCACAAGACCTGGACATCTGGGGCAGTTTTCCTCATCTCAGTGAGGAGCACATGTCACCTGCCTCTTCCCTCCTTTTATTGTTATCCCACGACAGGGGACTCCAACTCCATACTCTCCAAATGGGGTTGATTTCACAACGCACTGCCCCTGGATTCAGGAGCTGTCATTACCTAATTGCGATTTTGTTTGTAGCCCTCACTGTGGTCGTTTCTAGCTTCCCCCCGCCTGCTTCATGGGGCTTTGCTTTTTTTCCAAATTTTATTTATTTATTTATTTATTTGTTTGTTTGTTTATTTTTGCGCCCTCAGGACATGTTCACGCTCCCTGCCTGGCTCTAGTGATGACTCAAATGCCATTTCCATTAGGTTTTCCCCATCTTAGGTAATTCTTTTCTAACCTCACCTATCTGTATTTCCTGATTTTACGGATGAAATTCCACTGCACCTCCACTAGCTCCCCCTCCTCAAATTTGTTGCTAACATTCTCCAGTAATTTTCCTACTTTATGATTTAAATTTCGCGCCGTCGTTTTCTTTGTAGGGCAGGGCCACGCCTGATTCTGTCGGACCTTGCACCCCTCTAGTGTCTTTATCTAGCCCTGAGGCCATCCATGAAGACGATGCTACGGAAGGAGCTTGGCAAGCTTAGGAGCAGAGTGAGGACCAGAGTGGCTGCAGTGTGCCGGTCACCGGGGAGACGGGAGATGAGGGCGCGGGGGCTGGATCACGTTGTGCCTTCTAGCTGTGGCAGAACGTGTTTGGGTTTTATTCCAAGCCCTTTGGGAAGACACTAGAAAGTTTTCAGTCTAGGAGTAATAGGATATAAATTCTGTTTTAAAAAGATCTCTCTGGCTACTCCCTTGTGGAGAATGGATTGTAAGAAAGCAAATATGGCAGTAAAGAGATGAGCTGGGAGGCTGTTGCGTGTGTCCTGGTAAGAGGCAGTGATGCCTAGTGCCGGACAATGGGCAGTGAAGTGGACAATCTGAAAGCTGTCACATGGTTGTGACCAGGATCTGGAAGGTGGTCCATGAATGCTTAAGATTTGGCTCTAAGGAGGGGCCATAGCACTAGCTAGAAGGAAGAGGACTTGGGACAATTACTAATATTTGCTTCTGTAGTTAGATGTAGACTTTTGTCATTTGAGAACTGGAGTGAAGGAAGTTAGCCTGTTGTGCATTTTTTGGAAAGTATAAATGACATTTGTGCCTTTTCTTCATAATTCCATGCCTTCATGTGGGCTTGTGCCTTGCCAGCCTTCCACCTGGGAGCTTATGGCACTGTAGTTTACGGCCTGAAATGTCCGTGTGTGTATGTGTGTGTGCGTGCGCGCGTGCGCGTGCATGCACATGCTAAAACAGATTCACTGATAACATACACAGAAAGGCTGCCACAAAATTCCCGTTCCTGTCTGCCACGTTGATGCTACCACTGTCTTGCTCAAACATCAAGGCCTCCAGGTATCTGCCATCACTCTAGTGAGATCAGGAAATATTGTTCACCATTGGTGTGGTTACTTTATTCCCCAGAGAACAGACTAACCTTCAGCAGAGAGGTAAGAAACCAGGCACCGCTTTAAAGGTCTTTTAAATTTAAATTCCTATCAGTTACTCATGTAGTTTGATTCCTTGGCTTTGAGTTCTGATTTAACACAAGGAGACACAGGGAGGGTGAGTCATGTAAGTCTTAGATAGCCAGTTCAGCAGATCACGTATATATCAGTATCGATGATTTGCCTGACAAGTCACTGGTCTGGGAGGGTCCAAGCATTGACATTTAAGAGCCCCCTGAATCAGCCTTAGGACACATGTGGTTCTTCTCCCTCAACTTGCCCAAGTCTGCCAGTGGGAGCAGTGCAGTCAACGATGGTACTTGTAGAACTTCCAACTACTCACTTGAGGCCAACAAAGATACCTGCCTACCCTTGATGAGTCTGCCGTGGACCAGCCTCAGGGCCTGAGGCAGTTAGTGCCTGTAGACAGCCGGATACATGCAGCCAAAGATGCTCAGTAACCCCATAATCCCAGCCCTGCCCTTCAGTCTCCTCCTTCCCATCCCTCCACATTCCTCCATTGTTGTTTCAGTAATACTCCATCCATAGACATGTCAATGTACTCGAACTTTACAGGTCTATCTAATTTTCCTCCATAGTTCCATGTTTTCCATATTTTAAAATTTTTACTGTAAATCCTTTAAAACTCAGAATGATATAGTGATTGATCCCCAACCATTGGAGGGGACTGTTGGCATTTTGAGTGAGACAACTCTCTGTTATATTGGATCATTTCAATAAATTCAAGAATTTGGCATCTCTTGCCACTAAATGCCAGGGGGACCCTCAAACTGTTATGACAAATGAAAACACCCCCATGCATTAAAAATGTGATTTATCCCTTTAGATTGAAAGCTCACTGAATTTGTATACAGCATTGAAACATATAGCAGCTCTTAAGATTTACCTTCCTTACAGGTTTAATCTGATAGATCTGTAAGAACTAATGAAGTACATGAGAAGAGTTGTTATCAGACAATCATACTCCTTAAAAATTAAATTATTGGCATTGATAAACATAGTTTAATGTGCTTACCTGTATTTATAAATGGGACCAAATATCAAAGATTCTATTAAAGGTGATCTTTTAAAAATCCCCTTTAGTTCAAGATGAATATTGAAGTAATTACAGGTGAAATGAAATTTGCCTTAAGATATACCTATAAGGGGAAATAGTTGAGGTGGACAAATGAATTTAAATTGACAAAATATTAATAATTGTTGAAGCTGGGTGATGGATATAGAAGGTTTAGATACTAGTCTTTCTGTTTATGCTTAAAAAATTCCCAAATAAAAAGTTCAAAGAAAGTAATTGTTAAAATTTTTCTCTAAAGAACTTTGAAGTTTGCAGACTCCTGCATTCTTCTCACATTCTTTCTGTCTGCTTGGGGCACGTGATGCCCGCCATTTTTAAAAAAGATTTGTGTGATTCTATGGTCACACAGTTCTAGGGCCTTTCTAGGATTCATGATGCCACATTCTTCAAGCTGCTTTCCCTCCAAGAAACTCCAACTTGTAATCTATTGTCTTTATCATAAATGTACTTTTCTAGCCATATTTATGGATCCTTTGAAGGAACAGGCTTTAAAAATAATTCTTGACACCCCTAGCTTGGCAAAACCACATAGGACTATGTAGGCTGTAAGTTACAGATAAATATTAGTGGTTTTGATAGGTGTTTATATCTGTATCTCGGTACATTTTTATCCATTATCTTTTGCTATTTCTCCTGCACACTAAATGCATGTTTGTTGATGGTGGTGATGCATATCGCCTCTGGCATAATATAGGATTTAAGGCCGTCAGCCTGGCGCTTGACTGCCTGTGTGCCAGACTAGCAGGCAACTCCCTGGTTGTGTAACTATGCACATTACTTAAGCCTTTTAATCCTCAATTTCCTCATCTCTAAGGTGGGAATGACTCAAATAATATTGACCTTATATATTGCAGTGAGGATGAGATAATGTATGGTAGAAAAATGTACTCTACAATAAGTATTAGCTATTATTTTTGGCCAGTCATTCATAGTAGCTGCATTTAAAAACAATTCACTCTATCTCATTTTGAACTTAGAGCATTCATTTGAAAATATAATCTTAATATATTATTATACTGTTAAAATATTCTGCTCTGGAATTTTGAAATGGCTTTTGGTCCCTGGCATTTGGATTGTTAGTTTACATGTACATCTTACTCATCATTTCATATACACATTAGCTAAAATTTCTTATACTGTTTAAAAGCATGTGTGAGAGAGTAGGATTTCAAACAAAGGTGTCCACATTTACGTTCTGTAATATTAGTTTGAAGCTCAGGAAAATTATTACTCTCTTCTAATATCATTGACTTAATTTTGCTAATCTCAGATTCAAGTGCAAATGACAGTCTTTCAAAACTAACAACTCAGAAAGAAAAGTTTTTTTTGTACTTACCACCATCCTAGAAAGATAAAAAATGTTACAGTATGTGTATAGTTGTATAGATATCTGGGCATATAAACTTCTGATAGGAATTATCTCCAAAGTATTAATAGTACTATCACTCAAATAATATAGTTAAGAGTAACCTCTCTCTTTCTGTTTTTACACCTTATATTTTCCAGATTTTCATTTGTAACGATTTCCTACCTTAAAATGAAAAACATATTAGCATGTTGTTTTTTAAACTTGTCTCCCTGGAGGGCTTTGTTTTCAAATTAATAAAAAAAAAAACTTTTGGAATTTATTTAAAGCTTCCTGGCTGCACAGGTGTTTCAATAGATTTAAATCCTATTTTCTTTTCACATTTGTGTGGTTATATTATTAGGCAGCACAATCATCATAGCAGGCTTGCTTCTTGGAGAATTTACTGAGTCAGATTTGTGACTCAAGTAGGATTAATATATTACCGTGCTTACTATGGTATGTGCCTCCATCTCTTTGTGTTAAAGGGATAGAGAACTTCAATGCAGAAGGGTTTTTCTAGCTCTAGTATTTATAAATTATAAAATTTAAAACTTTAAGTACCTAATGGCTTTTTATAGGTATTTGTGATGACTCAGGGAAGGCAGCCATCATCTCAGGCAGGCCCAGTAGAACTTCGTAAATTCTATTTTGTTCATGCCAGGGGGAAGCAATCAGTAGGGACAATGGTTTCAGTCTCAAGCTTCCCAGAGCTGTGACTAGTATTTCAAAAGAAAGTGTGGACCAAATGCTGAAGAGAAAATCTTTCTGCAATGAAGAATTTTACCAAATAAATGATTTTTGTATTACGATTCTTTCTAGTTGCGAAACCACGTAAGAGCAAGCGGTGGCTGGAAGATCTTCACTTAAGGCTTCCGCCGTAGTTGGATGGGCACCATTGGAATCTATCAGTTCATGGCACGGTTCCTGGAGGTTTCGGGTTACCATTTTATAACGTGTGTCTTGTTTTATTCAGGTTACACTGGAGGGCTTTGCCAATCCAGGATTGATTACTGTATCCTAGAACCATGCAGAAATGGAGCGACATGCGTTTCTAATCTCAGTGGATTCACCTGTCAGTGTCCAGAAGGTAAATATTATTACTCAAGGGGTAGCTTTCATTTTCCATTTTAAATCTTAAGTTGATTAACTTTGTACTTTAAATTTCTGAAAATCTCTGTACAAGAGAATTTCCCATTTTGTTCCATTTATAAAACAAAAATAGAAGATGGTTATTTTTAGCGCTATGCTAGAATAGCTTGAAAATATGTTTGGATACTGGACATAATATATGAATTTCTGTGGTTTTTATTTATTCATTGAAAATGAATAATTATAATAAACTGGAATCTTTAATGGTGGAATTTCGGTTGTTAAGTCTTATTTTATTAAATTATTTGGTTTTTGATACCAGTTCACATAAAAAAAGTTCAACGTGAAGTTTACCTAACTTTTGTTTTTATGTTAACTTTAAAAAATGTTAGGAAATTCAAGTTACCTGGCCAAGTCACTTCTTTAGGGCTGCTTTTATTAAAAAAAAAAAAAAAAAAAAAAATTTTACTGTTAAGGGTAGTTTGACCCAAAGAAGCAGGAGCTAATCATGTTTTCAAGAAACAATTTTGTATTTTGAGGAGGTTTTATTGCCATTCCTACTCCGAGGGGTGTTATGGAAGGGATTACTTTAAGCCTTTATGTTGTAAGGGTAACATGATATTAGAGTTTTTCTCTTAAACCAACACGTAAGCTCCCGATTCACAGAAATGACACTGACAGGGACATAAACTGGAGTGTCATCCACAGAGAGTAGATGTAGAGCCCAAGTGTGAGGGAAGCACCTCTGTTACCTCTGTTATCAAAATGACCCTCAATTGCCCTTGACTGAGAGGATGGAGCTGAGGAGCAGTACCGGGTTCCCACTGGTACTGGTAAGTGCTGGCGAGAGGCCTCCACCCCCCCCACCCCCCCAGGTAACCTGGGTGCCTGGGGGCTGCCAGCAGCAGCTCCTGCACTCAGCAGCGCCCCATCCTTGTCTTTATTGCTTTGGAGGATGGCGCGTCAGCTGAGGAAGCGCAGGTTTTTGCCTTCTGGCTGCTCACTCGGGCAGGAGCAGGACGGCCTCGGCGTGCTTGTCGCACCCTGTCTAGCTCTTGCAGTGAGCGGCTGAACTGACCAAGGCAAAGGAGTGACGATTGCTTGGTGTGCAGCCCCAGGCTTCATCCTCAGCCCACCCTTCTCTGGCCTTCCAGGCTCTACTCTATTAAACAGGAAGATGTAGAAATGTCGCCACGGGCTGATGACTGAGCAGGCAGCGCCAATCACCGCTTTCCTCTAGAGCACTCTGCAGGCTTCCAGAGCTTTCTCCACACTGTTTGTTGCCACCTAAACCCTGACTGCAGGCTGTGAGGTCTAGTCAAGAGCTGGCTTCAGGTGCCACCAGCTGTTGACTGCTGGCAAATCAGTACCTCCCCCTACCCACCACATCCTCTATTGCCTTTTCTTATAAGTGTGCGTGAGGATGTTCTTGCTACCTTCATAGGGACCTTTCAGGATCAAACGAGATTTTTGTGAAAGGGCTTTGAAAATGGCAAAGTGCTTTATTATTATTGTTTTTGTTACCAGAAAGTTGAAAGGAGCCCCTGGAGGCTGAGAGAAGTGGTGACAAGTCACACTGTTATAAATGGTGGCCCTTGAGCCCCCGGGATTTTCCTTTTACTCATACTTCAATTATCTCGTCAGTAATATCTGCTGCGCCTCTCGGGTGCCAGGCCCCTTGCTTGGTGCTGGGCGGGTAGGGGTCGGCAGTAACCTTGGCGATGCACAAAAGGCATCTGCCTTGCTGGGTCGGGAGAGGGTCCCACGTGAGAAGACCCTGCCTGAGGAGGGCACGAAGGAGGCGGGGTGAGGGCGCCAGCGGGAGCAGAGGTTGAAGAGACGCACAGGTGGAGGCTGCGGCGTCACCAGGCTTTGTCATCCAGGGTGAGGAATCCGGTCTGTGGATCTGAAGCCTGGTCCCACGGCTTACTAAGTAGCCTTGTACTATGGGTAAGGGACTTAACTTCCCTGTGCCTCAGCTTCTTTGTGTGTAAAATCGGGGTGACGACAGTGCCTCCACCGTTGGGTCAGTGTAAGGATTAAACTAGACGATGCAGATAAAGTACTTAGCATGATGCCTGGCTAAACGCTCAGTAAATATCAGCTACTTGGTCATTATTGTTTTTAATGATCATTATCATTAATGTGGTTTTTAAACCACTGATGAATTTAGGCAGGGGGATTTGAAGATTTTTCCCTGGAACAGAGTGGAATATAAATTGGAGGGAGAGAAAAGTGAGAATGGGAGATTTGGGGGACTCTTGTTGAAGTCCAGGAAATGTATGTTGGCTGCTACAAATAGAGGGGCAGAATTCAGAAAGGAGAGAAGCTGATGGATTTGAGAGAACTTCAGAGGGAAAATGAAGGGGATCTGATGGCTGGGATATGGAGGGTGGGGGAGAGTGAAGTGGCGAGTCGTGGTTTCTGCAGTGTTATAGCTGGCTGTGCCATTCATGGGGAGAAAGAAAAGCGGAGGGACTTGTTGGGTTTGGGGGTCCTTGTGACATTCAAGTAGAAATGTCAGCCAGGCAGTTAGCAGATGAAGCTGGAAGTGAGAGGAGTCTGGGTCAGAGATTTAAACACAGAGCATTGGCCTCGAGATGGTCACTTAAGCCCTGGGTCCCTGCCTGGGACCTTTCTCCCTCATCCAGTGGACCATCAATTCCTCATGTTGTCTAGAAAAAGCCTCGAGAAAACGAGATCATCGAGAGTGGAAGGGATGAAAGTGAATTTAATAATTAGTGGTCTTTATGTGAAGACTCGTGAAGAAGTTTATCCTCATTGAAGACTGATGAGTTCAAAGGGGGTTGATTAATGTCCCAGAAGGATTCATTAGTATGTTCAGAATCTTAGCAGGAGCACAAACTGGTGGGTGGTATCTTTACAGCCACCCCTCACACTGTTAGGGTGGTTGTTGCAGGAACACAGACCATTTTACACTCAAAAAAAGAGCTTGTGTCTACGAGCCTTCTAGTAGCATCCACATTGTGAAAGCAAGTTTGAGAAGTGTTTCCAGTCCACACAAATGTTCTGGAGTTCTGGCCAGCACTTGACCCTTGTCCTTCTCTTTTTCCTTTAGTCCTTTGTGTTTTTGTGTGGATTCTGTCTTCTCTACTTCCTGTGTTACTCTCTGAGGTAAGAAAGGTATCATATCCACCTCCTTTCCCTCATCTTTCACCAGTGCTGTGCCTGTGGATCAGCTTTTAGCTCTGTTTTGTGTCAGTAGTAGGTAAATGAATATTTGTTAAATAAATTAATTATGAAAGTCAACATTTGAATTTCATTCACTATGTCTGCTAGCTCGTTTGATCCTCAAAACAACCCTCTGACACAGGTGCTGTTATTATTTCCATTTACCAGATGAGGAAACTGAGGCACAGAAGGTGCACAACTTGCCACAGGAGTGCATAGTTGGAAATGTAAACTTGACTCTTGTGTTCTTAACCACTTTCCAATACCATCTCTGAATGTATTATATTAAATGCATTCCATTATACTACTTTTAAAATAATCTGTTACCCTAGTCACGAGGAATATAAATGCAAAGTTTCTTGGGTCCTAAAACTTCTAATGTTCCTGCCAAAAATCCCTACTCTTGGAAATAGCTGGAAAAAAATTCTCTTCTATTTTTTTCTCTACTCACAGTGGCATCCATTTACAAGCCCCCAAAGTCCAGAAAGCCGGTAAGCCTGGGTTTTCCCTCTGGACAGTGTGATCCGCATGGCGTGTTCACATCCTGCTCTTTCCATCCTTTTCATCTTCACCCTATTTCCTTCAAGGACCCTTTCCAACTGGTCTGGTCCAAGTCCTCAGAGGCTGAATTGCTTCCCAGTACCTGCCTTGTTCACTCCTGCTTTCTTTTTACCCCTTTTCGAAAGTTCAAAGCCAGGCAGATCCAGAAGACAGCTTTGCAGTAACCATCACTGGTGCTCTCCTTTAGGAGGGGATCTGCTCGTCTGCACGTAGATTTTTATCCTTCATCCATGGGCTCTTCTTTTTCTTTGAATTTCTACTTAACTCTCACTAGAGCCATCTTTGAAAAGTGTAGTTTCAGATTCTGGTTACCCTGGGGGTGATGAGAGTTGAAAGTAAAAGTGCCGTGGGCGTTTTCTTATATATGTCTTATTGAATGGTAGCGACAATGACAAAAATAAGTAATTAGAAGCTGATTTTAGTACATACATATTTACTCTTTACATTGATACTGCCTTTGTGTTTGGTTTAGAACTTTGAGATCCTTAAAATTTTAATTCACTGCATTTTAATTCACAACATGTCTTATCATGTGTATTTAATAGCACTGCCTATTGGAATTTAACTATATATTTAAATAACTGTATTTAAATATGTTTATTTAAATACATTTACATAAATAAAATCTGGATACTAGCATACAGACATCAACTTTACTTCAGCATCTCAATTTTTATCTTTTGGTGCGGGGATTTGAAGTAGAACACTACATAAATTAATAAAGCCTAAAAGAGATCAGTAGTGACTAAAACAGCAGTTAAAGCACGTTTGTTGGTTCAAGCGTAACTATTCTCGTCTGTCCTGAGGCCTCTTCGTTACATTCACCATTTACAGAAGGCATATGATCATCAGAGAACAAAGTGGGAATATGGGGCTTCGTGCACTATTTTGAGAAATAATTATTTTATCCAATTCATTTCAGAAACATTAATGTAAAGGCATTTTCTAGTGTTATACCTACTAAAAGATTATTGGTACATGTAATTAATAGTAGTTATTCTTACACTACAGTTATGAAGGCAAGTATTGCCACCTGCTAAGGGGACTCATATCTACCAGTACTATAACTACTAGAACACGAAATTGGACTTTTCTAGCAGCCATCACAGATATTATAACATGGAAACTCCCATGGCCAAGTATGGAGGCTCGTTGTCCTTCACTGGCCATGACACACGAGTCTGGGCCCTACAAAGCAGTAGAACGAGTGACTGATAGTGTGGGTTTTAGGGTCACACTGCTTGGTTTGTAGTCTGAAACCAGTCTGTTTTACGAGGTCTGTTGCTTCTCTGAGGCAATGGGGATGATGCTAGAACCTACCTTATGAGATGGTGTAAAGAATAGAAAATGGTAAGTGCTGACAAAATGCTATTGTTCTTATGATGATCATGAATTAGTCACATCACCTTTGGTGAGGCATATAATTTAATCTCTTCCAGCCTTTGTTTCCTTGCTGTCCATAGAACAGGTTGACTATTATCTCTAAGGGACCCTAATCTTAAAAGTCCTTGATTGGGCTATATCAGCTTAAGAGCCCCTTGCTGAGTCAGTAAATCTGTCTTATTGTTTCAAGTAATGTTTATAGAGACGAGTTTTATAACCTTTAGGGGACTGTAAGGAAGGCCTATGTTATAAACTTCCCTTTGGCCCAAAGGCCCTCTAGGTTAAATCCCATTGTAATGAAACTCCAAGGGTCTATCCAAAGGCCTTTGTTTTTCTGCATTTTATAGCCTCGAGGAATTTGGCCTTATAAATCCTTTTGTCCAACTCAAATTTCAGTTGTAATGCTTTTCATCTTAAAGGATTTACAGGCAATAGCAATACATGTCTTAGAAGTTATCTTTGAGATAATGTTTATTGTGCAGAAACTGGGCATGTTCCCTAAGAAGGATTTAGGGCTGCTATATTTCTGGGATTTGATTGTTTTTTCCAGTACCTGATATGTATGAGCCTGGTGAAAACATTCTGTTAGGACCATATAAAACTGCATGTATTTACATAAGAAATGAGCAACATGCTCTCATAAAATTAACAAGCCTGAAAAAAATAATATTCTTTTAAAGTTTGGCATTATTCCTAAATCTCCACATTATTTAGGAAACACAGCAGCTGAGACCCTTGGGGTTCCAAGTGGTGTATAGTTTCACCGTTTGGAAACAAAACAGGGTATTAAGACTTATTAAGTTTAAGTAAAATCTTGTCTATGTTTGTTGCAAGCTGATTAATTTTTAACACCTGAGCTTTTCTCTTACTTTCTCTGTCTCTCTCCTTCTCCTCCTCTCTCCTCCCTCCCTCCCTCCTTTCCTTTCCTTTTTTTTTTTTTTTTTTCATCAGCACAGTGCATCAGTCATGGTTCTCCAGAAAAAATGAACCAACAGAATGTGTGTGAGTTGAATATATATATAAAAAGAGATTTATTATAAGGGGTTAGTTCATGCGATTATGGGGACTGGCAAGTTTGAAATCTGTGGAGCAGGCCAAAGGCTGGAAATTCCAGTAAGTGTGTTGAAGAATTGATTCCAAATTCCTTAGGCTGGAAACTCAGGAAGGAGTGGAGGGTGTAGTCTTGAGGCAGAATTCCTTCTGATCCCTGGAATGCTCAGTTCTCACTTTTAAGACCTCTGGTGGATTGGATGAGGCCCACTCACGGTATGGAGGATAATCTCCTGTACTTGTCTGGTTGAACACTAGCCTCTGATTGTAGAGGCTAATTTCATCTATGAAATACCCCTACAAGACAATTAGGCTAGTGTTCAACCAGACAACTGGACACTGTAACGTAGACAAGGTGACATCTGAAATTAAACACATATATTTTCTCTTAGATTTTTTTTTGAACTAAAAATGCCTGCTTCTTCCATTAACAGTGGGGACGACAGTGGCAGTGCTAACCTGGTGAATGATTGGGATGCCATCTCTTACCCTTAGCTCTCTTTCCCCTTTTGGAATCATCTGATACCCAGATTAGTGCTGGCAGGTGGCAGTCACAGGTTGGGTCTGATGAATGAATAATAAGTAATATAATACTAAAAATATTATAATAAATTAATAGAATAAAATTAAATATTTGTGCTTTTCTTGTTGTTGTTTTAAGTAAAGAGGTAGGGTATACCTAACTGGTAAAGATAAATTCCGATTTCTTAAATCCCATATTCAGATCTGCATGTGACAATTATTTAGAATTCTTACAGCTTTTTAGCTTTAAAAATTCGGGTACATGTCTTCAGGTGCTCTTCCTTTCTTTTGACTCACAGTCCTAACAACAGCCTCAACAGTCGCTAGAGCAAGGTCAATGGCATCTGCCTTTTGCTGGGACCTACTACATGCCAGGCACTTTGGAGTTATTTTCAGCATAATTTAACAGTTGACAACTGAGATTCAAGTGGCCTCTGCTACTTGCGTTTGAATCTCCCGATTGCTTACTGCCTGGTGACCCTGGCGAGTTACTTAAGCTTAAATTCTCTGCCTCATTTTTCACCTTGGTAGAATGAGGGTAGTATTAGCACTTATCTAATGGGGTTGTTACAAGGGTGAAATTAGCTGTGAGTATATGGTGCTTAGAACAGTGCCTGGCATAGATTAAGTGTTTAATAAATGATAACTATTTAATCCCCACGACAGCTGTATAAGGCAGATACTATTACCCCATTTTACAGATGAATCCTGAGACTCTCTAAGGTCCTGGTGGACCAGGATATACACCAGCTTTGTCTGATTCTGAAATCCATGCTCTTTCTGCTACACTGAGCTTCTTTCTAATCAAGTTCCACCTTATGTGATAGCTATTTGTGTGCATGTCTGCTCTTTCCCATGGGGCTCTAGGTTTATTGAGGGCAGGCATGCTAAACATTCTTGTATCTTTTAAAGCACTGAGCACTTGCTTTCGATATAAATACATGCGAGACATTTGTTGAATGAATGAGCACATATCTCAAAACTGTTCCAACAATATAATTTTATATGGTGTGTGTGTGGGGGGCTGTAGACAAGATGGAGTAACTAATGTTAACTAATATAAACAGGTGAATCTCACTGATGACACCCAAGTTGCAAACTCAGGAAGGCCTGTAATGGGTAGGGGCTTAGTTCTCATTTGATTGCTTTCAGTCTGCCTCTTTAATGCACAGTTCTGGAATCATTCAGACACTTGGGCAGAGTTAATATGCAGAACTTGTGGGTCCTATTCTCTGACTTTCTTCTTTCCCAGGACTCTCCCTTACTCTCCACAGTATCCCTGTCCTGGGATTCCTTCCCAGGTTCCTCTGGCCAGAGAGAGCAAATTTGAATATTGCAGTTTTAGCACCCTGTGCCACTGCCACAACTGTGGCTGCCCTCAGAGTAAATCTTCAAAAAACATGAAGTGTACCCCATGTTGGCTGCTGCCTCCATGCTTTCATTCCCCTCCAAAACCTGCCTGCTACTGCTCACTCTCCAGAGCCTTCAGTCATGGATGGTTTTATTTATTTATTTATTTTTTGTCCAGTGTTTGTAGTTGTTATTGTGGGAGGATTTGCTTGTTAGAAACTCTTTTCCATCCCAGAAGCAGAAAATTCCATATAATTGTTCTTGAAAGAAACAAATATTCTTTAAAATAGACGTATAACTATCCTAGAACTAAATATAATGTTCACTTTTCCCTGTAGCAGAATTTATCTCCTTATACCTACCCCTCTTTAAACCATAGCAATTGAAGAAGCCTGGAACACAATTTTTATCTTTACCTGGGACCACAGTACCATGCAGTCTAGTCCTGAGCCTTGTTCTGGGCTCTCCAGATCTTGGCTCTGACCCCTACCAGCCTCTTAAGGTAGGAGGAGCAGACGGACACAGGCTTAAGAAAAGAATGGACACACAGGCCAGGTTCAGATACAGCTGTGAAAATGAAAGAATGTTTCGTTAAATATCTTTATTATATTTTGGTTTTGGTGATGTAAACTTCCTATAGCTCTGCCCTTCCAGCCTAAATCTCCTCCCATGTGACCTCAGAGCACAGTCCACAGATACCCTGATGAACTAGAGGAAAGGCTCTTTTGTTCTACCCTCTTTTCTCATCCCCACTGCTGCTCTTGAGTATCTCTCTCTCTTTCCTCTCACCCCTTTCATCCATCTATTTATTTTTAATTAACTTCTATTTTTATCTGAGTAATAGAGGCACACGATTAAATGATCATTGATCTAAAAGCTTTATAATAAAATCACCTGTCTTATCATTTCCTACTGTCTAGTTCCACTTTTGACTTTTTAAGCCATTTCTTTGATTTTTGCCTCTGTATCACTAAATAGTAAAGTTTCTTGATTGATCATTTTAGATATTTTCTTTGAATTTATATAGATATCTTTCTTATAGCCACCCACCTAATCTCAATATAGTTATAACTCAGTTTTATTGTAGTAATAAGTTATGACTATATAAATATTATTTACATATAATAAATTATTCTTCCTTCTCCTCTGGTCTGGACCGGTTGTTCATTAGGCCCATTCCATAGCAGTCAGGGCTTTGCATTTGCTTTAATCTTTTTTTTTTTTTTTTTCTTATTCATAGTTTTTATTCATTGACTCTTTGCAAATTTATATTCTCCACCATTTCTTTGATGTCATACACATCAGTACTTTTTTTAAATAATTTTTTTTTTTTAAATACTTAGGGGGGCAGATGTTGCTCAAATGGTTGGGTGTCCGTCTTCCATGTGGAGGGACCTGGGTTCTATCCCAGGCACCTCCCGGTAAAATAAAGAAAAAAATATTGAAGGCGTGCGGGCCGCCATGCCCTGTGAGTAGGCGCGCCGTCAGGCCCTGCCGAGCTACGCAGGAAGATGAAGATGTAACAAGAGAGTGACACAAGGGGGAGCCAAGATGAGACATGCCGAAAAACCAGGAACTCAGGTGGCACAGAATCAAATCCCAGTGAAGATAGGAGGAAAAGGATGAGAAGAGAGGGCAGGAAACAGATACAGGGGATTGCTCAGCGAATAGACACAAAAACAGCAAAAATGGGGGGGAGGGGGGATTAAAAATGGATAAAAGTAAATAAATAAATCTTAAAAAAAATAAAAGATACTTAGATTACATAAATGTTACACAAAAAATATAGGGATTCCCATATGCCCCACTCTCCACACCTCACACCCTCCCACATAAACATCCTTCATTAGTGGGGCACATTCATTGCTATTGATAAATGCATCCTGGACCATAGTTCACATTGTGGTCTACACTCTCTCCGTGTTATGTGCATGTTATGTGATGATATAAAATGGCCTGTATCTGTCATTGCAATGTCACTCAGGACAATTCCCAAGTCCCAAAAAAGCCCCTGTATTACAACTATTTTTCCCTCCCCCTGCCTCCAGAGCCTTCCGTGGCCACTGCCTCCACATCAATGCTGTAATTTCTTCCTTTTCTAGAATCACAGTATATCTATAGTAGAATACCAGGAAGTCCACTTTAGTCCATAGTTCTTTCCGCAATCCTGAGGACCCTGGGATGGTGGTGTCCACTCCACCTCTAATTGAGAGGGGTCTTATATCCCATGGGGAAGATGGATGGGAATATCTTGTTTGCAGTTGCAGACTCTCTTTGTTCCTTGGGATCATCTCCTTGTTAGTTGTCCTGGGTGAGTCCAATGAACTGGAGAGTAGGTGTTGCAACTCCGCTGAGGTTTTGGGCCCAGATGACACACAGGCAGCACAATGACTCAAATCTCTTGGACATACACCTACAAACTCCAGCACCAAGTATAGGTTTAAATAGAAGGGACAGAAGAGTTATGTGCTGGGAAGACATAATTGAGTCCAACTCTGTCACTCTCAGGACCACAAACTCCAAAGTAGGGCCCACTGGCAAGGCACCAAACTCTGGAGCTATCTGCCCTGACCATAGGACCTGGGTGTTTCCAGAGCCCTTAGAATTCCCACTATTTTGGGTAGTATCTACTTTGGCAGTCTATGAGATCCTACTGAGATGTACGTAAGCGTTATCTCTGGGATGACCCCCTGACTCACTTTGAAGTCTCTTAGCCATATAAACGCATTTGTCTTTACCTTTTCCCCCTTTTATTCGAGGTCTTTTTCCAGTTGCATTGCTAGTTGGTGCCTGGTAGTAATCCCTCGGTGCCCGGGAGGCTCATCCTGGGAGTCATATCCCATGCTGGGGGCAAGGTAATGCATTTACATGCTGTTTAGCTTAGAGAGAGGCCACAATTGAGCAATAAGGAGACACTCAGGAGGCAACTCTTAGGCACCCCACAACACTAGGCTAAGTTTCAATTTCAAGAGCAAAGGCTCATAAGCATAGTCATCAATATCAAGGGCCCATTGATGAATCTTCCTCCTTTGCCAGTCATTGCCCCTGCACTTGGGGGACTGTTTCTACTCCATTAGAGAATGTGGCAGAGCTCTCCAGAATGGTAAATTCAATATTCTCTTGGTTATTGTGTGAGTCTCCACCCACTGTGACAATGCTTCATGAACATTTGAACATATTTATATACCTTATATGTATGCCGAGGTGAACTTCCTCCCATGTATCCCCCATCACTGACACCCCACACCAATGATCCTCCCCTGCCCCAGTTGTAACCCTTCTGTGATCCAAAGCATCTTCAAAAATGAAGCCATTAAATTAGCCAAATACAATTAATAGGAAAAAGAAATAATGATATTTAAATATAAGAAATACATAAAAATTTTAAAAAACTAAAAATAAAATTAAAAGATTTGGATATTAAAAAATAAGGAAAAATATTAAAAAAACATTTTTTTTTGACATTTTGCTTTTCATCACTGTAATATCTGGTGTCCTGTCTGTACAGTGGCATTTTCTTCCAGTGTCTTACTATTTTTCATTTTGTTTTCAAAGAAGTTTTAGGTCACAGTAAGGTCACAGACAGAATACAGGGGACTCTCGTATACCCAATAACCTTCCCTTTTCCTCCTTCCCGTATTAATACCTTTTTATATGTGGATGGTTCCTTTGTTATAACTGATATGCAAATAGTGAAACATAGCTACTAAACATGGTCAAAGGTTTACATTATGGTTTACGTTTTAGACTGTACACTTTTATGAATTTTGATGATATTTAACATGGCCTGTGTCCATCATTGTAAGATCATGTAGAACACTGGCATTACACACTAATTACCCCCTGTTTGAACTATTTTATTCCTCCCTCCCCCTCCCCTTGGGGCCATAGTGACCCCCTGGCTTCACTCCTTGGATGACAAGATTCATAGTTACACGCAACAACATTGAGGTCTTGACACACTGGTTTGTCCTCCCTATTAGAAAACACCCCTGCTCTTGAGAGACTCCCTCCCCTCTATTTGTGAACAAATCGGTCCAAGTATGGGAGTCCAACTCCTTCCTGCTCATTATGTGGGTCTCTACCCACTGATACAACACATTAGGACAAAATGCTCACTCACACACTCCCTAGAAGCCTGCTCCAGGTGCACCCTGTCCTAAATGCCCCCCTATCCAACACCCTAAACCAGTAACCTTTCCTTGTCATATTGCCATAAGAGCATTCCCAACTTTGTATTTTCAACCACATACCTGCAAATTCCCAGTGCTCACCTGGTCCCTCTCCCAACCCTCCACCCAGTTCCCTGGACCTCCCAATCCACCCTCTGCAATCTACCCACCTGTCAAACCTGCACCACCCAACCCAATAATATCACTACCCTCCTGTCATATCCCTTCATACCCAACTACACACTTTCACCTTACTGTAGATTGCGTCCATATCGGTGTTGGCTTACAACCTTCTCCCTTTCTATTTCCTGTAAACCTATCTTCCAGACAGTAGCTCTCTGAATCTGATCAATTTGCTTAATTCATATCAGTGAGGTCATGTACTGCCCATCCTTCAATGCCTGGCTTGCTTCCCTCAATATAAGGTCCTCAAGATTTATCCATGTTATCCCGTGTGTTAGCACTGTAATCCTTCTTATAACTGTGTAATATTCCATTGTATGTGTGTACCATATTTTGTTTATCCATTCATCTGTTGATGGGCATTTGGATTGATTCCAACTTTTGGCAATACTGAATAATTCTGCTATGAACTTGGTGTGCATATATCTATTTTTGTCTTTGCTTTCAATTCATCTGGGTATATACCCAGCAGTGGAATTGCTGGATCATCTATAGTTAGTTTTTTGAGGAACCACCAAACTGTCTTCCACAATGGCTGGACCATTCTACTTTCCCACCAGCAGTGGATGAGGGTTCCTATTCCTCCACATCCTCTCCAACATTTATAGTCCTCTGTTTTTTTTAAATAGTCACCAGTCTAATGGGTGTAAGATGGTATCTCATTGTAGTTTTGATTTGCATTTCCCTAATAGCTAGTGATGTTGCACATCTTTTCATGTGCTTTTTAACCATTTGTATTTCTTCCTTGAAGAAGTGTCTTTTCAGGTCACTTGCCAATTTTTAAAATTGTTTGTCTTTTTATTTCCAAGTTGTAGGATTTCTTTATATATGCTGCATATTAGGCTACTATCAGAAACATGGTTGCCAAATATATTCTCCCATTGGGTAGGCTGCCCTTTTGCTTTCTTGATAACGTCCTCTGATGTTTTGAGGTGAAAAAGTTTTTTATTTTGAGGAGATCCCATTTATCTATTTTTTCTTTCACTGCTCGTGCTTTGGGTGCTTTGGGTGTGACGTTCATGAAACCATTTCCTATTACAAGGTCCTGTAGATGTTTCCCTACATTATCTTCCAAGGTCTTTATGGTCTTGGCTCTTATATTCAGATCGTTGATCCATCTTGAGTTGATTTTTGTATAAGGCGAGATGGTACTCCTCTCTCATTCTTTTGGATATGGATATCCAGGTCTCCAAGCACCATTTGTTGAAGAGGCTATTCTCTCCCAGTTGAGTGGGCTTGGTGGCCTTGTCGAATATCAGATGATTGTATATGTGAGAATCTATATCAGAACTCTCAATTCGGTTCCATTGGTCAGTATGTCTATTCTTGTGTCAATACTGTGCAATTTTGACCACTGTAGCTTTGTAGTATGTTTTAAAGTCAGGTAGTGCGATACCTCCATTTTCATTTTTCTTTTTCAATTTGTCTTTGGCTATTTGGGGCCTCTTACCCTTCCAAATAAATTTTGTAGTTAGGTTTTCTAACTCATTAAAAAATGCTGTGTTGATTTTTATTGGGATTGCCTTAAATCTGTTGATTAGTTTGGGTAAGATAGACATCTTGATGTTTAGTCTTCCTATCCATGAACAGGGAATATTCTTCCATTTATTTAAGTCTTCTTTGATTTCCTTTAACAGTGTTTTGTCATTTTCTGTATATAAGTCCTTTACATCTTTAGTTAAATTTATTCCTAGATATTTGATTCTTTTAGTTACTACTGTAAATAGTATTTTTTCTTGATTTCCTCCTCAGATTGCTCATTATTAGTGAACAGAAGTGCTACTGATTTTTGAGCATTGATCTTTTAGCCTGCAACTTTACTGATCTCATTTATAAGTTCTAGAAGCTTTGTTGTAGATTTGTCAGGGCTTTCTATGTATAGGATCGTGTCATCTGCAAATAGTGAAATTTTTACTTCTTCCTTTCCAATTTGGATGCCATTTATATATTTTTCTTGCCTCAGTGCTCAAGCAAGTACTTTTAACACAATGTTAAATAGGAGCAGTGATAGTGGACATCCTTGTCTTGTTCCTGATCTCAGAGGGAAAGCTTTTAGGATTTCACTATTGAAGATGATGTTAGCTGTGGGTTTTTCATATGTATCCTTTATGATGTTCAGAATATTTCCTTCTATTCCTATCTTTTGCAATGTTCTTATAAGGAAAGGGTGCTGTATTTTGTTGAGTGCTTTTTGTGCATCTATAGAGATGATCATGTGTTTTTTTCCTTTCGATCTGTTTATGTGGTGTATTACATTGGTTGATTTTCTTATGTTGAACCATCCTTGCATACCCAGGATGAAACCCACTTGGTCATGGAGTGTAATTAATTTGATGTGTTGTTGAATTCAATTAGCAAGTATTTTTTGTTGAGGTTTTTAGCATTGAGGTTCATTAGAGAGATTGGTCTGTAATTTTCCTTTCTTGTGGCATCTTTGTTTGGCTTTGGTTTTAGGGTAATATTGGTATCATAGAATAAGCTAGGCAATGTTCCTTCTACTTCTATTTTTTGGAAGAGTTTAAGCAGGATTGGTGTTAGTTCTTTCTGAAATGTTTGGTAAAATTCACCTGTGAAGCCATCTGGTTCTGGGCTGTTCTTCGTTGGGAGGTTTTTGATGACTGAGTCTCTCTCCTTACTTGTAATTGGTCTGTTGAGTTCATCAATTTCTTCTTTTGTCAATGTAGGTTGCTTGTGAATTTCTAGGAATTTGTCCATTTCCTCTAAATTATCCTTCATGTTGGCATATAATTTTTCAAAGTTATCCTCTTATGATACTCTTTATTTCTGTGGGGTCAGTGGTGATATCCCCTTCCTCATTTCTTATTTTGGGTATTTGCATCTTCTCTCCTTTTTCTTTTAGTCTGGCTAAGGGTTTGTAAATTTTATTGATCTTCTTGAAGAACCAGCTTTTGGTTTTGTTTATTTTTTTTCTATTGCTTTCTTATTTTCTATTTCATTTAGTTCTGCTCTAATCTTTGTTATTTCCTTCTTTCTACTTCCTTTGGGGTTAGTTTCTTGTTGTTTTTCCAATTCCTCCAAGTGTGCAGTTAGGTCTTCTATTTTAGCACTTTCTTCTTTTTTGATATATGCATTTATGGCTATGAATTTCCCTCTCAGTACAGCTTTTGCTGCATCCCATAGGTTTTGATTTGTTGTGTTGTCATTTTTATTCATTTCAAGGTAGTTACTGATTTCTTTTGAGATTTCTTCCTTGACCCACTGTTTGAATGTGTTGTTTAACTTCCATATCTTTGTGCCTAATCTGGTTCTCTGGCCATTACTGATTTCCAGTTTCATTCCACCATGGTCAGGACATTACTTTGTATAATCTCAGTCTTTCTGAATTCATTGAGAGTTGTTCTGTGGCCTAGCATGTGGTCTATCTTGGATTATGATCCATGTGCACTTGAGAAGAATGTATACCCGCTGTATTTGGGTGTAGTGTTCTGTATATGTCTATTAGATCTAGATCCTCTAATGTATTGGCATACTCTCTTAATTTCTGTTTATCTGTGAATATTTTGAACTCTTCATCATTTTTGAATGTCATCCTTGCTGGATAGAGAATTCTTGGCTGGACGGTTTTTTTCTTTTAGTACCTTAACTATATCACACCACTGCCTTCTTGCATCCATGGTTTCAGATGAGAAATCAGCACTTAATCTTATTGAGCTTCCCTTGTATGTGATGGTTCTCTTTTCTCTTGCTGTTTTCAGTATTTTCTCTTTGTCTTGAGCATTGGACAGTTTTATGAGTATATATCTTAGAGTAGGCCAGTTGGGATTTATACTGTTTGGGGTGTGCTGTGCTTCCTGGACCTGTACATCCATCTCTTTCAATAGGATTGCTAAATTTTCAACCATTATTTCCTCCAACGCTCCTTCTGTCCCCATTCCCTTCTCTTCTCTCTCTGGGATGCCTATAATGCATATGTTTATGCATTTTATATTGTTATTCAAATCCTTAAGTCCCTGCTGGTTTTTTTCTATCTTTTTATCCATCTGTTCTGCCATCTGTTTGATTTCAGATGTACTGTCTTCCACATCACTAATTCTTTCCTCTGCCTGTTCAAATCTGTTATGTGCTTCCAGGGTCTTTTTGATATTTTGGATTGTGCCATTCATCACCATCATATCCATTACCATTTTATGTTTGTTTATAATTTCTTCAGTATGTTCTCCCAGTGTTTCTTAATATCCTTAATCTCTTCCTTCACTTCATTAAGTTGGCCCATGATATTTGTTTGGAAAGCCTTGATTAGTTGTTCAATATTCTGCACCCTTTCTTGGTTTTTAGTTTGTTCATTGGACTGGGCCATGTCTTCCTGTTTCTTAATATGGTTTGTAATTTTTTGTTGTCCTCTGGTCATCTTTTTATCTTGATGGGTTTATTCAGTTGATAGCTTTTCTGTTTACTCTAGGGTTTTATTAATTGCTGTTTTTTTGTATGTGTTAAGTTTTCTCTTTGACATTTTGCTTTTCTTATTCTATTTCATTTCTGTTGTCTGTGTTCTCTTGGAGGAAAAAATTAGGGCCAGAGAAAGTGAAAGAGGTAAGAAAAGTAAAATGATAATAGTTATAATAGTAGTAATTGTTATAAGAGGAACCGTTTAAGACCTTGGAACATGAATATTTAACTCACGTAAGCAGTGTAGAGTAATAGGAATAAAAAAGTGGGATACCAACAATGAAATGGAAATCCAAATAGAGAAAAATGTATAGATTGAATTCAAAGGCCAGCATGATGAGGAGAGAGGGAAAGAGACAAGAAAAGACAAGAAGAAAAAAAATGTTAATAAATAAAGAAAACAGGATAGATGAGGTAAAAATGAAAATCAGAAAAATTGAGGGCTAAACAAAGAGAGGTGGAATATAAGAACAACAGAAAGCAGAGGATAGAATGATGAGGGAAGGAAAAGAAATAGCATTGGTATACAAAATTGGTATACACAGAAAAAGGGAAATCAAGGAAGAGGAAACACAGTAACCAAGAATCAAGCCAGCAGCACCTTGAGCAATTTATCTCTTCATCCAGCTCCCTCCAGATAGATGCCCTGAAGCCTCCTACTTTGTGAGTTCCCAAAACAGCTCACTTGGGCAGGATCTTGCCCCTACTCGGCCGTTTTTTTGTGAGAGAGATCTGCCTATGTTCCTTAGAAAGAAAAAAAAATAGGGCCATAGAAAAGGAAAGAGATAGGATGACAAAAAGAATAATAGTAATGGTATTAGTAAAAGGTAGGAGAATAAACATACAAGACCTAGGAAATTGAAAAATTAACATGAATAAGAAGCACAGAGAAATAAGATTAGGAAAGGGGAATAGAAACAATGAAACAAGAAAGAGAATAGTGAAAAAATATATAGAATGAATTAAAATGCTGGAATGGTTAGAAGAGGGGAAAAGAAAACAGGAAAGAGAGAAAGAAAAAAGTAAAAAGGAGAAAGTATACAGAGAAAAAGGGAGAGAGAGAGAAATACAAACAAGAAAAATTGGAGACCAAATAAAAGAAGTGGAGTGAAAGAACGACAACAGAAAACAAAAGATATAAAGATGAAGGAGTGAAAAGAAATAGCATAGGTAGAATAGATTAGTAACCAAAAGAATAAAAGAAAAATAAAGAAAAAGTAAACAAGCAGAGAAAGAAAGGGAGGGAATACAAAACAAGCAAGAAACAAGACAGCAGAAACTAATTTTTTTAAAAAAAAGACAGAAGAAATAATAATAATAAACATGGAAAAACAGTCTTCTTTCTTAGACCCCCAAGGATCTTCTGAGCCTGCTGCTGTTCCTCAATCACTCACCCTGCAGCCTGCCTTCTGCAGGTTTTGAACTGGATTTTAGTGAGTAAAGTGAGGGAAATAAAAGAAAATGACCTTTTTTTTTTTTTTAAAGTAAGAGATCCAAGAAAAGCTAATACAAAGAAATTGTCTATCTGTTCCTTTTCATTAAATTTCAGCTAGATGCCTGATAACCTGGTGGATCTCTTCTCAAGGAATAGCCAGGAATTGAACCAGGAACCTCATATATGCTAGGCAGGAATTCTTTCACTGAACTAATAAGTCCTTGGGTTTATTAGCCTTTCACAAGGCTATCCGCCCCTTTTCCCTGGGGCAGGTTAGATCCCTTGCAGTCAGCTACAGTGGTGCTGATGGCCGCCTGTCTTTGCCACCTCACTGATGTGATTCCTCTCTTCACCTAGGTGGCTGGGCATGACCGCCAGCCTGAGGCAACCCCCCTCCCCTCCCCCTGTAGAGTTGGGGTCCCTTCCGATATTTAAAGGGGGCCCAGCTGGCTAAACTTGCTGCAAAAAAAAAAAAAAAAAAAAATCACTCTCCACTCTCCCAGACCCCTCTTCCTCGCAGGGAATTTGCTGTCACCCTCACATTTGGAGAAGGGTCTCCACCTAGTCTGTCCGCCCCGAGGGCTGGGTATGTGTACCCCTTCCAGCCACTGAGGTAAGCAACCCCCCATTATTCCTGGCTTCCCCATCTGTCCAGTATCGTCCTAGATGAATCGGAGCACCTTCCCATGAAAGTAGACATTTGCTCTACTCTCAGTTAGATACAATTCACCAGGAGTTTTACCCTCGCTTAATATCTCTGGGGTGGGGGAGGGGACCCCTTCCTGGCAGCCAGGAGGATTAATAACTCACGATTACTTCTTTTGGCTTCTTCATGTCTCTGACCCTCACTCTTCTGGGAGTTAGTAAGCAGTGTTCTGCTTTCCTGTGCCCCAAAGCAGGTCCTCACGGCCGCCTCTGGCTTTTTCTTTGTTGTCTTAGTGAGAGCTAAGAATTATATGTCTAATCCGTCAGCCATGTTCCCACAATCCCCCCATGTTTGCTATAACCTTACACTCATTTTACCTCTCTCCAGTATTGGATCTCACTTTCCAGATGCTCTGATTATATATCTCTTTCCTGATGTACTCTTTTGTTTTGTTAGAACATATCGTCCAGTAATTCCTAAGAAAGTGTGAATTGAAGGAAAATCTTTTGAGTCTTTTCATATCTCAAAATATCTCAATTGATAGTTTGGGTAGTATAGGATTCTAGGTTGAAAATCATTTCCTTTGGAATTTTGAAGGCACTCTCATTGCTTTCTTATTATCTGTGTTGCTTTTAAGTTGAATACCATTCTTACTTCCTCACCTGTTGTTTGAGACTTGATGTTTTTTTTCTTTGGGAGCTTTGGGGATCATGCCTTTAACCCTAGAGTATTGGCATTTTGTGATGATATGCCTTGGAGTGGTGTTTTTCATTTACTGTGTTCATCTTTTAAGTCCTTGAAATTTGAGTAAATTTTTTATTTCTTCATTTTTCTCTCCTCTCCATTTTCTCTATTCCATCCTTTTGTAACTCCTGTTAAATGAATGCTGATCCTCCAGTACTGATTATTTAATTTTGTTAACTCTTCTTTCCTACTTTGTTTCTCTCTGTCTCTTTTGTTCTGCATTCTGAGGGATTTATTTAATTTCATCTACTAACTCCTCTACTAAATTTTTTATTTTTCTGCCATATGTGTGAAGAACACTTTCATGTGCCCTAACATTCCTCTTTTCTTTTTATAGATGCAAGAGTTTCTGTTGTCTCCTTGAAATTAATAATAATTATTAGAAGTTTTCTTCTGTTCCCTGCATTATTTTTTTTCATGACTTCCTTTTTTGTTTGTTTCTCTTGGTCCCTGTGAAGTTGGAGGAGATCTCAAATATCTGTTGATCCTTAGCTGTCCATTCATATTTAAGCATGAGGCCCTAAAAAGCTAATTGTAAACTTTGTTGGCTATGTAGCAGTGGCTTGTTAAGCATTGGGCTTTACTCTAGGGTGATCATGTAGTAAGCTGGTTTATTTCCTTAGGGACCCCCAAGCATCAATATCTGTAAAACCTCTTTGGGGATGGCAGTTTCTCCAGAGAAGGATTTTCCTATCTGTTGCCTCTTCTTTTACATTATTATGTGGCCCAGTCTACTATCTTTTCTAGCAAGAAAGACTCCTTACATTTTAGGAGAAGGGAGGAAGGGAGAAAGAGAGCTAGCAATTAAAGCATACTTTTTGTAGATCTCGGGTGTGCCTCTATCTCCCTTCCATTTCCCACTTCTTACTTCCTTTCTTTCCTTTTTCTCCAGACTCAGAGTTTCTGTAATGAGTTGAAACATCAGGTGCAAGGTGATCATCATATGGTCTTCCAGGGGAAAAAGTTTGTTTTTAATGTCAGAGAGAATGGTTTCATGATTTTCCCGTGATCCCCAGCCTCCTGGTGACCTTTAGGTGCCAATCTGGACACCTTTGGTGGCTTCCTGATTTTTCTTTCTGTTTCACTCTTGTCTCCTGCAGTCTATTTGCCACAGAACAGCCAAAGAGATCCTTCTAAGGATCCCATGTTTTCACAAATCTCTGGGATTTCCCCTGTATAGTGTGGCCCAGCACCACCTTTCCAACCTCAGGTTTTACTACTCTTGCCTTTTCCCTTTTCTCCCCATCTGTTGGCTTTGTGCTATTTCTCAAACACACCAGGGCTGGGGAACCATGCTCTAGGGGCACAATTTGCCTTAGAACACAAGGCTACCTGCGACCTTTATACCTGCTGTTCCCTTTGCTGGAACTTTCTTCCCTTAGTGGGCTCTCTCCTCGCATCCTTTAAGACAGTTTCTGTCATTCTGTAGCCCCTTGCCTACTACATTAGCTGTAGCACAAACTGATGAAATCTGTTTACTCGTTCATCTTTTTATTGTCTGTTTTCCTCACTAGAATGTATAATATTGAAGCAGTGCATGGTACATGGTTGGTCCCTATTAGTATAGGTTAAAGAAATGAATATACAAAGGAAAATGCAGAACGTTCTGACTAACCCTCTAAATTTCCATTGCTAATAGGCAATTATTTTGCCCTTATAACTCATATACTTTTACCTAGGTTTATCTTGTCTGCCACTTTATTTATTCTAATCTGGGGAAATTTTTTTACATTCCTCTTAATGTTAAAGAAGTCTTTAAGGTATTTTTTACACTCTCAAATGGATATTCTTAAAAATTAAAGGTCATATTTTACATGTAATCATCTTGGGCCTTTTACATTTGATGGTTTCGTAATTGCTTTTCCTAGATATTCCACCTTCTATACTTTATCTTGCAAAACTGTCTGCTTTCTTAGAACCAGAACAAATGTGGTTTCAATTAAGTTTTCCACAAACATTGGCCAAAACCCTTTCTCTGATTCTAACATCATTCCTCTTCCTTGTCTGCCAAACCAAATCTCAGGTTTTCTTTGAGGCCCAACTCAAAACCCAACTCTCCCATGAGATTTTCTTGGCCCACGCCACCCCTCTTGCAATCATTTATTCTTCTGAATCTTTGCCACACTCAGAGTCTGCTCCACTCAGATTGATCACATGCTGAAAGCCTGGATGGATCCCTCTGACCTTTCACACTATGTTTGAGTCATTCCATGAATGTTTGCAGAAAGAAAGAATGGCCTCGATTTGTTCTCTTATTGTTGTGGATATGTCTTTCTGGTCTTCCCTTTTATAGGATGAGCTCTTTGTCAAGGTTCTACCTTCCCGTTGCTTCCCTCTGTTGCTCAGCAGATCCCTTAGATGAACAAAATTTTCTACCTTCATTTCAATTTAGTGACTATTCCCTTATATATATCTGTAATCAAAACATCTAATGGCTCTATTCATATTTCCTCATTTTAACTCCTAAAACTTAATACATATTCATGAACCTACTTTTTCTAACTACCTTATTATGTAACAGATCTGTTAGAATATGCCCATGTCATTTATCCATTCATTCATTCTACAAGTATTTACTGAGTGCCTACCAGAGCCCAAGGTCTGTGCTGGGTGCTGAGATTCAGTAATGAGAGGAACCAGCATGGTTCTTCCTCCAGGAAGCCTGAGGTCTTGATGGGGTGGGAGACATTTGATAGACAGGTAGACTGATGCACACCTGTCAATTCAAATGAAGAAAAGTTCAATGAAGGCAGTGATCAGAGTCCTGCCATATAGAATAATAATGGGTTACTTGTCTAGAATGGGGTGATCAGGGAAGGCTTATCTGTCTAATGTTTAAGCTCAAGAACTAAAAAATAAAGAGTAAGGAGGTAGGAGTGAAACCTTCAAGGAAGTGGAAATGGCATGTAGCAAGATAGGGAGTATGGCTTGTTCTTTCCAGGACCTGAATGGAAGTAGGTGGGGCTAGCTCCTAGAGAAGGAGGGATCAGGGAGGTCAGGTAAGGACAAAGCATGCAAGACCTGTTGCTGATGGGAGATCAGATTTTAATCTGATTGTAGTTGCAAGCTATGATAATATTTACATTAAAAAAAATTAGTCTGGTGGCAATTTAGCAAATAACTTGTAGGGTAAGAAAGAATAGGGAATCTCATCAGATCCATTAGATTAAGGAAGAAATAATTGTGGCATGGACTAGGATGGTGGCAGTGGAGATGAAGCAGAGTGTTTGGATTTGAGATGTATTTTGGAGACAGAGTCTATCATATCCACTGACTGGATAGATATGGGGGCCAAGGGAGAGAAGCAATCGGGTATAACTCCTAGGTCTTGAACCATTTGGCGAAACAGTGACATCATGAGTTAAATTTTAAATGGCTGTACACACTGTTCTTCTATGTAAACAGTCTTTCCACTGTTAATGAAAATGCCAGTATCACTTTATTCCATATTTTCCCTTATTAATATTACAGAAAGCTCTGATATCTAGATAGTTTTCTGTCAATATTTAGAGTGACTTCATTGTCTTGAAATTTAAAATGTTCCAGAAGTATTTTCAATTAGTCTTGAATATCTGATTTCCATAATATGTGTATCTCAACAAGGTTGATTTCTTTTTATTTACATGATAAATATTCAGCAGGCATATTCATATACATATTGACTCATATATCAAAATTTGAAGCAACAGTCAAATAGCTAAATTATGATTTTTTGCATTAACCCCTCAGTCCTTGGTGGGTTTCTTTTGTAGTTCTATTTTGTTTATTCCAGTTTAATCCTTTAATCTTTCATCCTGTTCTAAACTCTCCCCTTCCTGTAATCAGTAATTTGAAATCTATTGGCTGCTGACAGTAGTTCCATGTGTTTGAGATACAGTTTTTCTCTGGAGTTATTTTGTTTTCTTTCCAACAATTCCTGATGCCCATCAATTGTATAACTTGAACTGTTCCAAACAAGAAATATCACTGTTTATTGTTCTTCCTGTATCTGATAGTTCATGTTATCAAATAGTTTTTTTTTTTTTTTAATTTTCTGCCTTTTAAGGAGGATTGTAAATCCTAATATATTTGCTCATTAGTTTTGAATGTGTCCATGAATGTGGTTGAGCCTAAAAATGTTTTGGTTTTTCCAATTTTCCAACTTTGTTTTCTCATCCTCTTTCCTTTATCACTGTAACTAATTTGGCTTGCATTTTCTGTAAGAGGAATTTTCAAAAACATTTACCTTAAATGATCAGTATTGTAGATTGACCAGTGAAATCTCTTCAAGAGTTGTTATATACAAAAAACAAGTTTACCAAAGACTAGCCAAAATAATTGTTTTCAGAGTAGTAACGTTATATAGGAGCAGCAAAAAAGCAGAGGTTCCTAGTCATAGAAACAGAGTTTTAAAAAGTCTACTTATAGGGGAGCAGATGTAGCTCAAGTGGTTGAGCGCCTGCTTCCCATGTACAAGGTCTCAGGTTTGATCCCTGCTACCTCCTAAAAAGCAAAACAAACAAATGAAAAAACCAGCTTTCATTGAGGAGTGCATGTAGCTCAGTGGATGAGCACTTCCTTCTCATGTACAAGGTCCTGAGTTCAATCCCCAGCACCTCATAAAAAAAAAAAAAGAATTCTATATATAATGTATGTCTGTATGTGTATGTTGAGTGGGTGGGGGCGGGGAAGGGAGAGGGGAAAATTGAATGAGAATCTTGGTTAATTTTCAGAATTTTTTTGGAAAGTTAATATCTGTCTGGTTGAGTCTCAGCTGAAGATGACACAAGGCCTTTTTCACCTTGTGTTGTAAAAGATATATTTTAGTAGTAGCATTCATAGTACTGTCCCACACGCTGTAAGTTCAACACAGGTGCATTTCATACCAATTTCCAGCTTCGCTTTGGGCCACAGCCTTCTATGATTTTATATGGGGAAGCCAGCATCACCTAACATGATATCTGTTTTTTGGGGGGATCCATTACATAGGTATTTATTTATATACTTAGATCCTGAATATCTACTGTTTCTTATCTGGGCCACAGCTTACTTCTTGAGACTGTGTTCCTATAACATTCAGGCTTTCTGTGATCAGTATCATGTTTACAAGCCAATTTTGATTCAAATTTTCCAAAATTATACATCACTACACCTGGAACATGCTCTGCAGCAAGGAGCCATAACTTGGCCAACATCGGGCACCCATTAGCAGATGAATGGGCTGTGCCTGAATCGCCTGGCAGCTGGGTTCTTTTTTTAAAAAACAGTTCTATTGAGATACATTCACATCCCATACAATCCACCCAACGTGTACAATCAGTGGCCTTTTTAGTATGATCACAGAGTTGTGCATTCATCACCACAGTCAATTTTAGAACATTTTCATTAGTCTGAAAAGAAAAATCCCATACCCCTTAGTAGTCATCTCTCAATCCCTCTATCCTTCCCCAGCCCTACATAACCTCTAATTCTGTCTCTAAAAATTTATTCATATTTACATTTTATATAAATGGAATTATATAATATGTAGTACTTTGTGTCTATTTTCTTTCACTTAGCGTAGTGTGTTTTGTAATTATTTAAAAAAATTTTAAATTAGAGAAGTTATACGGATTTATATATATATATAAAAGTCGTGTAAAAAAATGCAGCTTTCCCATATATCCCCCCTGTTGTTGACACTTTGCCTTAGTGTGGTGTCTTTGTTTCAACTGATAAAAGACTATTAAATATTACTGTTAACCCTAGTCCATAGTTTACATTAGGTGTATTTTCCCCCCATATATCACCCCATTATTAACACCTTGTAATAATGCACCTTGGTTCTTCATTTGATATTGGGATTATTTTAAAGATGACTTCTGATTTCATAAGGATTTGGTAGCACTGGTGGTATATTTACTCTTAAGGACTTAAGTTTCATAACTGTATTAAAAGTTTTCTCCATGTGACATTGGGAAGGACTGAGAACCAATGGGCAAATCCGACTCAGGACTTTGTGTAAATGCACAGAGTTCAAAATGTGTCATTGGTAAATAGTTTCTGTTTACTAACGTTGTCTTAATTACAGAATTTAAAATTACGATGAGTATCATCTGAACATAATTTCTAGCAGTGCACCTTCAACTTTTCGAGTTCTTTTACGCAGACTGTCTTAGGTGAGGCAGCATAGCATGGGGCTTGATAGCACAACTAACAGATGCTAGTTTGAATCTTGCTTTTCCCACTTACTACCTGAGGCTCCCTGGTGAGGTTCCCTACTATCAAGCTTCTAAGCCTTCATCTGTAAAAGTGGGTTATAGTAGATCCGAATTGAGATAGCTGTTGTGAGAAATAAAAGAGATAATAGGTGCCAGTGGCTTAGTGTAGTGTCTGGCATGTAAGAACTCAGTAAATATTGGCTATAACTGTTAATGCTATTATTCCTCTTTTTTCTCCTGTTTCTACTAGTACAATTATAACTACTCAATGCTCATAGCTGTCCTATATATTCATTTTTAAGAAATGAGGAAACTGAAACATACAAGAGCTAGTTACTTGATTGTGCTTAAGTAGTATCTCAATTAGAATTTGATTTGGTTGTAAATAATAGACACCCAATAATTGTGACTTGAGCACTGTAGCTTTATACCAAATTTCATTTGGTGTAAGTTCCCCAAATTTGTCCTCCTTTTTCAATACTGTTTTGGCTATTTTGGGTTCCTTGCATGTCGATATAAATTATGGAATCACTTTGTCAATTTGCACAAAAAACATCAACTGCATTTTTGATTGATATTGCAATAAATCAATTTGAAGAGAATTTGCGTCTTAACAACTTTGAGTCTTCCAATCCATAAAAATGGCGTATCTTTTTATATATTTGGGTGGTTTTAATTTCTCTAAGAATTTTTATGGTTTTCAATGCAGAAGTCTTACTTATATGTTGTTAATTTTTTCCTAAGTATTTTATGCTTTTGGATAATATAAATGGCATTAAAATTTCACTTGTAGTTGTTTGTTGTTAGTTTATAGAGAGACAGTTGATTTTTTTTTTCAGTTGATTGTAAAAATACACTGAATTTACTGATTGTAAAATCAGTGTATGATTTTGTATCTTGTAATTTTGCCAAATTAACTTACTACACTATACTTTTTATTATAGATACCTTTTCTTTGTATAAAATCATGGATCAGTGCATAAAACAGTCTTATTTCTTCCTTTCCACACTTATTCATGTGCTTTATGTTTCTTTTACTTGTTTTATTGTACTTCATAGAACCTTGAGTAAAATACCGAATGTTAGCACTGAGGGTAGGCATCCTTTATTCCCTCTTAGGGGGAAAATATTCATTCTTTTGTCATTAAATGTGATGTTACTTAGGTTTTTTTTTTTAATAGATGCTCTATCAGATAGAGTAAGTTAGCTTCTAATTTTAGTTCGATGAGATTTTTTCTTTTTTTTATGAATGGGTGTTGAATTTTGTCACTTTTCCCACATCTATTGAAATGATTGACTTGTATGTGAAAAGTATGTGTATTCTGAGTCTTTGGAAATAGCATTCTATGAATATTAATTAGGTCAAGATGATTGATAATGTTATTTAAATATTGTGTATACTAACTCATTTTGTCTACCCCTTCTGCTAATAAAAGGTTCTTTTCTGATGGTGTCTATTTCTCACTTTAGTTTCAACAGTATTTTCCTCTATGTATTTTGAAGCTCTCTTGTTAGTTGCATACACATTTAGAATTGTTATATCTTCCTGATGGATTGCCTACTTTTTTTGTATTATGTGTCCCTATAAATCTTTGATAATAACTTGGGCTTGATGTCTGCATTTTCTTTTTTGTTAGTTTTTTCTTTACTATTCTTTTTATTTATTAGAGCAATTGTAGGTTCACAGAAAAATCATGCAGATGGCTCAGAGTTCCCATATACCCCCTTCTTACACACATGGTTTTCCCACTATTAACATTTTGCTTTAGTGTATTACCATTGTTACAATTGATGTAACGATGTTATTATAATTATATTATTAACTAAAGTCCGTAGTTTAAGTTAGGGTTCATTCTTTGTGTTGTACAGTTCTATGGTATTTTTATCTAGTAATTTATACACACCTAGAATTTTCCATTTTATCCGCTTTCAAGTTTATAATTCAGTGGTGTTCGTTACATTCACAAAGTTGTGCCTGTGTCACCACAATTGTTTTACTTTGCTAAAGGCTGCCAATGCAAAATACCAATATGGTTTGGCTTTTATAATGGGAATTGATTAGGATAAAAGCTTACAGTTCTGAGATTGTGAAAATGTCCAAATCAAGGCGTCATCAAAGATGCTATGTCACAAAAGTTCACTACTGCTGGTGATCCTGGACTCCTGCCTTGTGGCAAGGCACAATGCCGACAGGTCTCTGCCTTTTCCTCCAGGCTCACTTTCTCCCTGAGCTCAGCTGTGAGTGATCAGGCATATGACCGGGCATAATGGCAGCCCACTCCTCTCTCTTATCTCCTCCAGGCCTGTGGCTAGTTCTGCTTCAGGCTGCTCTGCCTGAGGCTACTCTTTGTGGGTTTCTCTGTCTTTCTGTGGCTGTGGTCAATCCTAGAGTCCGCTCTCACGTGGCAGGGTAAAATGGCTACTTTTCCTCTTGCCTCTCCTCCATTTATATAGGACTCCAGGAAGAGGATTAGGTCCTGTGATCTAATCAGAGGCCCTTAACTGAAGTGATCTAATCAAAAGATCCCTTAACTGAATATAACCACAAGGTCCCACAGAGAATAAGTTTACATGCACAGGAATGGGTTAGCTTAAGAACATAATTTTCTGGGGTCCACAGAAGACAAACTAGGACAACCATCCACTGCCAAAACTTTCTGTCACCTCTAAAACAGAAACTCTGTACCAATCAAACACTAACTTCCCATTCCCTACCCCACTAGGCTCCTGGCAACCTGTATTCTAGTTTCTGACCCTGTGAGTTTGCTTGTGCTAATTAGATCTTGTCAATGAGATCATACAATATCTGTCCCTTTGCGTCTAGCTTATTCACTCACATGATGTCTCCAAGGTTTCTCCATGTTGTCTCCTGCATCAGAGTTTCATTCTTCTTTACAGCCAAATAGCATTTCATAGTGTGGGTAGACCACAATCTATTTATCCATTATTCATCTATTGATCAACACTTGGGTTGCTTCTACCTCTTGGCACTTGTGGCTCTTTTAAGATGCACTGTAACATCCAAAGTGAATTTGAACCATTTTCTTCTTGTAGTCATGGTATTTGTCTTTAGATGTTTTGTCATGTCTACAGATCCATCAGGCTTTTCATAAGGTCCAGCTTGCCGCAGTCACATTTGCCACAATCACTCTCCAACCTGCTGTTCATCATTTGTTTTTCAGACACAGATCTCTTTGTCTGTCCCTCCTGCTGCCTCCTCCATCCTGCATTTCCATGGCAGCAACCATGCTCCCTCTTCTCTGCCACTGCTGATCCAGGAGCACTCCTAACAACTCAGCCCCCACCTGGGAATCTGATCCAGCTCTCATTCCTAGGTGTTTAGCTTTTAGTCTCAAGTGAATAAATTCTTATTTTTCCTTACTAAAAGTCAAATTCTAATTTGCCCAGAATTGTTGATTCCATTCTTGTGTTCCTTGTCTCATTTCTCTCAGCTTTTGTTCCAATGGTGATTCATTTTCAGGAATGTAAAATTGAGCAGACTGAAGGTTTAAATATTTATCTAGGGGTCCTATCCAATCATGGCAGGAACTTGAGACCTGTTTGGTGCCACATCCCTGCCCTTGGCGCCCATGCTCTGGGGTCAGGTGGAGGCTGAGGCTGGTGAAAGTACAGCACAAAAGAGGAAGGAAAGTCTTACTCAGGGGCCGCAAGGCTCCCCAAAGTCTACATTTTCTGATATTAAAATAGTCACACCAGCTTTCTTTTGCTTACTATTTTCATAGTGATTCTTTCCCCGTCCTTTTGCTTTAATCTTCATGTGTCTTTACATACAAAGTGAGTTTCTTTTGGAAAGCATAAAGGTCTTACTTTTTTATACAGTCTGACAATCCCTGCCATTTAATTAGAGTGTTAGTCTATTTACATTTAATGTAATTTTTATATGGTTGAGTATTAGTCTACAATATTGCTATTTGTTTTCTATTTGTCAACATATATTTTTTTATTCTTCCTTTCCTGCTTTTGTTTGGGTAAATCAAATATTTAAAAATATTTTATTCTGTCTCCTCAGTGGGCTTTTTATTTTTATTTTATTTATTTATTTTTAAAGATTTATTTATTTCTCTACCCCCTCTCATTGTCTGTGCTCACTGTCTGCTCTGTGTTTCCATTCATTGTGTGCTCTCTGAGTCTGCTCATCTTCTCTTTAGGAGGAACCAGGAACCAAACCCAGGACGTCCCATGTGGGAGAGAGGCATTCAGTCGCTTGAGCCACCTCCGCTCCCTGCCTTGTTGTGTCTCTCATTGTGTTTCTTCTGTGTCTCTTTGTTGTGTCATCTTGTTGCGTCAGCTCATCAGGTTGGCTTGCTGTCTTGCTCATCCTCTCTAGGAGGCACTGGGAACTGAATCTGGGACCTCCCATGTGATATGCAGGTGTCCAAATGCTTGAACCGCATTAGTTTCCCTCAATGGGCTTTTTAGCTATGCCTCCCTTTATTTCTTCTTCTTCTTCTTTTAGCAATTGCTCTAAGTATTATAATATGCACCCTTAACTTATCGCAGACTACTTAGAATTAATGTTGAATCACTTTAGGTAAAGTTTAATAACCTAGTGACAGTAAAATTCAATTAACTTTATTCTTTGCTCTATTTTTGTTTTTATATGTTTTACTTCTCTCTATGTTATAATGCCATAATGCAATGTTATTTTTTAAAAAACAGTGTTAATTAAGAAATTTATAAAGAATAAAGTATATTTAATATTTACTCCCAAATGCACCATTTCCAGTGCTTTTCATTTCTTCCTGTAGACTTGAGTTTCCATTTATTATCATTTCCATTCAGCTTAAGTAACTTCCTTTAATATTTCTCATAGTATGGATCAGTCTGCTGGAAACAAATTCTCTCAGCTGTTCTTCATCTGAAAGTGTCTTAATTTGCTCTTATTATTTGAAATTATTTTCCCTGGAAATAGAATTCTAGAAGGTAGATTTATTTTCCCACCATCTTAAACATATTTCATTGTCCTTTGCCTCCATAGATCCTGATGAAAAGTCATCTGTCATTATTATTGTTCCATGTATGTGTTGTGTTTTTTTCTTCTGACCCCTTTTAATATTTTCTCTTAATTTTTAGTTTTCAGCAGTTTGATCACGATGTGCCTATTTGTTTTATTTGAATTTTTCTTTCTTGGGGTTCACTGAATATATGTAGCTTGGTATTTTACACCAAATTTAGAAAAGATTCATCTATCATATCTGTGATCCAGACATTAGAATGGATGAAGGGGTAAAAAGTAAAACGGCAAAGGGTTCTTGCCAACTCTCTTTTAAGGAAACTTCCCAGAAACTACTTCAGGAATATTTCCACTTATATTCCATCATCCAGAATATAGTCCCAGGTCTACATCTAGTTGCAGAGAAGGCTGGTAAAATGTAAATTCATTCTGTGCAGCCACGTGATCAAGGATTCTATTACTGTGGGAGAAGGGGAGACAGATATTACCGACAACAAGCATTTTCTGTTTTACATAGCCAGTAAGTGACAGAGTTTTGACTGATCCTGGAGCACCTGTTTTCCCGTCATTGGCCAGCCCTTCTGCTATACCCTAGAAATCAAGTGTTATGGCAGAGAGTGCTGGTTAGGAGCCTGGATTTGAGAGTCAGTTTTCCTGGGTTGAAATCCAATATCTCCCCCTTATTAGCTGTGTAACCTTGGACAAGTTACTTAACTTTTCTGTGCTTCAGTTTGCCCATCTGAAAATGGGGAAACAGTATTTATCTAATAGGGTTGATGTAAGGGGTAAATGAGTTAATATAGTTAAAATACATAGGACAGTGCCTGGTGCACAGATGTATTTCCTCTTAACAGACATAATTTCAACAGACTGTCTTTTTCAGCAGAAATGTTCTCAGAGACACTCTTATCTACCACCTCTTTCCACAGCTGTTTGCCCCAGCACCCCACCCTATTCACCAGCCCCACTAGATGGCCCATTAACTGTGTCCATGTTCAGACAGCAGTGTATGAGCACCTCCTGATTCTGGAAAGTTTCTGTTAGATATATCCACAGGGTCCACCATGAAGGATTCACGTGAATGTGAAATGTGCTTGTGTACTAGAGATTGGTTAACAGGTCAGCTTCTTTCCAGTTTCTCTAACCTCTAACTTTGAGTGTACAGGAAACTTGAAATTTCCCTAGAAACACTGCTTCAAAGTAGGAGAATCCAATATCTATTGAGCACCATATGCTATCTTATTTAACCCTACCTAGTAGGTATCATTCCCATTTTGTTGGGAAAATTAAATAACAAAATAATTAAGTACCTTGCCTAAGGTGACAAAGCTAGTAAGAGGATTCAAACATTGGTTTTATAGCTTTGTGTTCCTTGTGTTATACAGCCTTGCTCCTTTTCCTTTTAGGAAGGTCATTTAGGAGGTGGCTGAAAAAGATGTGTCATTTCCAAAAGGATGTCATAAGAATAAGAAGATAATTGCTTAGGTGATAGAAGGAAATAGAGAATTTGCTTTTCAAAGCAATAGCGTTTTCAAAATTGTCTCAGCATTTACACCCATGAACTTTTTTTCTAACAGTTATTAATAATCTTGTGAGTCAGGAAAATTATCCCATAATTGCCTTACGTCACATGCATCTACATAAAGTATATTCAGATGTACCTGGAATTTATTTCTTGTAACAGAATAGCATTGTACTTTACATTATGTTTTTTAAACTGAATAATATCCCAAGGGTGCTCTCTCCACAGTATATACTGAAGTATACTAGCATACTGTGAAAAAATATAAAGCATTAGTTCTATTCTCATCCTGCTTTTATGTCTTACTGAAATGGTAATAAAAGGGAAATTTTAATAATAATAAAATACAGGATTCCTCAATTGACTGCAGTGAGCCTTTGTGATATTCAGTTTAACAAACATTTAGTGAACACCTCTCTAGTGACATTTCCCTTTAGTATATAACCAATTATGCTTTCATGTCTTTTTCATAAAGCAATGCAAAACAAAACTCTCCCTCTGGCCTACATTTCCATTTAGATACAATAATATATCACTTATTACATTGTATACGTTTGCTTTTGCTGCATAACAAACCATCCTAAAACTTAGTGGTTAAGTCAACAACCATTTATTTAACTTACGATCCTTGTAGGTTGCCAATTTGTGCTGCTTCAGTTGGTCATTGGCGGGGTCAATTGGAGGCTCCCTGGTCAATGATAGCCTCAGCTGGGCTGGCTTGCTTTGCTCAGTGTGATCTTCCATCTTCCAGTAGGCTAGGCTGAGCTTGCTCGCATGGCTATGGATAGGGTTCAGTGGTATTTTTTGGCAACTCCATTTTTGACATTCAGTGACATCTTTCTCTCTTGGTTTCCCTCCTATCTCTTGTGGCTTGTCCATCAATCCATCATCAAATGCTTACTAGTTTTTAGGCTCTGTACTAGGCATTAGGGATATGAAGACAAATAAGCTATGTTCCCTAACTTTCAGGAATTCAGAGACCAGTTCAGATAACTATACCAATGCCCAAGTGTGGTAGCTGCTCTGAGAGACAGGCAGAGAGAAGGAGATCCTGGCATCCTGCCACATGGTAATCAGGCAAATGGCAGGGCTTGTCTCCTCAGCCTTTGGCTGCTCCATGGGCCCAGCCCCTTGGGGGCCTCTTTCCTTTGTGCCTTGCTTATTCCAGACTCCAGTACCTCTCTCAGCCTCTTGGGGATCCTTTGTTTTCCTGCTTTCCTCTCTCTCACATGGCAAGATCAATGTGGCAGCTTCCTTTCTCTCTGTCTCTCTCTCTCTGTCTCTCTCTCTGTGATATCACACTCAGCAAGAGGGTGGAGATACAAACTGGCTCATGCCTCACTGATGTAGTCTAATAAAAAGCTCTAAAGTGATCTAACCAAGTAATCTAATCAAAGGCCCCTTAACTGAATTTAATGCAATCAAAGGGCCCCCCACCCACAGGAAAGGATTAGTTTAAGAACATAAGTTTTTGGGATTCAAAAAAGAACTTCAAACTGTCACAATAGCCAATTCTCTTTGGCTCCAATGTCTGTGCTCTTTAACATTGTTCCAGAGAGAAGGCACATACATGGGGTCCACAGACATGTTCTGACAGTGAAATGATTTGTCAACATTTTAAAACAGGAAGAGTTCAAACAAAAATTTGAATCTCAGACTGTTCTTGAAAATTCAGATGATCTGGTAACGGTCCCACATTCTTGAGTGGCAGCAGTTAGCTGCAGATGGCAGCCAACACCTTTAGAAGGCACATTGCCTCCGCAGTGTGCTGCAGACCCTCCCACTCCCTGTTGCATTATGCCTGGATCACGTCCCTCATTGACATTATCTGCCTGGCTCCCGCTGGCATTTGAGTTTTTGTCTCTTAATATGTTGTTTGCCTGGACCCAGCTCGCTCTCTTTCATTCTTCCATGGTCCAACTAGTGCCCAAATCAACAATGTTGCTTTTAAAATCATTCCTTAATCTGTCTCACATTCTTTATCCTCATTGCTACAAATTAACCCTCACAACCTTTCACCTCACCTCAGTTATGCTAGTAAACACCTGGCTTCCTGCTTCTTTTCTCAATGTCCTCTCATTCACTTTCCACATCGCCTGCCATTAGGGATTACAAAAAGTTGCAAATAGATGATGTCTAGAAGCCTCAGAATGAAATGTAGACTCCTTAGTGCGGCATGTGAGACCATTCATGATCTGGCTTCTTGGACTAGTGTCCTCATTTATGTTCGTTTTCTCTCCATCCCTATATTGGTTCTGTCCAGAAACATAACCATTCATGTCTACTTTCTTACCCATTTTTCCTTTCGTCCTAGAATAGTCTATGAGGATTATATTAATGTTTGTAACTGAGTATGTTGACATGAAGCTAGAGTGATTGTCTATTGAAAACTATTTTTTTCCTTTATTTTGACTTAGTTCCAGCATCTTCTTAATTGGTCTCTCTTTTCTCATCTATAAAGTAAGTCTACTAGTAGTTCTTACATCATTAAGATTACTATGAGAGTTAAATGAAATAATACATGTAAAGGGTTTATTACTACCCTGTGTCTCCATTTTCTCATCTATAAAATAGGTCTACTAATAATTCTTACATTATTATGATTACAATGAGAATTAAATAATACATGTAAAGAGTTTATTACTACCTGATGCATAGTCAGCCCCCAGTGAATGTTAGCTGTTGCTGTTGTTATTATCATTTTAATTTCATTCATTCATTCATTCATTCATTCATCCAGCAATGGACCATGGACTGTTGCAGGAATTTTTATACATATCTTTTTTAGACTCCACAACAACTTTATGAGGAAAATAATTTCAGCCCTGTTTTCCAGGTGAGGCAATGGAAGATTAAAGAAGTTGGGACTTGTCTTGGTTGCAGAGTTTGCTGATGGATAATAGAGACAGAATTCAAAACCAGGAGTCTGTTTCCCTACATCCTCATGCTCTTTGTTAACATGATGTTTAAACATCAACATGGATTCCACTGAGAACTATATTTAACCAATATTCATCTCTTCTACTGGGTTCTAGTAGTTTTAAATATCTTTTTTCATTTTTATCTTCCTAACTTAGGTATAAATTTCTCATTCCTGAGTTTTCCTATCTGTGATCCTCCATGGATGTTCTTTCAAATCAAGTTCTCACCCATCTTGATCTCAGATGGTTTTCCTGTGACCTAGTTCCCTCCCCACCATTAGCGCAGTTCTGCTTCAGAGAGAAGAAAGAATCCAAGTGTCTTGAATGTGATTTCTATGTCTGCATTTATTTTTCACTCTAAGCTGCTGTTTTGACCAAGCTAGCGCCTAGCCTTGTCTGTAGAAATTATTATGAGCCTGAATTTCTTGTAAAGAAATCAGTATGTTCACAAGAGTTAACCTATAATTACTTCTATTTTTCTTAAGTGATAAGAAAATCTTGTGGCCCTGTCTAACTGAATTCAAGCTACTGGTTGAGTTGGCCAATTCATTTACCAAATTTATTCCTTCAGATTAAGGAAAAACTACATTTAAATCATTTGTAGTGTCACATTCAATGAGCAAATTAAGTGGACATTTCAAAGGGTTATACTGCATTTTCTAGACACAAAGGATAATTTATTTTGTGCTAAAATTAAGAGATTTGAGGTATTAAATCCTAAATTTGAAAATAGCATATAGTAATAGTAATTATCATATATAGTACTATCATGTGGTGATAAGTGTTTAAGTATCTTCTTTTCAATCAGAGTGAAATGGAATACATCTCTCAAAGGATAGAATTCTAGTCTCTTCAGGGCTGCCAAAGAATCTGTGGAGAATTCAAGTGTTATTAAAAGTGATTGCACATAAAAGTTTTAGTATTATTACTAAACTTTGAAAACTACCAGAACTTTATAAAATGTTGAATAGTTTTGGAAGTCTTTTGGAAATTTTCTATTTCTATACAGAATAATACCAACTTATTTATGCCAATTTATGAGTGGTGCTTCAGATAATTAAATCCTGGTGCTATTTTTGTTTGTTTCTTTTATATATTCAGTATGTCCTTAACAACAAAATTTATTAATATAGCCAAAAGGTCTGTGTGAAGATGGAGAAACACAAATTTAAATGTAGATATGAAAATGAAATAGAATATCAGAATAAAAATCACATGAAAAAAATAACTTTTCATTTCTAAAATTTGAATACTCTTGATTTTTAAACTGTTCCTAAAGCACTAAAGGAAGAAAAAGTTTTACCCAAAGCATCGCTAAACACATACACACCTACACAGATCTGCAGACCCACACATTATATACATGTGTGATTTTTTAAACTTTAGAAGTATTGAAACATACAAACAGAAAACAAAATGTCACCTACACAATTACCACATTTAAAATTTTTAAAATTTTAACAGCTTTATTGAGATGTAAATTATATACCATGAAATTCACGTAAGTGTATAATTCATTGCTGCTGTTAGAGTTGTGCCACCATCACCACAATCTAATTTTAGAAAATTTCAGCTCCACCCGACACCTCACACCCTTTTGCTGTCAATCCCTGTTCCCTCACTAACTCCAAGGAACCACTAATCTACCTTCTGTATCTATAGATTTGCCTTCTCTGGACATTTCATATAAATGGAATTACATAATGTATGGGCTTTTGCATCTGGCTCCTTTTGCTGAGTTAAATGGTGATGTTCATCCATGTTGTAGCAGGTGTCAGTACTTAGTTCCTTTTTATTCATAAATAGTATTCCGTTGTATTGATATACCACATTTTGTTAATCCATTACAATAACCAATTTTTAAAAAAGCATAGATGCAAGAAATTGTTAATAGTGGTTGTTTCTGGAAAAGCGAATGGGGACAAACAGCTAAGGTTGGGAGAATGAGATTTTTCATTGTTTACTATTTCATATGGCTTTAATGCTTTAAATTCAGGTTTATCTCTTACCTGTTAAAGTAAAGTAAGGAATGTCTTCCCTAAGCGACATGTATAAAAGAAGTCGTGAAAGTCCTCCCCTGACCCAAATCCCACCCTCCAGAAGGCAAACTCCATTAATTTATTTCTGACATCTGTTTTAGTTTCCTTGGGTGCTCAAGCAAATACCATGCAATGGGCTGGCCTAAATGATGGGAATTTATCATCTCACGGTTTTGAGGCTGGTAAAGTCCAAATCCAGGTATCATCCTGGGTACGCGTTCTTTCTGACTGCTGGCAATCCTTGGTCCTTGGCCCCTCTGTCACATGACAGTGCGCATGGCTGCCTCTCCTGACCTCTTCCCACTGTCCCAGGTTCTGTTGTCCTTCGGCTCCTTGCTTATGGCTTTCTCTCGTTCTGTCTAAATTTCATTCTGCTTATAAAGAACTCGACTGATAGTACGAAGACCCATCCTGATTGAGGTGGGCCACATTTTAACTGAAGTGACCTCATCAGAAGGTCCTACATATAATGGACTTACAGCCACTGGACTGAATTAAGTTGAAGCACACGTTTTTCTGGGCTCCAGGCAGCTCCAGGCTACCACAGCATCTGTCTAGATGACATATACACATACATACACGTGTATGCACAGAAGTAGATTCATATACATGTTTATGGATATATCTAAGCAGTCACATAGTTTATATTTCAACAAAAATGGAATCCCAGACTCAGCATTTTAACCCCAGGTTAGCAAAGCCAAGAAAATGGTCTCTCTCACCCTTGTTGGGTTGTGACAGTCTGAAAACTGTGTTAATGAAGTAATTGGTTAATTAATTCACAATGGAGAGCAGTTAAGATCTGTGGATTCGATTTATTAGTTATGCGTAAACACGTTTTAATTTTTCTCCCCTTCCCCCCCTCGCCCCGTGCGTTTTCTCTCAGGCTACTTTGGATCTGCTTGTGAAGAGAAAGTGGACCCGTGTGTCTCGTCGCCCTGCCAGAACAACGGGACCTGCCACGGGGACGGGGTGCGGTTCAGCTGCAGCTGCAGCCCCGGCTTCACGGGGCCGGCCTGCGCGCAGCTTGTGGACTTCTGTGCCCTCAGCCCGTGTGCTCACGGCACGTGCCGCAGCGTGGGCACCAGCTATAAATGCCTCTGTGATCCAGGTTGGTGCCGTCTTTCTGTAGTCTCACAGTCTTGATTTTCCTTCTGCAGCTGAGCACATGTTGGCTGAAGGTGGTATATTTGTAAATATAAGCGAACTCCTCGAGTTTATGACAAGTTTTCTCTTTACAGAGTTCTTCTCAGCAGGGTCTAATGAATTCACCTTTATTTTAGAGAAATTAGAAGATACAAGTATGCAGAATGAAGACAACTATAAACAGGCTTAATCTCTTAATAGGTTAATCATTTTTAATAATTGCTATAGGTCCTTCCAGAGCTTTTTCTGTATTAGATATCAGTTAATACTGTGTTCTTAACATGCTTTTTCCATTTTTCATGTGCATAGAAGGCAGAATGCTATCCAATTAGAATTTTTTATCAGAGTTATTATTCTGTGCACAGTATGTGATATAGGATTTCACATGTAAACTTTGAAAAAGTCCATCATTTATTTTCCAGATGTTCTCAGCATTTGGATTACTGATTTTGTGGTAGCAAAGTGTTGATATCCAGGAGTCAGAGTGATGACTAGTCAAAATGTGTGTCTGTACAACTTACTGGTGTGGTCTGAAAAAAAAAATGCACATGGAACCCCTTTCTTTTCTTTCCCTTTTGCCCATGTTTCCATCCTTGCATGAGCTAGCTCTTCAGAATGCTCCCCAGCTTTGTGTCCCCACATGTGTCCCCTGACTAGCCACTGTGGCTGGCAAGGACTTTGGCTTTGTTTGACTTGCTTTGGCATTGCAGTGCCCTCTGCCTGAGATGCCTCTCCTCCTGCCACCCCAGCTCACCTCTGATGTTGAATCAGTTTCCTCACCTCTGAGTTCCAGCAGTCACCCCTGGTATCACTTTCCTGCTCTCTAGAACAGTATGTTAATTATCCTTGTATGTGTTCTCTCCCCCGGAGGGTGGGTGGAAGTGTGTTTTATTAATAGCTTTCTATCAACAATAACGCCACCAGCCACCATTTTTTTTTTGATATGGTAGATGTGGTTAAGCCACATTTACACTGAGGGATGAAATGCACAGAAAGGCTCAGCCGTATGCCATGGCCAATCCACGATAGGGGTGCAAGCCTGGACTCTCGCCCAGGAACGCCTGGTTCCACTGCCCCAGCGCATGGCCCAGACTTCCAAGGGGCACGTCTCATACTCATGAATACATTAAAGGAGTTCTAGAGGAATGCAAAAAAACAGTTGAAGGGTGTTTAAAAGCCTTTTTCATATAGACTTTTAGTTCTCGGGTTTTCTAAGGAATCATGGGATTGATATTTTGCCTAGTGCCTCTTTCCCTTCTGCTCTGAAATACAGAAAGAATGGGGTTGTTTAATTTGCTTGGTAACATATTTGGTTTTCTTGTAAACCCAGAGGGGTAAAAGATCCCCTGGTGCCATGCATAACTGGAGGATCCTCTCCTGGGTTCACATTGTCCCCTCCTGTCACCACTGTGGTACAGAAGGCAAGTCTGCCTTGAGGGCACTGTTTTCTTTCAGGTGTCTTGCAGGGCCCTGCAGTGGAGCTGGGCATCCTGGGTAAGGAGCACTGCATCCTGGGTAAGGAGCACTGCATTCTGGGTAAGGAGCACTGCAGTGCCACACCCTCACCGATAGGGAGTGCAGAACATCAGGAGGGTGGTGTGTTTGCAACCAGACAAGCTGCAGTTGTGCTGAGGAGAATATGGTCTGAGTCATGACTCGCCCGTGCATGGTTGCCAGAGCTCTGCTCTGGATCTCAGAGCGCATGGAGTTGCTTTCCTCAGCAATGATGAAGCAAAATCCTGTCACCAACTCCCTCTGTCCTTCATCACCTGTCTCCTGAGCATTCTGTTTCTCTTGGTGAAGCCTCATAAAAGCAGAATCAAATATTACAAGACTGGAAAAAAATTGTGTTTTCTCCATCACTTCTCTGACTTCCTTTCTTGACCATATTAAAAGTTTCCTCATATTTAATTGGTTTATTTTTAAAACTCTAAGTTGGATATAGTTATTTAAAGATACATGTGCTTTTTAATAATACCAAGTGTAGAGTATTTCAACCTGTGTGAGGAGCTTGATGTAGTCTTGAGAACCAAATCTACTACCTTGTGTTTCTCTTTCCACATTGGGAGAAGTAGCAGAGGGTGGTAGAAAGAGCATATCTAAGAGACTCCCACTTATGAACTGTATGGCCTTATGAGGCTTACAGTTCATCCCTGGGCCTCAGTTTCCTCCTCTGTTAAAAACCAGAGGAGAGGGAATTGGATGTGGCTCAGGCAACTGAGCTCCTACCTACCACATGGGAGGTCTATGGTTTGGTTCCCGGTGCCTCCAAAAGAAGACAGTGAGCTGGTGTGACAGGCAGGTGTGGCAAGCTGACACAACAAGCTGACGCAACAAGATGACACAACAAGAGACACAAGAAGAAAAACATAATGAGAGACACAACTAAGCAGGGAGCAGAGGTTTCCAGTGCCTCCTAAAGAACACGAGCAAGACAGCGAGCTGATGTGATGGGCAGGCGTGACAAGTTGACACAACAAGATGTTGCAACAAGGGACACAAGAAGAAAAAACAAAGCAGAGAGTGGAGGCTCAAGCGATTAGGTGCCTCCCTCCCCCATTGGAGGTCCCGGATTCAGATCCCCGTGCCTCCTAAAGACACAAGGAAGATGAACAGACACAGCATGTGCAAAGAACGAGGGGGAGGGGAGAAATAAATAAATAAATCTTAAAAAAAAAAAAAACAAAAAACCAGAGGAGACTTGTGTGTGAGAGGATTGAAGCAGAAGGCATGTAGCACGTTTCCTGGAGGCAGTAGTGAAAGCTAGTCTTTATTCATTCTTTCTATCCCAGGGGCTTACAACCGCTCTCTTCAAACCACAGAAGAGTGAAATACTTCCTGTTTAATTTCCACTTTACATCTCCTTCATCCCTGCACCACCCTCTCAAACTTTATTCATGTCTCTTTGTAGCCTAGGATCTTGCCTGAGTATTGACCACAGCAAATTACTCAGTAGCGCTGAAAAGCCTGAAGAAATGCGTGCTCCACTCCACCAAACCTTCATTTACTGCGCAGGCTCCTGGGGGTAGAGCGTCCACGTGTTGTCAAGGCTGTCTCATAGAACTCTGGAGATAAAACTGCTTTCTGAGGATGCTTCCTCTGATTATTAGGTGACATTGTGCAAAATAAAAAAGGTAACTTAACATCTGGCAAGAACTTCCATTTTAAGAGGTGAAAATGACAAGTCTATGAATGCAGAATTTCTAGTATTAATCCTTTGGAGCATGTAATTGCTTTACCGCTAGTTAGTATAATAGAAGAATCCCCTGAGAATAGGTTAAATTGGGTGTCTAGGTGAAGAGCAGCAAGCCAGAGCATCTTTATAGGGTGCAGACGGATCCCATTTCATAAAATGGCAGCAGATTGAAATCATGTCAGGTTGATAATTTTTTCCCATCTGACAAGATGCCATTTTGGTTACTGTAAATCAGATTTGCCAGGTGCTTTATTTTCAAACCTCATATTTAGCTTATCAGACTAGAAATATCTGATGGGATTTTAATATTAAATAATAAAATGTCAGCACTAAGTAATTGCTGAAATGTTATCTTCTGGTAGCTGTGTTAAATGATAGGCCATACACTCTCTAAAAAATTGCAAATTGATTCTCCTCAAAAAATGAGAGCTTGGAGCCAATGCAAACTTTCTGAGCAGCAGAGCTGCAGTGAGGCGGAACTTGCCGTGGGACATCCATTGCCCTTGCTTGTGGGAGCCGTGGCATTTCATGCGCTCTCAAATAAAATGGTGACATCTGATTTGGCCATTGGAGAAAGAGGCTGTGCATGACCTGTACTGGAAAGGAATCTCTGGTGAGAAAGGAGATGCTTTACCTGAGTGCACTGGTCTTGGCCTTTGCCTTTTGCATGTGAGTTATTACTCTAAACTCATTTGTTGAATTGAATTAACCCTGTGTTATGAGTTGAATTGTGTTCCCCAAAAGGATATGTTGAAGTCTTAATCCCCAGTCCCTCAGAATATGACCTTATTTGGAAATAGGGTCATTGCAGATGGAATTAGTTAAGATGAAGTCATCCTGGAGTAGGGTGGGCCCTTAATTCAGTGTGACTGGTGTCCTTAGAAGAAGGGGAGAAGAGAGTCAGACCCAGAGAGGAGGAGGCCATGTGACGACAGGGGGAGAGATTGACTCCTGCAACTACAAGCCCAGGTTGTAGAAATTTGTTATGGTAGCCGCAGGAAGCTGAGACAACCCCGCCATTAAAGACTGCCTTAAATGTCACTGCATTAGGAATTAAAGGTATAAGGCATTAGATGATTGTTTTATATGTAGATATACATGTCATGTTTTCTTTTCACAAATTACATCTCAGATGCTTGTCAACTGCAGTTGAAGTTGTAGCCTAGATCTGGGACAAGGTGTGCACCACGTTCGTCTGCTGATTCTTCTCCACCAAAGGGCTGGTGACTCAATTAGATCATTCAGATACTATGATGAACCATAAAGTAAATGAAGGTTAGGCTTTTCCCAGATGAGGGTTTTTAAGGGAAATTATTTTTACAGGAATTTCAGATACTGCTTTTTGTCTCCTACATATGCCTTATTTGTGGGCTGCATTTCTTGTGTGTAGGACTTGAAATGCACAGCTGGCATTGCTTGCTTCTGTTAAATTCAGACTTGGCAGTATCAGCATGCTGACATTGTCTGTTGGAAACAGAATCAAAGATAGGACTTAATGGTCAGTATTTAAATATCGATTGAACAGCAATAAAGAAGTAAGTACATCTCTAAAGATATGAAGTCATTTAGCTTGCTAACGAATGTCTAATTGCATTTAGATTCTTGGATATGTACCATAGACATCTTTCATCTCCTATTAATCGGAAAACTTTATTCGCTAGGATGGAGATCATTCTTGTTTTTAACATGCTCTAGGGTTTTTCATTTGTAGATCATATTATTCTTGAGGGTGGTAGCCTGTATGGAATACATGGACTCCTTTCCCCAGATCCTTATCTTGTTATGCCTTTTGTTAGGGATTGAATCATGTCCCCACAAAGACTGTGGAGCAAGTTCTACCATGCATTGTGGGAACACAGGCTCAGGCACAACAGACACTCCCAGCAAATGACTGCTTTATTGCTTGTACAGCACAAGGGGTTTTTAGAAACGTAGAGGAAAAGAGGCCACCTTGGCCTGTCCCCCCGGGTTTTGCCAGTCAGGTGAAAACCATGGACTCCTTACTAAGTCCACGCTAGACAGTGTATTATTTCATAAATATATCACACCTGTACCAACACGTCCCCACAAGAAGAATGTTCTTTTGAATTTCAAATCAAGCTCACAGATCCCTTGTTAAAAACCCTGTTCCAGGGGGAGGGGCTCTGCCAATGAACAACCCTTGTGCCCTGGCAAGTGGCTGAGGCTGGTTAAGGTTTAACGTCTCCTCTTACAACCTGTGGTCTTGTGCAAAATAGAAACATACCAAACACCTGCACATAAACAAACTAGTGGAAACAAATATGTGCACACACAGAAGCAAGAGGGAAAAAGGATGGGGCTTGGCGGGGGACTGGGGATTGGCCGCTGAGTATGTCCTTTAGTTCCCCAGAAAAGACACGTCCAAGTCCTAACTCCTGGTCCTGTGAAGGTGAACTGCTGGTTTCCTGGGGTGAAGCTATATGTACCCCAGGAAAACATGTTCTTAAATCTTGTCCATTCCTGTGGGTATAAATGCATTGTAAGTAGGACCTTTTGTTGAAGCTACTTCAGTTAAGGTGTGGCCTACCTCATTCGGGAAGGGTCTTAATCCTATTACTGGAGTCCTTTATGAGAGAGTGAAATTTAGAGAGAGAAAGCCGCAGATGCAAGAAGCTGAAATCAACAAAACCTGGAAGAGGAGAGAGACCAGGAGACACCGCCATGTGCCTTCCCATATGTCAGAGCAGCCAAGGATCACCGGCAGCCGGTCTTTGGGAAGAAAACATTGCTTTGATGGCCTGATTTGCACATTTTCCTCGCCTCAAAAGTGTAGGTTAATAAATTCCCATTGTTTAAGCCAACCCATTTCATGGAATTTGAAGCCTAGGAAACTGAAACAGAACCCATTTGTTAATAAGATATTTGAAGGTGCTATTAGTTAAGATGAGATCAAACTGAATCAGTTTGGGCCTTAATCCAGTATGACTCTGAATCCTTATAAGCAGAGGAAATTTGGACACAGAAGTAGGAGACAGATGGGGAGAGAGATGGCCATGTGCTGGAGGCAGAGATTGAGTGATGAATTGCCAGCAAACTACCAGCAGAGTATTGTGGATTTCAGAAAAAGCAGAAACTTACCAATACCTTATTTTGGACATCTAACCCCCAAGACTGAGGAAATAGATTCTCATTGTTTACGCTAACTAGTGTGTGGTATCAGTTAGAGCAGCTATTGCAAACTAAGATACCCTTCCTTTGCTACCTTCTAAAATAGGATGTCTTGTGTGTATGCACACACAGAACCTAGAAGGTTATGTCAATTGTAAACTGCTTGTGATTCTGGATGACTTTTGTGTTCTTTTCTTTTTGTGTCTTTTAGTTTTCTGTATTGCACAATTAAAAGTTTGAAAAAAAAATGTTATTTTAAAAACCTTAAAAAAAAAATAGGATACCTGCCCTCTCCATCTGGATTCCTAATAGAATTTTGTCTGCCTGCTTGCAGCTGTAGTAAGGGAGGTGTGAACCATAGTTCACTCAGAATTTCCAATGAGTCTCACATTGAAATATTGTTTAGGTTTAAACCTGGGGGAAGGGCTATGGAATGTTAGTCCTGGGGAGAAGTTCATAGAACTGTAGGTCCAGTTGGCCGCAGGATAAGATGCATCAGATGCAGTAATGAGTGGCAAAGCTAAAAATGCTCTTTGAGGAGAGAATCTAGTAGCAAAGAATTTATTCAATGAATACTGGGGATGTTTTACATTAGTGGGTAGATGTGGTCAGATGTGTGTTATAGAAAGATGATTCTGGTAGCAGCAGGTATGTGTAATATAGTCAAGAAGATACTGTATGACAGGAGAGTGGTCAGAAAATTCAGGCAGGTGGAAGTTAAGGCTTGAATTTGTGACAAGGGGAATGAAAGGATGGGCCTAAAATTTGAGGAATGGAATCAGCAAGGTTTAAACATTGGGACAAAGAAACAAATGGAGTCAAGTGCTATAAACTTGGTAACTTGGAGAAATTGGGAAATGTGCAAAAGGATCCTCTTTAGGCTCTCAGGTCCATTGCGCCAACCCTTAGGATGATCCAGTAAACAGTTTTTACTTAGGATAGAGTTTGGGGAAGAAGCTGAAATCAGGGAAATAAGTATGGAGTTCCTAATATGTAGGCATGTTATGGATTGAATGGTGTCCTACCTAAAGTTATGTTCAGGTCCTAACCCCATGTTCTGTGAGTGTGACGTTATTTGAAAATAGGATCTTTGAATTGTTGTGAGTTAAGGTGAGGCCAAACTTGAATAGGGTGGGTCCTAATCCAGTATAGCTGGTGTTCTTATAAGGAGAAGACATGTGGTCACAGAGACAGATGGCCTTGTGATGGAGGCGGAGATGGAGTGATGCTGCCACACACCCGGAACACCCGGGATTGCTAGCTACCTGCCAGGAGATAGGAATGGAGCAGACTCTCCCCTTTAAGAGGACTCATGGCTCTGCCAACACCTTGATTTCTGATGTCTGGGCTTTAGAACTGTGAGACAATGCATTTCTGCTGTTTTAAGCTACCCAGTCTGTGGTACTTGGTTATGGCAGCCCCAGGAAGCTAAGACAAGGTGATAGAGCAAGCTAAGGGAACTATTGAGATAAGTGAGGGTGAGAGCCTATAGAATGAAAGGGGGAAAATGGTGAGGGTTTGGAGAGTTCTTGCCTTGAGGTGGGAGGTGGGAACAGCTGCAAAAGACAGTGGGTGAGTGTTAGGAGGGCCTGTGAGAGTGGGGTCTGCCATGAAAGTTAAGCAGAGGCAGGGGAGAGGAGGAGAAGGGAGAGGGCACTGCCAAGAGCCTGAGGAGCCACCACGGGGCTGTGTGTCAGGAGCTGCCTGCCAGACCTTGAGGTGCCTGTCCTCACTGCATTGGAAATGCCGCCTAGGCCATTCTTCTCCGTTTTGTTTTGATTCTAATTGTTCTAGGCTTCCAGGGAGAACTTGTGATATTTGCCTTTAAACTAGTGACCTGAGGGAGGGATTCCTGGTTTTAAAAATCCATTCACAAGTCTACTTTTTTTTTTTTTTTTTAAGATTTTATTTATTCCTTCGTTCGTGGGCCGGCGCCCCCCCCCCGCGGGGTGCGCTCGCTGGGTCAGCCAACCACGCTGTGCGGGCAGGCCCGCCTTCACCAGGAGGTCCCGGGAACCGAACCCGGGGCCTCCCATATGGCAAACGGGAGCCCCACTGATTGAGCTACAGCCGCTTCCCGACAAGGCTACTTTTAAACCTCACTTTAAATGGTTAATCCATATGTATGAAAGGGTTAATGAACTGGCCTTTAATTATAAGAGATTTTGGTTTCTATGTCTCCCTAGCTTCCCCTCAAAAATCAAATTATTCAGAATTCATCATGACTGAACTAATGTTGAAAAGGTATGAGATCTATCTCCTAAGATAGTTGGCATAGTCTATGAGGCCAGCAGAAATCATTTTACATCATCTTACCTGTAATGATTGTTAGAAACGGCAGCTGATAAGAGCTTACATCACTAACCAGTGTATTGCAGAGGACAGCTTGGTTTGAAGCACTGCCAGCACCTAATTTCAGGAAATTCTCATCAAGCTCATGGCCATGGAGGTCAGATTCGGGGACTTATCTAAAACTACTTTGTATTTAAGCCATTGACTCATATTTTGTTCTGTGGTTGGAAATCATTATGATCGGATTGCTAACATTTTTGGGCTTGCTGAGAATATCTGGGAATCTGGAGTTGAGAACTAAACTTTTGAATGTCTTGCCTCTCTTACTTGGTAGGATGGAAAGGGGCCTGGGCTTAAAGATAGGAAGAGCTGAATTTAAGTCCGTGCTGGGCTCTACCCAGATCTTCTGGGCCTCTGAATGCCAGGGTTGGAAACCCTATAAGAATTGGTGATGTCTGAGGTATTTTGAAACTGATGGTAGCCTGCATCCTGAGTCCCAATTAGACAACCACAAAGGAGGTATTTCTGTATTTTCTGCTTTGTTTCTGACCTCCTAACCTTCAAAGTGCTTTTTGATTCTGCATTGATTTGGATTTGTACAAAAACCTGGGGAAAGTGCCTTGTATTTCTTCAACTGCTTTTCTATTACTGCCGTTAAATTTCAATTTGAAAGCACCCCTTGAAGTTGCTGCATGCATTGAGTGCTTTTACAAGATCACTTCACTTTTACTGAAGATTCAGACCTCTTAGGTTGCCTAAAGCAGATTGGTACATGACCTCTTTTTTTTTTTTTTTTTTAATTCCAGATTTGCAAAATGGCTTGTCCTTTTCCATGTGCTTCCTTATTGCAATGCCACAGTGCTCCATTTAAAATCCCATTTGGCTTTGTTGGGGTAGCCTAGAGAGATTCTTAGGTGTTTGGATTACAGTTTTAATGATACGTTGATAATTACTAGGATCATGTTTGATTTTCGCTTTCCCAGAGGTTCCTGATAGTACAGATCAGAGTGAATGTCCCAGATCTAATTCATTAGTAAAGTGCTGCTTTTAGTCTCAATAAGTCCAACTGAAAGTAGGTCTGGACTAAGGAGTAGGTAGTGCCTAGTAATGTGATTTTTGGAAGACTCCCCTCATCCAGTACTCCCTATAAATACCTTTTCTACCAGTTTACCAATGCCTAAAAGTCTATCTCTGTGATTATATTCCCATAAGTTAAGGCATGGTCCCTGGTAATTAAATCTTTGTATCAGTCAGTTCTTGCTGTGTAACAAAGCACTTCCAAACTTGGTGGCATAAAAAATAACCATTACTTCTACTTTGTGGGTTGATAATCTGGGCAAGGTTTAGCTGGAATGTCTCTTCTCTGATGTATGTTGTGTTGTCTGTGCTCATGCATTCTTTTGTAGTCAGCTGGGGACTGGCTGGTCCCACCTGACCTCACTTACAAGTCTGGCAACTGACTGGGATGGGCCACATGCCTCTCATCATCCAGAAAGCCTGCCCGGGCTTCTTCACATGGCAACTGAGTTCCAAAACCAGCAAGAGAGGGGAAGTCCCATTGCAAAGCATTTTTTAAGATTCTTATTGTGTTATTCTGCTAATGTCCCATTGGACATAGAAAGTCATATCACCAAGATCTAGGCTCCATCCCTTAATGAGAAAAGCAACAAAGAATTTATGGCTTTTTTGTTGTTGTTGTTTTTTTCAGTCTATTACAACCTTAATCCCAAATATATGAAGGATATGAATTAGTTTATAGGATTTTTTTTTTTTAAGTGTAAGAGCAGATTTGAGTAGAAGAAAATTTGAAAAATAAAAAAGTGTGAGATCTTTGATTGCTTGGTGAAGAGAGATGAGGTCCCCCTGAGTAGAACTTGCTTACCGAAATGATGAGAAATATCCAGGAGACTTCTTTTCTAATTTCACAATTCTGTGTCGCTTGAGCCTCATCCCTAATTTTACGTGGAGGTGGTTTCACTTTTCATTATAGATGATTAATGTACAGATTTTTACCAGGATCTTAAGTCACCAAATGAAAACATGCTTTTGATTTTTCACTGGTTTTTTAACCTCCTGAATGAACAAACACCTGATTTTCAGGTGTCCTTAATAGTCATTCAATAGAGGCAGTTGGAAGAGAATTCAAGTGAGTTCTGACTCCAATTTATTTGTTTGTAATCAAGTTGCTTGAAGATACCGTTTAAGTGGTTAATTTTCTCCATAAAATTCTTTAGTGGAAGTCATGGATGTGAAAGTCAGCTTCAACCCTTGCGAGTCTACAGCCCTGAGGGATGATGGTCAAGTAGGAGGGGTGTGTTCCTAAAAATGTTCATGAATGACTGTAAGAAATGTCCTTGGTATTTAACAATCTTCAGGAGTCAGCATATTTTCTTGGAGAGGGGCAGTGCCTATTAGGGATATTTGCATTGTGCCTCTGAATGTCCTCAGTGATATGAGAGTGAAAATAAATATACCCAGGGGAAAAGGTTCTGGTCTGCCTTGTGGAATCTGTGTACCCGAGATTTTCTGGAATAATCGGATTGCAGTGTTTTTTTTTCTATCACACATATATTTTGGTGCCACACTTGTATCCATGAGGCTGCCTCTTCTAATCAGAAACAGCATGACTTTGTTAGATCATATTTCCCAATTTTGAGTTAGTAAAAAAATCACTGTAGGCTGTCTGCCATTTTCTGACAGTTTTCCTTTCAGCTAAAATATTGCTCTCATAGGTCAAAGAAGCTGGATCAGAGGTGTGGCAGAAACCCGAATTTGGACTTGTTTCTCCTCATTCTGATTAGGTGCATTTGACTCCCAGTCATATGGTTTTTTTTTTTTGATAGATTGTGCCACTTCTCTGTCCTTACTTCCACATCTCATTTTGGCCTGCCTTTTCTATGGTTGGAGATTCCTTTGCATTGCTCTCCTCCCTTGAATAAATACCCAGAAGAGGGTACTTGCAGTTAGCCTACGTGCCTATGGCTGGTAGGGTCATTTGACTGTGTGTTTCACTGTTGGTATGTTTATGTGTTATATGGTCTGTTTATTTATATGCTGAAGGGAAGCCATGGCTATGAAAATACATAACGATGCCATATCTAGCACGTGCCATAGATAACTCCCACCATTTTCCTGCATTTTTGAGAATCAGAAGCTGTGGGAGATGTTGTGTACTTGGTGGCTCTATATCTCAGTGGTTCTTAACCTTGAGTGAGTCTCAGAATCAACTGAAGGGCTTGGTTGAAACAGAATTCTGGGCCCCACCTCTCAGAATTCTGAATCAGCACTCTGGGTGTGGCCTGAGAACTTGCATTTCCAACAAGTTGCAGATGATGCTGAGGCTGTTGAGAACCAGCTCTTAAGTGTGATGAACACAAACACAAATCTACATCAGGGCAACCACCTCAAAGGAATTTATAGTAATAACTGGGCAAATGTTGAAATCAATATAACCAATAGTTTGTGAAATAAATTAAAGTCCTCTTTGTTATTATGCATACTTGCATGATAATCATCATCTAGGTTTCATTTTCTCTTCCAAATGCTGTAACAGAATCCTAATCTTTGATCTTGACCCCATCATCCATTTGTTGCCTTTGCTGGGTCCTGTAACCTATCTTGGTACATTCCATAATGAAAAACCTTGAGAATATGAGGGTTTAGGCCTACCGTTTCTTTTCCAAACTCCTCTTCACCCTCTCCACCTCAACTCTAAACCTCACCATTTTTATGTCTATTTATAAATATATAATCCATTGAAGGTATGGAAATATTGTATTAACTGTTTTACTTATTTTTTATGTAAGTACAACGTACCATAAGAATCTTTAAAATAAAATTGTATAATATTATTTGTCATTATGCTTAATCTTGAATTTTGACACTTGGTGATATGAGTGTATTGTTTAACATCATTTTTACTAGAGAATCAGTAAGAAAAACAGGCCACTTTATAGCAGATAATTTTAATTATAGATACTTTGTGTTTAGAGGATATGTTGATGAATCTGTTTGTAAATTGTAATGCCCTGTAGGAATGTTACCCTTTATAGTTAAAGGGAAAGGTGCTCTTTTTTGAATACAAATAATCTGGCAGATTGATTTGCGTCCACTTGTCTTATATGTTTCCCTTTTGTGAAAGACAAGATTATATTGCTTCTTTTTTGTTAAACTACAGAGCAATTTTTAAAAAACTTATGCTGGTATAGATCATAGGTGGAATCCACCCTCTAGTGGCCAAAAGTAACATAAAAAGACATTTCTAAGACAAGGTGTAGACAATATGAAGAGATTGATCTTTTTTCCAACAATTCGAGTAGTTTGTAAATAATTCTGAAGGTGGCTCCAAGAGAAGACCTCCAGAAATCTTTTGATCAACATAGTTAGAGAGATTTCCAAGATGATGGACAAGTTCAAGGACTCAAAAGGCCTTTGGATATGCAAGGGTTCTGCTAGAGCAGGTTCCGTGTTGCATTCTCATCTGTGGTTTCCTGATGCCCTTGTAAGCACGGACACATTTGGTTGTGTCATCTAACATATTCTTTCATTTGTTCTCAAGCGTGTTTTGAAAGAGAATGATGACTGGTTGGAAGGATGTAACTCAGAATAATGGTTGTTTTCTAGCATATATTTAAGCTTTTTTTTTTCTTTCAAATATGAATTAATTTATGGTTTATATTCCATGACTAAATCTAGAGAAGTTGCAAGATTTTAACCTCTCTAAAGATTTTTCTACATATTACAAGGGGCAATATTCCTTTTCAAAAGAGTTTACTAGCAGTTAATCATATGATGTTCCAATGTTTTAAAAACGTCTCCTCTTCTAATAAGACAGGTTCTTTCCCCTTTCAGACTATAAGAATCATCTTTATCCGTGCCCCTTCTCTCCCCTAAAAATACCCTTAATAGAGTTGGGCTTTTACAAATATTACCTATTCTCCCACTGCCTAATCAAGTATTAGTCACATGGCATGATCATCCTTTCTCTTGGCAATCAACCACATGATTTGGAGTTGTGATACTACAAATACAATCTCCACAAAACATCTGTGATATTAGCCCTCTGTGCATTACATGAGTAACCTGTTTCATTGTGGAAAATTAGAAAATACGAATATGCCTACTTAAAATATATTTAAAAAATGCCTTTCACCACCCAACAATACCCATTATCAATTTTGGAATTTATCTCCCCAGACATTTTTATCCATATTTGTACATGACAGACATTTGTAATGAAAAGAACTCTTGCTCTATTTTTGTGTGCAAAGGTTATTCTGCCCTATAACCACTTCTTTAACAAATTCAATTTACCCGATTTGATTGGGCATCTTCTATATTTGTCAACCTGTGTGCTAGGAAAATGGGAAGGCAAATGACAGTTGTTGAAAGACAGAATAAAGACTGAATGTTCAGTCGAAGATTTGTATTCTCCAAAAGATAGCAGGAAAGAGCGTTCTGAAATGCAAATTTGATTTTGTCACCCTTCCCTCTAAAATATCACCTGGTTTGGCACCTGCCTGCCCCATGCTTCTTCTCTGCACTTTGCTCTTCATTAGCTCCAGCCCAGCCTCTAGAGTGAGCTATGTTCCCCCCACTATACAAGCTGCTTTTCTTCCCTTGACTCTTCTCATCTCCTTCCATGTCCCTCACCTCTCAGCTCACCTGTCCCAGCCTCAGGGCAGCGTTGTGCCTGACTCCCCTCCTGCTTTCATCTACCTCACCTCAGTCATGGGTTTGCATTTACTGGGCTGATCGTTTGATGTCTTTCTTCTCCTAAGTGCATCCAGTAGAGGGACTGTGCCTGTTTTCACTCAGCCATATGTTCCCATTGATTAGCACGGAGTCTCTTGTGGTAGGCATAGACCTGGCACACAGGAGGCATTTAACAACTATTTGTTGAATTAAAGCATGAATCCATCAAGGAGGCAAATGTGAGACAGAGACCAACCAACCTCGTCATTGTCTTCAGTCATTCTTCTGCTTTAATGTATAAGAACCATAGCAGGTGGAAACATTGATCGGGTCTTTTCACATCTATTTCCTCTTGTGGCCCAGCTGACATGAACAATAAAAGGATAAGAAGCTAGGCAGTGAAAGAAGCAACACTGGAACAACTAATGTTCTGTTTTTACTTATGCAGCTTTTCCATGTGCACAAATATTTTCTTTATTGTGTGTGTGTGCGTTCATGTGTGTGTAACAGGAACATAATTATTTCCTGGAAGTCTACTGATATCAACATGAGGTCCCTTTAGAGCAAAGTGTCTAAACGCTTGCTAGGATTAATATGAACAAGGTTTCTTGCCTGCTTTTTTCCCTGTTATTTAGAAGATTCCTATTGTGACCCTACCAGAAAAGAGACTGAGGGACACACACACACACACACACACACAGAGTGTTTCCCTTGAAATAGGCTCTCTGAATGGCAGAATGGCCAGAGGAATGCACTGCTTGGCATTTCATGATGCTCAAGGGCTCTGTGACCATCAGTGAGTTTCACCAGAATTTGAAAGTTCACAACTAACCCTATTAAAGTAATAGGATTATTTCCTCTTGGCCCAGAGCTTTAACTGCTATGCTGAGGTGTTTGGAATATTCCATCTCTGGGAACTGGCCTCAGCTTGAATCAGGGAGGTGTGGGCTTTCACATTTTATCCTTTCTTACTGAGGAGAAGAGAAAACATCCTCTGAGTGGAACCATCCATCCACTCAGTACAGTCTGATCTCAAGGAACAAGAAACACTTCACATTCACTCTGGCCTTGAATTCGGTCTTCTGGGAAAATGAACAGCATGTCTTCTCCAGGTGTCCTGACAACATCACCATTGTTTTTGGAAGGTCTTGTGAGGCTCACAGCCTTGGCTTGCTTTTTTCTGAGACAGCAGGAAGCACAAACAGCCCTCCAGAGGCAACACAAACGGAGGAGTTGCAGGGATTTGTTATGCAAAGTGTGAAAGCCATCTGGTTGCCGCCACAAATCTTACAGTTTTGTCTTTGTCAGGGTGGGATAAGATGGTGGGAGGGGTGAAATAGCTCGTGAGTAAACAAGTGTGGGGCCAACACCTATTTTAAGTTGATATTAATATTTAAAAGATGTCTTGAGTTAGTGCTTAGAGTGAAGACAAAGCAAAGGCAGCTTCACGCCTTGCCTCTCAGTGGAAAGAACTAGAATCACGAGCCTTTTGGGGCTTGGAGACAGCCAGGTGGCGTGTTTGGGAACAGTCCAGGTTCTACTGGGGACAAACCAGGTTCCACAGATGCCTTTGCTGCATCAGTTAATCCTAGTGGGCTGCCGTCTTCTCGTCTGAAAAGTAAGGATAGTGCTATCTAGAAACCAGCTCCACCACCCAGCTTGGTAAAGGGGCATCTTTCCATAGGACCCAGAGGACTCCCATAGATCCTAATGGCAGAACGTTTGGCAGGGATCTCGGTGGCTCTGAGATCACCAGGCAGGGCCTCTCTATTTATCCCAGTCATCTGGCATATTCTTAGCCCCAGATGAACCAGATGCATGGTGGAACTGCTAGAGAGAGTCATAGCTAGGCTGGTATTACTTCAAAGCCACAATTACAAATGGGCCCCTTCCATTCTAAGCAGGGATCTTTTTTGCTCTGATGAATTTACTCTGTCTTTTTAATGACTATCTCCTACCTGTGGATCCTTAAGTCTCCTCAGGGAACTCTCATAAAAAGGATCTGGGACAGTGGTTCTCAACATGGAAGGGGTGGTTGGTTTTGCCTTCCAGGGTTGATTTGGCAATGTATGAAAACATTTTTGGTTGTCACAGCTTGGGGCAGGGGGAGGCAGGGTGTTACTGGCATTTTGTGCCCAGGGATGCAGCTAAACATCCTACAATGCACAGGACAGCCCCCCACCACTCTGGAAAGAATTATCCAAGCCAAAATGCCATTTGTGTTGAGGTTAAGAAGCCTTGATTCCAGGCAATGCATTTTTTAAAAGACAATGTGGGAAAGTGGAAGGACCATAGGGGATTGACTGTGTGGCCTTGACCAAATTTCCTTTTCTCTATGATCCTTAATTCTTCTTCTATAAATTGGGATTCGTAATGCCCATTACTTTGGATTGTCATGAAGATTGTGGTAGATTGAATTAGGTATTCCAATTTAGACAGGTTCTTAACCCACATAAACAGGACCTCTTGAAGATGTTAATTTTTGGTTACACTGTGATTCAACTGAGTGTGTTTGGGCCTTAATCTGGATTTCTGGAAGCCTAATAAAGAGAAAGAAACCAGAAGCAGAGTCAGAGCCATAGGGAGGATGTGGAAGCCACCCAGAATAGAAAGGAGTGGACATCATCATGTGATGCAAAGCAGAGATACAAGCCAAGGAGCCCCAACAGTCATGGCTAGTCAGCCCCACAATATTACAGACGTTGGGGAGAAAGCATAGCCTTGCTGAGGCCTCATTTTTGGCCTTCTAGTCTCAAAACTGTGAGCCAGTATGCTCCCATTTACCCAGCTCATTGTTTGGTATTTTTCATAGCAGTGTGGCAAACTAAGACAAGGATTAAGCAGGTGATCATCTGTAAAGGGCCTCATGCAAAGCAGTTGCTGCTAACTTGCTCCTAGCCTAAAAGCCACTTGGAGGTGGAGACCCTGCCATTTCACTTTGTACTCATGATACTGGAAACTCATGGCATGCCATAGGCACATCTTAGATGTCTGTTGAATTAATTCATGGCATGTTGCGTGGCGATTCCACAAATTATTTTTGAGCACCTTTTCTGTAAGTATGCTGCAGGCACAGCTGTGAGCATTGCAGAACCTTATAGGCTGGTAATGGGAGAGAAGTGACGAACATGTAAGGAACTAAATTAAAAATATGATTTCAGCCAATTATAAGTGCCATGAAAAAAGTCGGTTGAGTGTTGTAACGAGTAACTGGTGGTGAGCTATCGTACAGGATGTGGTCTGGAAGCTATTTGAGGAAGTGATTTTTGTTTTGTTTTGCTTTGTTAACTGATACAGATGTACTTTATTGGTGATTTAGATTCCCTGAGAGCTGCCGCTCTTGTGAAGCGATTTTCCAAAATGGTGAACAACTCTCAGTACAGTCTTCTTTTGATTTACCCAGTAGTTATAGTCCAGGAAAACTAAGCATATGTGTGTTTTACCTGAAAAGTGTTAAGTTCTAGGCTTAGAGAGTTATAACCAGGGGTTGTACCTACTTGAATGTCCAGTGGAGCAGTGCAAAGTTCTGAAGGATGCAGGGCCATTCTTTTTGGGCAGGAATATCCTGAGCATTGCAAAATGCTCCAACCCAGTCAATTCCAGTAGACCCCACCAATTATTGTGATAATGAAACATGCCTCCCAAATTTCCAAAACAACCCCTAGGAGGCAGTCCAGCCCCCATTGAAGGCCACGGTTTCGAGAGTCTACAGGGACTTCCTAATCTTTAAGTCCAGTCAGCCCCCTTTTCTAGCACTTCTGACACTGGTATCCAGCTCTTCTTGATTTCATCTCTTTTTCTGAATTCCATGGCATTGCATTTGGGTTTCCCTCCTCTGCTTCATCCAGTCCTCCTTGGTGCCCTGATCTGCCTCCTTGTACTCCACCTACCCACCCATGTGGCTCTGACTGTGGTCCCCTTCCTTTCTCCTCACCATGCTCTTCTTCACATTTAACCTGGGCTTCTTGTAGACAACACATATTTGGATACTTGGATCTTTTTTAAAAAAAAAACAAATACAAAAAACAAAACTCTGATAGTCTTTTAATTGATGCATATAGTCCATTGCATTTATCTTGACTATGATATAGTTGGTTTAATATCTTCCATATTTGTAACTATTTTCGCTTCCTGTTTTTGTTTTTGTCTTCCACTCTTTTTCTGCCTTCCCTTGTTTTAACTGAGCATTTTATATAATTCCTTTTTCTCTTTTCTTTAAGTTTATGAATTACACTTCTTGAAAAAAAATTTTTAGCATTTGCCCTAGAGTTGCAATAAACATTCACTCTAAACTAAGTCCACTCCATATTCTTCTTTGATGAGAACTTCAGTTCCATTTCTAAGAAACTAGCTCCCAAAGTGCTGTTTCTGTGACAGTTTTTCCTACTGCCACCTGGCCCTCCCTCGGAGAACCTGAAGTGAAACATGTCCACAGTCATCTTCCTCTGAACCCTGTCATTACTTTGCTTGTTCCTGGTTGTGTTACTGGCAATGGCATCCACTCACACGGCCTGAACATGGCAGCTATCTGACTGATACCTCCTCACTCCCCACATGCATTTGGTTGCCATGTTCCCTCAATTCTAAGGGAGTGATTGGAATGGAATATTCCGGAGTGAGCTATGCAAAGATCAGAGCAGTGGTGCTGAAGACCAGTGTGGGGGCGGGTGGGGGAGGGGGTACTCTGATCCCATCCTTCTGGCTTTTAATTTTGTTTTTAAAAACTTCCTTGAACTAGCCTAAATTTTTTAGACCCTGGACATACTGCCCCTGGCTAATTTGTTTGGCCAAATTAATTATCAGCAGGGAGTAGCAGCTTCATTTTCAAAGGAACTTCCTCTTTTGGAAGGAATGCCTATTTATTCCAACAGCCTGATTCAGGTTCTTTGGAACCAAGTGTAAAGGGTGCTTTGACATTTCCATAAAGACATGAAAATGTTACTGTCTCGGAAGAAACAGTTTAGAATATGACAAAAAATTTTTTTAAGGAAGAAAAATATCACAGCTTAATTTTCTCTATAAAGTAACTTCCTCATTTGCTTTTTCATGTTAGTGGAAAAAGATAATGATACTGTTTTCAAAGAATGAAAATTGTTATAGATAATGTATTAGTCAGTCAAAGAAGTGCTAATGCAAAAATACCAGAAACCGGTTGGTCTTTATAAAGGGTATTTATTTGGGGTAGAAGTCCACAGTTACCAGGCCAGAAAGCATAAGTTTCTTCCCTCACTAAAGTCCATTGCCACATGTTGGAGCAAGACAGCTGCCGTTTGCCAGGGTTCAGGCTTCTTGGGTCCCTGTCTTCCCTGGGCTGCGTTTCTCTCGGGTCTTGGCTCCTCCATTTCCTCCACAAGGTCAGCTGTAGACTATGAGGCTCTCTAGGCTTTGCCTCTCTCCACAAGGCCAGCTGTGAACTCTCAGGAGAATGGCTCGTCTCTATCCCGGGGCCTTCTCCTTCCTCACCAGAACTCTAACATCAGAACTGCTCCAACTCTGTCCTTTGCCTTGTCTTTTATCTTCGATTCCCCCACCCACCAGTTAACGCCCTAATCATAACTTTATCATGCCCAGATCACAGACCAGTTTACAAGCATGATCCAGTATCGATTTTTGGAATTCATAATTACATCAAACTGCCCAACGGCTACAGATAATTTCAGGAAATTTGCTTTGATTTTTGTCTATGTAAATAACACCTCAATTTCTTTCTGTAAAGGCTTAGATGGTAAATCTTTTAGATTTTGCAGGCCATACAGTCTTTGTTGCAACTACTCAGCTTTGTTGTAGCACAAAAGCACTTTTAGATCATACGTAAATGGGGGATGTGGCTGTCTTCCAGTACAGCCTTATTTGCAGAGTCAGGCAGTGGGATGGATTTGAGCCATGGGCTGTCAATTTCTGACCCGTGCTCTAGAGCAGGGCTTTATTGCTATTTGGGCTGGATAGTTGGTTGTGGGGAACTGTCCTGTGTACTGCAGGATTTGAGCAGCATCCTGGGCCTCTCACCACTAGATGCCAGTAGTGCCCGCCCCCTAATTGTGACAATTAAAATGTCTCCAGACATCGCCAGATGTCTCCCACAGGGCAGAATCACTGCCAGTTGAGAATCACTGATCTAGATGATTGAAATAATCTGATGAAAGAGTAATAGGAAATGTTTCTCTAAAGTTAGGAAAACAGTAGGGTAAGAATAGAAAACCATGGCTTCACATTTGTCCCACATAGCTCGAGTTCTCCTCAAAGGGGCCATCATCACTGCCTAAATTTGGAAAGCAGTTAAAATGCAACTGAAATGGTAAAGTATTTGAAAAGTGCTCTGTTAATAATGCAAATATGAGCTTAACCTACTTTTGAGATAGGCACAAGAAACAAAACAGTTCAACACGTTAGAATTTCCCAACGGGACTTGTTGAGTTTGAGGATTGGCTGTGATTTGGAAAGACTGGGAAAAAGCTTTTGTTGTTCAAGTTTCCACTTGGGCAAGGGTTTATTTTTTCTGCTTATCTGAATTCCGAACGAACACAGGCAGGGTGACTTTTGAAAGCGCTCACATGTTTCTCATTGTTTGGACAGGGCCAGATAAAAATGGCCCAGTTTCACTACAAATTGGCAGTAATACGTGTTTTTGAAAGTTAAAAACAGCATAACCTTCATGAGTGAATTGCAAGGAATGTTGTCTTCTCGTCCTTTAGAATAAACACCTGTTTTGCAAATAGAAGAGTAAAAAGCATTCTTTATTGAGAAATGGTCAGTTTCTTTTTCTTCATTAATATTTTTATTTTTAACCATTAAAAATTTTAAATACAATTTAAAATGTTATAATTTAGATAGTCATATTCTTCAGCACTGCCCCCCTCCATCCAGACATTCTGTCAGGAATTTAGGTTCGGTCCTTTGAGCTGAGTTTCTTTAATGAGTTGAGAAGGAAAGGAAATGTATCGATGCTTTTTTCCTTTAATAAAGTTCTCTTTATTGAAATATATTTTTCTAATTGATCTGGAGGAAAGTTGTGGTCTGCATCCTTGAAAGGAACTGCTCCTCCCTTTCTGACTGCTCTGCTGCCGTCACTGTCTCCTGTGGCCACGACGGGAGCACTCATAAGCTGGGTCAACCAGTTGCCCCGTCACTAGGACCACTGGGCATATAATAACACGCCCATGGGTGGGCAAATGGCATCGCTGATGGTGGGCTCCTTCTTGTATACTTGGGATCATGAAAAAGTGTGAAAAGAACAGGTTCTTCCTTCATAGCCTTCCCCCAAACCGCACATTTCCATTAAACTCCCAGAGACACTCAGCTCCTCAGATCCCATCTGTCTGTGCCATACTTTTCAACTAACAAACTCTGCCTTCCTGGTAGGCTGGTTCCGTGTGAGTTTTAAAGGGATTTGTTTCATGGTGGGCCTCTCTCTCTGTCCCTCAGGTTTCCATGGACTCTACTGTGAGGAGGAGTACAACGAATGCCTCTCTGCTCCCTGTCTGAACGCCGCCACCTGCAGGGACCTCGTTAATGGCTACGAGTGTGTGTGCCTGGCAGAATACAAAGGTGAGCAGAGCTTGGTCTTCTCCTGCCAGAGTGGCTCTAAGTGACACCATTGATTTCTTTTCTTTCTTTTTTTTTTTTTTTAAGGCCAGTAAAAAGGATTTATTGAGTAATGGGGGAAAAGACCAGAGCTTGCTGAGAACTGGGAGAGAAAGATGGAAATGCACACTGGGATTTGGTGCGGGCTCCTCGAGGCCCACACAGGCCTCTGATTTCTTAATTTAAATGCCCAAGCCTCGAATTGGAGCACGGGGGTCCCTTAGAATAAAAACCGTATGCTGAAGGGGAGAAGATTTATGGAGCTGAGGAGACCAATTTGCAAGTCTCAGGTTTCCTCCAGATAAACTGAAAAAAACCTGTCTCCAGCCCTTTCCTTTTTCTATCCATATTGGACGGAGAGTCCCCTGATCCCAGTCTCTCTTCTCTTCTTGTCTTATTCTTTCTTTCTCATCCGCGGCACCGTTTTCACGGACCCAGGTCCTGACAGGCAACATATGGCCGGTCTCTCTTCCCTGTTGAGTGTGTAAAATGCGGACAACAAAAAGTTCCATGAGGTGGAATGCCAGACCTAGGTTTGCTTTGAAAATCGTGGAAGAGGCATGGCGCTTCACGGGGCTTGCTATAAAAAGAGCCAACGCTATGCCTTTTGGTGGAGGAGATGGGTGGCATCTCACGTATTGGCAAATAAGTTAATTCCATGAAATGAGTCAGTAGGGAGGGAAATATTAGTTCATTTGAGTGGACGTGTGTCAGTGTCACTCTGGAAAAACAGCTGCCGTCGATGGAGGGTTTATAACGTGCCAGTCCTGTTTTAGTCCTTAGGCTCATTAGCTCATGTAATCCTCACTAAAACCTATGGTTGGTGGCAAGGCTCCAGGATGTGTAAGTTCATTGAGGGTGGTGGGCCACACTTGTGGAAGATGTTTGTGTGGGATGTGGTGGGAGGTGTGGGGGGTGGGCAACATGGGAATCCCAGTGGGTTCCGTGTAATATTTTGGGTAATCTAAGTACCTCTTAAAATATATGTGTGTATATATATATAAATAACATTTTTGTAAGCAAATGCACATATATGCATATATATTTATATATCATTTTGCAAATGTTTGTATGTATTGTGAGAATTTTGATTTTTACCCACAATAAAAATAAATTAAAAAAACAAAAACAAAATAAAAACAAAAACAAACAAACAAAAAACCTCATGAGATGGATGGTAATGTTACCCCTTGGGGTGCTAGCAGAGCCCTTCCACCCTGCCTCCCCTTCGGGCTCTAGCTGTGATTTGTGCATGGTACAGCCTCATTTGAGCCCAGGCATCTAAGACTGCAACGTGCCAGGCCAGCCTGTTTATCAGCTGTTGAGCACGTTTCTCTATGCCGTAATTTCAGGGGTGAGTTTAGACTTTTGTAACACTTTTGAGGGCTCCACTTATAGCCATTTGACTTAATCTCTTGCTCCTATCACTGCTTATGTATCCTGATGCCATCTACTCACAAACTGATGAATTTGTCCAGGTACCTGGATGGAAGAGCCGAGGCTGGGCCAAATCTTTGATTTATGTTCAGCGGATCTGATGCTGCGTTGGGAGTGCACTGCCCATTTAGAGCCAAACTCTGCCACCTTCCAGAATGGGGCACACGCTGACTTTATCCACGTGGCATTCAGTTCTAGGACTACCAGAGAATTGAGAAATAGAGAGGCAGCTCAATTCTGGAAGGCAGAATAAAGGAGCAATCAATCAAGAGGCCTGTATAACTCATCATCATGCTTCTTGTGGAATTAGATACTTCCTTAAACTGGCTGGCCTTCATTTTCTCTGTGTATAAAGTAAGGACAATGATGATTACAGAAAGATTTTGAGATTCTTCAGTGACAGAATTAATAGTGGCGAATGTGCTTCTAAAAATTAAAAATCCCATATTCTTTCATCTATGATAGATAGACTTCTTTTATAAAGTAAATTTTATCTTTATACATGGGTTAAGCGTTAATCCAGTATGTTCTGAATATGTCCTTAATTTCCTGTCTTTGAGCCTTTGCTCATGCTATCAAAACTTAGAGATAAAATATACAATTGCATTTGATGATCATTGTAATCTCCACAAATTCATAAAATGTGATCCTAGCCTTTGTCACCACCTCTTACTTCCATTCCTCTGAACGGGCATTCCAAAATTTTGCTACTTTCTGCAAGCATCATAGTGAACTGCTCACTCCTAGACTATAACTGACTTCATCTCCATTTCTTGGTGAAACAGAGGTTATCATTTGCAAGCATCTTCAAATTTATCTAATTCTCCATCCCTTGTGGCAGGGATTCTCAAACTTGAGCATGCATCAGACTCTGATGGGGGGCTTGTTAAAATGTAGATTGCTGGACACCACCCCTAGAGTTTCTGATTCAGTAGGTCTGGCATGAGGCCCAAGAATGGACTTTTTGGTGAATTCTCAGATGATGCTAATGTGCTGGCCCCTGGTCCACAGTTGGAGAACCCCTGCCCTACAAATTTATCAGCAACTGCAACCACTTTATTCTCTTCCACACCAGCTGATCAAGTGCTCTTCACCTTGTTCAAGGTTAATCTTTCCACACGTGCTCTAAATCCAACCCCCTTTCTCTTTCTGTGACCTTTCTCCATCAGTTGCCTTTCTCTCTCCATCAGTTGCCTTTCTCTCTCC
>JAKSZT010053929.1:8071994-8194649 GCA_026826555.1 Tolypeutes matacus
TCTCCATCAGTTGCCTTTCTCTCTCCATCAGTTGCCTTTCTCTCTCCATAACCTCAACCTCTTACTCTCTCCCTGCTCACTAAATAGGAACTAAATAAAAAAAAAGATACCTATATAAGGGAAAATGGAGAGCAGGAGAATCAGTGTTGAGCAGACTTCCTGAAATGCAGAGTTAAACCTAAATAGATGATATTAATGTGATTGTCAATGACAATTTAATGGTGAAAAAAAATCTCTTGAAAAAAAAAAAAAATAGGCATACCTGCTGAGTTAGTAATTTTTGCTGCATAACAAATCACCACAAACAGAGTAGGTTACAACAGCACCCTTTTATTATCTCCCATTCTCTGTAGGCCAGAAGTCCAGGCATGGATTAACTGGGTTCCTTGATCAGGGTCTCACTGGCTCAAATCAAGGTGTTGGCTGGGCTGTGTTCTCATTTGGGTGCTTGACTAGGGAAGGATCTACTTCCGAGCTCTCTCAGGTTGCTGGCAGAATTCATTCCATGACATATGGCTTCTTAAAATCCAACAAAGAGAGAGAGACAAACAGATGAGAGTGAGAGAAGGCATGTGTGCCTCTGCTGCTTCGACTCTCCATCTTGGAAGGCCGGGACCCTCTTCCAGGGCTCACTCAGTTAGGTGAGACCCAACCAGTATAATTCCTTTTTGATGAACTCAAAGTCAACTAATTAGGGACCTTCATTGCATCTGCAGAATCCCTTCACCTTTGCCATGTTCAATTAGGTAGTGGCTCACACTCAAGAGGAGGGAATTACACATTAGCCTGACTCATTGAAGGTCACCTTGGGTGCATCCACCACAACTGCTATAAAGGAAAAAGTAGAAGAACCAAATTAAAGTTTAATATTAATTAACCAGACCCTTGAGTTGGAGGGGATCAGGTGGAAATGAGGAGGATAGGAAAGCATATATTATATTACAGATCTCATTTAAATAGCAGGTAAAGTGCTTATTAATATTTAGAGCCATTTACATTTAGGTTTAAATAAGACAGCTAAAAATAAGAAGGTAACTCTAGAAAAATAGCAATAAATGGTAGAACTTCTAGTCTAAGAGTGCTGGAGTGCTGGAGAGGGGGGAGGGATGGGATAGGAAGAAGGAATTAAAAGAGAGGCAGAAGGAGCTAAATCATGCTTGTTGAGTTGCTTCTCCCAATTTCTCCAATCTAGAGGCAGAGTAGTGAGTTAAGGGGAGGAGAGAGGTCACAGGATCTGGTGCCTTTCTTTCTTTGGGGGCTGGATATTCTCTCCCTTTCTGGAAGCATTCCTCTCTCTCTATAATGCCTATATAAACTTAGGAAAATATCAGGAGTTGTTGGACACCAATTTCTAACCGACCTACCTACCTCTCAATTAGAACTTGGGTAAGTGGTGTGTTACAGGGAGGAGTTGTATCTTCTTTCTTTACCTATGTCTTTTTAAGTGGTGATTTTTACCATTTCATGTGTAAAATATAAACTTAAATAAGTGAATGTAACACCTGAAAAGAATGGGTATGATAAGAATTTGAGCAATTATAGCTAAGAAAATGAAGAGAAATGGGAGGGAACTTCTGCCAGATGTGAAAACCTATTATAATGCTATGGTTATCATTACTTATTATGTTACGGGCACAAGACTCTTTAGATAATTAAAACAGAATAATGGCCTGGAAACCATTGTCTATAATAATGTATGAATCTTAAAGAGGAATTGTTATGAATGGGAAGGGAGTTCTTCTTAAATAAAAGGTGCTAGGAAAATTGGACAGTTAAACAGAAAAAAATTAATGTTCTGACCTCATTCTCACACTTATAAATTAATTCCATATGAATTAAAAAAAAATCTCTTCATTGACTTTGCATCCTCCTCGACTTACTTCCCTTTTTTTTTTTTTTTCCTTTTTCCTTTTTTATCCAAGCTTCCTGAGAGGTGGTACACATGGCTCTCTCTTTTCTTAATTTTAATTTTTCCCTTACCTCTCTTAATTTTGGCTTTTGTCTATAACGTTCACTAAAACGGATTCCAGGAAAGTCCATGGTGACCTAACAGAATACTTTTCAGTGAAATTCATGCAGCCTTCCCATCCTACTTCTGATTTAGCTTTCTTACCCTTTTGCCCCGAGGATCACTGGGTCCTCCTTGAAACTCACCTGCTTTGGCTTCTGGAACTCCATTCTCTCCTCCCTTGACCCTTCTCTCCCTCTACTGCCGGATCTTGGTCCTATAGGTTTCATGAATAATGCTGGTTCCCAGAGTTCCACTGGCCTCTTCCTCTTCCCCACTTTGCTCTCATCAATCCTATGGTATCTGCTGTCTGAAATGTTGCTTCCCGATCAGATTCAATTTCTTCCTCCTTGAACTCTGGCAGTATTTTCTTTATGTTTTCTATGACAGTTATAGTCAGCCTTATATTCAGTTCTTTCTGGCTTCAGACTTTCCCCTTCCCTACAGTAAATCATAATCTCCTGAAAGGCAGTGATCATATAGATGTTTTTTTAAAATTCTCTGTTGCTCTTAATATGGTGGTTTGCTCAAAGCAAGCACTAAGTAGCTATCTTTAGTTGGATCAAAACTATTACTTAATAAACTCTAATTAAATAAAGGAACCATTATAAATATTTTCCTAGCCTGTAAGTCTCCACTGTGGACCATGTAATTATTAGAAAACAAAATGCATGGAGGGACTCAGAGTAGCCACCCTTCAGATGTAGAGAAATGCTGGTATTTCCTTGGAAACTGGTTCAAAGATAGTTCATTCTGGGACTTGTAAGACTTTCGTTTAGTGTTCATGACCTCATATTGTAAAAAAATTCAAGGTACAGTCCCAGATTGTGTTTTTTCCATAGCAGAACAAATTTAATGATCCACAAAATACGTTTGGGATTTTTGGTGACAAAACTTGGAAAATACTTCAATTTTTAGTTATGAAAGTGACATAGCAACAATATAAAAAATTTAGAAAAGAGAACTTTAAAAATGGCTCATAGTTTTACAACAGAATGCAAGAGCAATAATAAATTATTTTTCATATTTTTAATACCCATTTATTTACAGTTGTACTTGAGTCTACCTACAATTTTGTATTCTGGTTATACTTAATATTATATTTTGTATAATTTATGGATAGTTTCAAGTTTTATTAGTTCTATATTAAGTTGCTCTGTAATGTTCTCATGAGGGAATATTTATCCTTTTCCTTATTGCCTTTGATATGGGCTATTTTAAAGATTTCTGGAATGAACTACTGTAGTCATATAATTTTCCTTTTTACTAGACTATATCTTTGGAATAGGGTCTCAGAAATGAGATCACTGTGTTATAGATAAAATTGTTTCTTTTTGAAAGATGCAGAAATTTATAATTGAAAAGATGAGACCTCTTTTTTTGTTGATTAAAGTTATTTCTTTTAGTAGACGATGCTTAAGCACTGAACAAGAATTTCTGGCTATTCTGTGTACCTAGCATCTCTCAAGTGCTGAGATGTATACAAATGCAGCTAAGTCAGGGCTTCTTCTTTCTTTAGGCTATTATTCAACTACAAGAGAAAACAGAGATGGGCATACATGGAATGCTGAGGCAAAGGTTGAGTTAGCAATTGTAATTTCTGTTGTGGCTTAGAAAAGGTTGAACTCTGAGGGTTGAAATACTGGAAAAGTTTTTATGGAGAGGGAGAATTCAAAGTAAGATAATGTCTCAAAGTGAATGTTAAGTACAAAGAACATTTCAAGTTAATTTTCTTTACCTGGACTTATTTTTCTTAGAGGGAAAACAATGGATTTCTGTTTTCAGTGTATTAGTTGTGACTAAATTGTCACGACAGCAAAGATTTATCATCGACATACTACTTTTTGAATTTTTACTCATTTTAAATCTAAAATTGACACCTGTAAAGAGCCTGGTTGAAGTGGAAATCTTTTCAGAAAAAATGCGTATCCATCCCTTATTATGAAAAGCATGACTTTTTATTAGTCTTGAATGAATTACAGTTTATTTTTGCTTGAGACTAAACATAGGTTTCATAATAGTGCGTGCTATGTCCTCTGCCAATGGGTGATGCATGTGTCATTCCACAGATTGAGTTTGAAGTGTGGACCTGGTTTTCCCTGACAAAATAGGGAGTTTGTGAGGCATATTTGGAATGGCTCCTTACTCCTCTGGCAGTCCCACCTGTGTGTCAGCCAAAGTACACTGGCTGTTGCCCCTCTTGAAAGAGCGGTACTCTGTTTTTACATCTATAATTTCTTCCACACATTAAGATATGTCCTCTGCTCCAAAGGACCTCAGAGATTTGTGGGGGAATCAGAACAGATAAATTATAATTTAACACAATAAACTTTATAACCAGGTTGTCACAGCATGCTGTCAATGCATAGTGGCAGGAGAATAGAGTTCTGTCTTAGAAGAGCCAGGCTTAGTTTTCCAGAGAATGGCCATTGGCACTGGGACTTGACAGATGAGTTAACATGCCAGGTGAAGAGCAGCTTGGGAGGAAACTGTGTGCCCAGTACTCGGTGTTGGGCCAGTAGCTGGGACCCTTAGGGAATGGTGAGGCGTTCAGGGAAGGTGGGGCTTGAGGGCCCCCAAAAGGAGGGTTTGAGTGGAAGTGACCTTGGCTAATCAACAGTATGCAACATAGTCTAGTCTCTGAATTTCTAACACATAGTTGTTCAGTTCTAATTGACAAGCTGAGCAAAATAGTAAATATCACCTTATAGGGATTAACAAGGCTTAGAGAATAGAAGTGTGAGTAATCAAAGTGCAACTGAAGAAGAAGGGCCAGTTTTATGGTAATTGTTATATCAGTTTAGTCTTTTATGTTACGATGCATCCTGAGTTTGTTCAGGATGATGCAAGCCATGGAGGCTCATTCAAGTCGCTGGAGTCAGGGAGGCCAGTTGGGACGTGGCTGAGACGGGCTGTTTCCCACCAGTCATGAGGCAGTGGGGTTGCTGTGGTGGCTGCAGGAAGAAAAGGATCACTGTTCTGAAAGGCAATTCAGAAAAAGATCTGGCAGGATTTTGGTAATGGGTTGGATATAAGGGGCAAAGGAGAAAAAGGAATTAGAAACCACCCATTCTAAAACACCTTCTCTGGCTCAGATGAATACACAGTCTGAATACACAGAATAGAAAGTTTTTGTTTTCTCCCACATTTCTTCCTTCCTTATCCCTACTTCTTAAGGTGTTGAAAAAGAAAGGAAAGAAAATCCCAGCAAGATTAATTTCAGTGACTAAATAATGAGTCATTGGTTGTAGCAGTGCCTTATCTGATATGAGCTCAGCAATGCAGTGCAGAGCAAATTAAGTGAATTCCATTCAGTTACTGTTTGCTTTATATATATATTTTTTGAAGTGATTGAGAAGGGTGGGCATATCATTATGTCTGCTATTATCCAGAATATAATGCAATTTATCTCCCTCTCCAAGGGAGCAGGAGAGAGAGAACTCCATCCGTCCATCTGGTTCTCTATTGTAACACCAGCAGAAATCCTACCTTTCAAATATTATTGCACTTGTAAAGTTTTAAATAGAAATTATAAAATAATATATATTCATTGTAAAAATTAAAACAATATAGAACTACATATATGGGGGATGGATGTGGCTCAAATGGTTGGGTGTCCGTCTCCCATATGGAGGGACCTGGGTTCGATCCCCGGGACCTCCCGGTAAAAAAAATAAAAAATAAAAATAAAGAACTACATAGATACAAAAGTCAAAGAAATCCTTTAGCCAGAGTAATTTGGTGGATTTTCTATGCATTTGCATATGTACAGGCACATAAATACTTTTGTTTTTATTTTTGCTTTTCTATACAAATGGGAAACTTACTGTTTTTTACCCTAAAGATTTTTTTATGTTTTTTTAAAAATTGTTAAATGGGTACTGAGCTCCATTGAATTTTGTATATTGGCTCGGCCAGTCTGAGCTCACCTCAGCTATCTATTTGGCAACCACAGACCCTGGATTCGGAGTGTTGGTGGCATGGATCCCAGCTCCCTTACCAGCCTTGGGAACTTGGATTGTTTACCTAAGCTTCTTCATCTGTAAAATGGGGGAATAGGACATTTGTCTAACAGTGCTGTTGCCAGGATTAAATTAGATGTAAAGCACAGAGCAGAGGGTATGTGTATTAAACCTGTCAGCTTTATTAGGTGGTTAATGATTTGGTCTTTGAAGATGAAGGCTAACTGTTAAGGGGCTCCCTCTCTTTCCTGCTGTTCCCCAAAGTAATTAGGGCTCATTTAAATAGCTGGCTCCAAATCTCCACCTCTAGGCCACTACTGATCAATTTTATCGATATTTTATTAAGTTGTTCTGGCTAGTTTCTTTTTCTTGGGGAGCAGTGGAAAGATTTGTCAGAGATCATTTTTATCTTTCAGGCTATTAATTTTCTGTTTCCCAGGCTTTAGGATACATGGTGAGAGAAAGTACAGATAAAAGACCTTTGGTGAATCTCATAACATGTGTCTATACAACTGTGTGCAGTCAAGAGTGGGCACGGGCATCACACACACAGCCCCCTGCCCCCAGCCCCACACACTGCCAGGAATCGGCCTCGGCACCACCCCAGGCTGCTCAAACGCTTTCCTTTCAAAGACCCTGGGAGCTGGAGATTCCTTAATGATCCACCTTTTGCATTTGTCTCTCCGCAGGCACGCACTGTGAATTGTTCAAGGATCCCTGTGCGAATATCAGCTGTCTGAATGGAGGCACTTGTGACAGCGAAGGCCTCAATGGGACGTGCATCTGTGCACCAGGGTTTGCAGGCAAGTCATCTCTGAACTAAGTCTTCAAATTTACTGCAAAATCCCTAAGATTGCAGGTGTTCAAAAAAGACAGAGAAACCTCTGTGAATAAATTACTGTGAAATATAAATATCATTGCCAAGTGATTACTTGGGTGAAGATCTATTTTAAAACAATTGGCTGTGTTGTCATTAAATTAGGCTTTTCTGAAATCAGCATTTGGTACTTAGACTTGCCAAGACCAACATTTCCGGAGCTGCAGCTTTGAAATATGAAAAATGAGCCATGACGCTGAAAAAGGTTGTGGGAAGCGTTTTCTATAGAAATTACATTCAGCTACCACATTTACTTTATGGAAAGTCATAAAAGTGATAGGATTTTGAAAAGTGAAGGGAATTGGTGGTGGTGGGAAGTGAGGGGGTGATACTGCAGGTGCAGGGTTTATCATTAGTTCAGGTGCAGGTGGGGGCAGTGGATGGGGTGGGAGAACTGCCCAGGAGCAAAGCATGGTGGGAGGGCAGGGGCTGTGGTCAAGAGAGCAATGTCCCGTTGCCTCACCTGGCAGCTTGGTGGCCAGCCAGAACATGGGGTGGGAAGACTTGTTCTAGACTTGGAGGGTCCAGTCTAGGCAAGCATACCTGGGGCTCCTTCTTCCAGGTCACCCCCTCAAATGCTTCAAGGAGTTTGTGACTCCCTGAAAATAGATATAAAGTGTTGTATGTATGTTGAGAGGAGGCTCTAAACCTTTCATCAGATTCTCAAAAGGATCTATGAACCACTGGGGTAGAAAAGGTTCATGCCTCCGTTTTTTGCAATAGCACCCAGGAGTCCTGAAATTTAGGTCTTAGGACAAAGTCTATGTTTTCAGAGCTTTGCTCAACCAACAAAAGCATAAGGGTCATTCTGGTTTGCAAGCTGGGAGTGGCTGCTAAATAATGTGCCCCTAGAAGAAGGAGGATACTTAATTCGCAGGAAAGCACATGCTATCGTTGGTGGATGGTATATTGCTGAGCTCACCTTTTCCCTGCCCAGCCACGGGGATTCTCACATCCATCCCTGGGCAGCGCCGCTTGTGTTCCTGGGGAGCCAACTGACAGTCAAGATGTGGCAGAAGCAACTTCCTGCTTCTCACAGGTCCCTTCCCATCTTCCTTCTGTTCATATGCATCACATCCTGTCAGTCAAGTTTCCCTGGGACAGGGAAGTGGGCTCACGCCAGAGAATGATTTGCAGATGGTTTTGTTATGCTGAAACACACAGATATTTTTACTCATCAGTGAATGCACAAATAATACTGGGGAAGTATCTCATTGTGCTTTTATCAGGCGTTTTTATTCTACAAGTAATAATAGGCACATGGAAGGAAAATTAGAAAATCTAGGGTGATAAGATAAAAATCACACCATTTAAAACCACACAACTCAGAGATAACTCTTGTTAACGTTGTGGTACATCTATCCACAAGTTTACGGGTAGGTCTGTGTGTGCATAGTGTATGTATATGGGCATATGCATGTATAAACAGAAATATACTGTTCACACTATTTTGTAACCTACTTGGCACTTAAAAACATTCGCATATCATAAATGTCTTTCCACATCAAGAAATAAACTCCTTTGTTATTTTTTTCTGGCTGCCGTATAGTGTATTATATGAATATTATGATTTCTTTAACCCATCCTCAATTCAACTTTTGGGAAATTGAGAACTTTTTCCTATTACGAACAACATTATAATGAATATCCTTTTATATGCATCATTTTTGTACTTGTCTGATTATTTCTTGGGATAATTTCCCAGAAATGGAACTCCAGGATCTGACAGCACATATGTATTTTTGTATTTTTTTCCAGGAAAAAGAATTGTACTGATATTCTGTCCTACCAACAATGCATGGGAGCATATATTTTCTCATCTCATCATAGATACTAAGAATTGTCATTCTGGTGGCCAAAAATGCCATTTTAGTGTTGTTTTAATTCATAAGCCTTTGATTACTAGTGACGTGGAATATTTTCAAAATATATTTATGGTCTTTGTGTTTCTTTTATGAACTGCCTGTTCATACTCGATGTCTGCTTTTCTACCAGACCATTTAGGTTAATCTATTCTTGATTTGAAAGAGTGCTCTATAATAAGTGTATTATATTTTTGTCTGTCATGGGTTACAAATAGTTTTCTACAAATGTGTAGAAAGTATTTTGTTTTGTTTTCCATATATCATATTTTATTTTTATATAATTAAATCAGTCTTTTCTTTTGGTTCTTTCCCTGTGGTTTCATACTAGAGAGTCATTTTGTATTTCAGGATTATATAACTATTCTCCAGTATTTTTCTAATAATTCATGGTTTCATTTTGTACATTTAAATCTTTAATCCCTTTAAAATTTATTTTATATCTTATGGGAAGTGGAAATGTAATCTTCTGTCTAGAATATTCAGCAGATCTTCAACTACCTATTCATCATCTTCCCTTAGATGCCTCAGACACTGCAAACTCAGCGATTCTTCTCCTTTCCTCCTTTTAATATTTGCTAGCTTATTAAAGGGCATCGCTATCATCCCATGTCGTTCAGGCCAGAAAGCAGGGAATCATATTGATAGCTTCCTCTTCTTCATTCTTACCTGTGTTCAACCACTGGGGTCTCCTAAAAGTCTTAGATGCTGTCAGTTCTTTCCAGAGCCAGCACCAGGCTGCCTTCACCTTCTGCTTGCACTAGTGCAACCCCTTCCTAATTGGTCTCTCCACACCTCTTCCCCCTTGTCCCTAATCCATTCTCTACACTGCAGAGACCTTATAAAATTGGAATCTTGCCATTCCCTACTTAAAATCACCTATTGGCATTTCATTGCCCTTAATAAAAAGATCAAAGCCCTTAGCTTGGGCCTCAAGACCCATGTAGTCTGACCCCATCCCACCTCTCCAGTGTTATCCTGGGCTTTTCTGCCTCTTTGGTTCCTCAACTTACCATGTCAGGCTCTTGTAATGATCTTTCCTCTATCTCCTGCCTCCAAATCCCTTCTGCTTCCTTCTCATCCCAGCATTTCCTATTCTCTGGTAAGTTAAGTCTACTGCTACACATTTTCTTCATCATCCTCACCACCATGATCACAGGGAATAGTATGACTCATTCACTGGAGTAGACCCAGACATCACTCTAACTGGTCTTTGAAAAAACAAACATTCTATTTCCATTCATCCCTGGAATTTTTCAGACTGCAGAGGACCATAGAAGAGTTCCTAAAGTTGTTTGGAGAGTTGTGCTATTGATGTGTTTTACAGAACACTGGTCTCAAAAGAAGCTCCATGGAAAAGAAATCTGTGGCCAAATAAATTTGGGACATGGTACGTGCCACATAGAGATTCATAAAGGATGCCTGCATACTAAAGACTGAGAGGTCTTACAGTAAAGAATATGATTAGCTTTTGTTTATTTCCCAAATAGAGTTGATCATGGGATCTTTTTTGTTCCTTAAAAAAGAACCTTTTGCATCCCGAGAACTAGCATTCCATAGGAGAGGCTGATAAAATTTTATTTCCTCCATGTGAGGGATAAAGATGGCTCCTACTCTTTGAGTTTATACCTTGAGACAAAATACTCTTTCATTATACCTGAGGTTTAGTAAAACTTACATTTGGCCAGATATTTAGTGTTCAAACACTCCCTACTTGACTGAGTCAAGTGAATTTGGGCAAATTGTTGATATATAATTAGATACTCAGCCTATGCCATATTTGCCTTTTTACATCAGTTTTTTCATTTGCATCAAAACATTTCACTCTCAGGCCAGTAGATTAACTCTGGAAGTGGCATGTGGGAAACTCTGGCCTTTTCTGCTGTTATTTAGGCTTCTGATTGAAAAAAATATTCCCTCCAGTCATCTGACCCAGAGCCTCTCTCTTCTCCAAGCCCCATAGCCCTTCCACTTCATGAGCAACTCAATCTGGCTTGGTGCCTGTCCATCTTTCAGTTTTTGAGCTGAACTTTCTGTCCACACTTGGTGTTAAGCCTTTGCAATTTTGTGCCCTAGTATTATCTGGTTCAGTGAATGGAAAGAAAGAACACCCCAATGTAACATTATGCTGGAGCCTGCTATATTCCCTATCTGAAACCATAGACTGAACCTGAGATTACTGTAGTTCAGCAAGGAAGCCAAGAGTTCTTCTGGCCCTGTTGACACTATCATTTAAACAGAGACACCAGTAACCGATTCATTTCTCACCAGAGCACAGATTATATGTGCATTTTAAAAGGTATACTAATGTTATCACATCTTTTAACTCAATTACTTTTCAAATTATTCATCTTCCAGTTTCCAATAGAGTATTCTACAATTTCCATCTCATTTTTCATGGATAAATGCCATGAATATGTTACTCTTACTGAGATTTTTTATGTGTATTTCTTTAATGCCAAGCATCTTTTGTATGGTTATTGGCTATCATATGTTTTCATTTTTGAATTTTTTAAAAAATTTTTGCCCATTTAAAAAAATTGGGTTGTTTGTCATCATGTTGATTTATAAGAGTTCTTTATATACTCTGGATACAAGTCCTTTCTCAGATATACATTTTGCTTGTGTATTCATTTTCTTTGAGCAAAAGTTTTAAATTTTGGTGATATCTAATTTGTAATTTTTTTTGGTTTGAGTTTTGTGTTCTAAAAAATATTTGCCTACCTCAAGGTGATAATTTTCACCAACATTTTCTTCTAGAAATTTTTTAATGTTTTTTCTTTTAGGTTTAGTTCTAGGATCTGTTTTGAGTTAATTTTGTGTAAGGTACAAGTTAATGATGGAACTTTTTCCCATATGAATATCCAGTTATTCTAGCATCTTACTGAAAAGACCACACTTTCCCCTGCTGAATTCCCCTGGCACATTTGTAAAGGCACAATTGACTGTACATGTGTGGGTCTATTTCTGAACTCTATATTCTGTTCTGTTGATATATTTATCATCGTTTATCTATTTATAATATAATTGATGTTATATTGATGTTAATGCCATACTGCCTTGGCGTCTGTGATGTTTTAAGTCTTGAAATTAAGTAGTATAAATCCTCACACTTTGTTTTTCTTCTTCAAAATTGTTTTGACTCTTCTAGGTCCTTTGCTTTTTCATATAGATTTTAGTCTTACCTTGTCAGTTTAAAATGTTGGGAATTTTTATTGGGGTTGCATTGAATAGTTAATGGTTTTAATTTAGGGAAAGTTGCCTCTTAATAATATCTGATCCATAGATATGGTATGTCTCTCCATTTATTTAGGAGTCTTTTGATTTATTTCAGCAATGTTTTATAGTTTCAGTACTCAGGTTGTACATATATTTAATTAAAAGAGTCCACAAGTATTTCAGGTTTTTGATGCAATTTTAAATATTTCATATTCCAGTTTCTTACTATCATATGGAACTACATTTGACTTTTGTTTGTTGAACTTACATCCTGTGACTTTGCTAATTTCACTTATTAGCTATATTAAAGTTTTCATAGACTCCTTAGGATTTAGGACTTTCTATGTATATAATCATGTCATTTAAATAAAAGCAGTTTTGCTTCTTCCTTTTTTAGTCTGTATGAGTTTATTTCTTCTCCACCTCTCTTTCTCAACCTCCTTTGCCTCTCTCTCCCCTCTTTGTCCTCCTCTTCCTCTCCCTCCACTTTCACCCATATCCTCTTTCTCCCCCCTTCTGTTTTTGCCTTATTGCATTACTAGGATCATCAGTACAATGTAGAAGTGATTAGAAATCCTAATCTTAGTGGGAAGCTTTTGGTCTTCCCCCTTTAACTGCTATGTTCCTGTGTTTACAGTACTTTTACTTTTTTGCAGAAGCCATTTATCAGGTGAGGAAGCTCCATTTTATTCCTAGATTGGTGTGATTTTTTTTGCCATGAATCAGTATTGTCAAATGCTTTTCCTGAAGCTAGTGAACTGATTATATGGTTATTCTCCATTATTCTCTTTTCCATGGTGAATTACATTGATTGAGTTTTTAATAATACCAACCTTGGTCTCCTGGAATAAACTCCATTTGGCCAGTTTGAATTACCTTTTTTACATATTGCTGGATTCTATTTGCCAGTATTTTGCTAAGGATTTGGAATTTATGTTCAGTGAGGAATATTGAGCTGTAGTTTTTTTTATCTTATACTGTCTTTGGTTTGGTATTAAGATAGTCCTGGCCTTACAAAATGAGTTGGGAAGTATACCTTCCTCCTTTCTTTCCAGAAAGAGTTTGTGTAGGATTGGCATTATTTCTTCCTTAAATATTTGATAGAATTCACTCTAAGCCTATCTGTGCCTGAATTTGTTTTTTCTTCTTTCATCTCAGCAATTTGACTGTGACAGGGTTTCTTAACCTCAGCACTGTTGACATTTGAAGGTAGATAATTATTTGCTGTGGTGGGCTGTCTTGTACGTTGTAAAATGCTTTGCAGCATTTCTCTACCAATAGCATCCCCTCAGTATTGACAAACAGAAAGTCTCCAGACATTGCCAGATGTCTCCTGGGGGTCAAAATTCTCCCCTGGATAAGAAACACTGAGCTATCATATGTTTAGAGGTGTTTTCTTTTTCTCTATTTCTTCTTCTTTTTTTTTTTTTTTTTTTTTGTCTTTAACCTCTATTAGGTTTGTTGAGCTTTATGCATCTGTATGTTAATGTTTTTCACCACATTTGAGTGAACGTTGGTCATTATTTCTTAAAATATTTTTTTTAATTAGAGAAGTTGTAGATTTACAGAAAAATCATGGAAAAAACACAGAGTTCTCATATGTCCACCGCACATGCAGTTTTCCCTATTATTAACAATTTGCATTAGTGTGGTATCTTTGTTACAATTAATGAAACAATATTATTATAATTTTACTGTAACTATAGTTCATAGTTTACATTAGGGCTTACTGTGTTATATAGTCTTATGCTCTCGTTGTATTCCAATTTTTATTCTAGTAGCATTTATACAACCTGAAACTTTTAACCACATTCAAGTATATCATTAAGTGGTGTTAATTACATTTACAATGTTTTGCTACCATTCACCACCATCCAATACCAAAACATTTCCTTCACCCCAAACAGAATCTCTGTACCAATTAAGCATTCACTCCCTATTTATTCCCTACCTCCATCCCAGCCCCTGGTAAGCTGCATTCTAGTTTCTGAGTCTATGAATTTGCTTATTCTAATTAATTCATATCAGTGAGATCATACAATATTTGTCCTTTTCCATCTGGCCTATTTCACTCAACGCAATATCTTCAAGGTTCATCCATATTGTCACATTTATCAAAAGTTCATTCCTTTTAATGGCTGAATGATATTCCTTTGTGTGTATATACCACATTTTGTTTATCTTTTTGTCTTGTTGATGTACACTTGGGTTGCTTCCATCTTTTGGAAATTGAGAATAATGCTACTGTGAACATCAATGTGTAAATATCTGTTTTGAGTCCCTGCTTTCAATTCTTTGGGGTATATACCCAGAAATGGGATTGCCAGGTCATATGGAAATTCTATACTTAATTTTCTGAGGAACTGCCAAACTATTTTCCACAGTGGCTGCACCATTTTAAATTCCACCAACAATGAACAAATATTCCTATTTCTCCACATTCTCACCAAAACTTGTTATTTGCAATTTTTCAATAGTAGCCATTCTAGTGGGTGTGAAACGGTATCTCATTATGGGTTTAGTTTGCATTTCCCTAATGGCTAATGATAATTGAGCATCTTTTCATGTGCTTGTTGGCCATTTGTATATCTTCTTTGGAAAAATGTCTATTCAAGTCTTTGCCCATTTTTATATTGTTTTTTTTTTTTTTTTTTTTTTATCTTTTTGTTGTTGAGCTGTAGGATTTCCTTATATATTCTGGATATTAAACTTTTATCAGATATGTGGTTTCCAAATATTTTCTCCTGTTTCGTAGGTTACCTTTTTACTTTAATGATGGATTCCTTTGATGCACAAAAGTTTTTAATTTTGATGAAGTCATATTTATTTTTTCTTTTGTTGCTCATGCTTTTGGTATAAAGTCTAAGAAACCATTGCCTAACTCAAAGTCCTGAAGATGCTTCCCTGTATTTTCTAGTAGGACTTTTATGGTTTTGGTTCTTATATTTAAGTCTTTGATCCATTTTCAGTTAATTTTTGTATATTGTTTGAAGTACAGGCCCACCTCCATTCTTTTGCATACGGGTATCCAGTTTTCCCAGCATCATTTGTTAAAGAAACTATTCTTTTCCCATTGGGTGGAATTGGGACCCTTGTCAAAAACCAGTTTGCCATACATGTGATTTGCCATAGATGTGAGAGTTTATTTCTGAACTCTCAATTTGATTCCATTGATCTATAAGCCTGTCTTTGTTGTTAGTACCATGTTCTTTTGATTAATGCAACTTGGTAATAAGCTTTAAAATCAGGAAATATGAGTTCTTCAACTTTTTCTTTTTATTCAAAGTGCAGGATATTTTTGTTCCATTTTGTTATTTGGTCTTTGTGAGTCTTAATGTCTTATGTCTTTTTTTTTTTTTTTTTTAACCAATTCTTCTGTTAACACATACTTTCATATTCGTTAGATTTGTATACTATTTTGAGTACCTTCTCATTTCCTTCTGTATATATTTTTCATAATTTTTGGTGGTTACCCTACAGCTTAAATTTAACATCCTAAATCTGTAGCAATCACATTTGATACCAACTTAAATTCAATAGCATAGACATATAATATACCCTGTCCACCCACTTTTATATATTTGTCACAAATTATATATTTTTTAAATTTATTCAAGTAGATCACTCATACATGAACATACATAAACAATAAATGTATAGCAATAGTTGTGAACTTACAAAACAAACATACATAACATCATACAGGGCCCTCATACCTCACCCTACCACCAATACTTTGCATTACTGTTAAAATATTTAACTAATGATTAAGAGCATCCTCAAAATATTACTACTAACCAAAGTATTTTCCCCAACCCACCCTATTATTATTATTATTATTATATCATTTATATATAAATATGCATAAACAATAAGTGTATAGTAAGAATTGCGAACTTACAAAGCAAACATTCATAACGTCATACAGGGGTCCCATACATCAACCCTCAACGAACACCTTGTGTTGTTGTGAGACATTTGTTACAAATTATGAAAGAATATTGTCAAAATCTCACTACTAATTATAGTCCTTATCTTACATTTGGTGTATTTTTCTCCCAACCCACCCTATTATTATTTTTTAAATATATTTTTATGACATAGTTGTAAACTTACAAAACAATCATGCACATGTGCAGAATTTCCAAACAATACCTCTCTATCAATACACCACACCATGGTGGAACATTTGTTACAGATTATGAGATAATATCGTCTGCTTATTACCAGGTCCATAGTGTACATTTGGCACACATTTTCCATATTCCCCCTTTATCAACACAGTACATCTTTGGCATAGATGCAAGAATATTACATTATGACTGTTAACCAAGTCCATAGGTCACTCCAGTTGTATTTTTCCCATGCTTCTCCACATTCCCACCACCCTGCAATAGTGATGTACATCTGCTCTAGCTCACAGTGGACACTCTTATATCTGTACCATCAACCACAATTCTCTTCTACCTCTAGGTTTACTGTGCTATTCAGTCCCTAGATTATTCTCTAACTTTCTGTCAGTTGGCATTTCCATCCTAGACTACCATTTTCAGCCACATCCCCATTTATAAACCAGCTGTTATTCACTATAATGTGTTACCATCAACTCTGTACATTTCCACACTTTTACAGTAAAGCTAATTAAAACTTCTACATACAATATCAGTAGTCCATCTCAGTCCGCCTCTTATCTCCTTTAAGAATCCACCACTTAGCACTAGGTTTTGAAGATATTTTCCTACATTTTCTTCTAGAAACTTTATGGTTCTTGCTTTTATATTTAGGTTTTTTTTATTCATTTTGAGTTAATTTTTGTATAAGGTGTGAGATAGGAGTCCTCTTTCCTTCTTTGCTATGGATATCCATTTTTCTCAGCACCATTTGATGAATGGACTGTTCTGGCCAAGCTGGGTGGGTTTGACAGGCTCGTCAAAAATCACTTGACTTTAGATGTGAGGGTCTGTTTCTGAACCATCAGTACGGTTCCATTGGTCTATGTGTCTGTCTTTACACCAGTACCATGCTGTTTTTACCACTGTAGCTAGGTAATACAATTTAAAGTCTGGAAATGAGAGTCTTCCAACTTTGCTTTTCCTTTTTAAGATGTTTCTGGCTATTTCCATTTTTAAAATGCTGCTGGAATTTTTATTGGGAACGCATTGACTCTGTACATCAATTTGGGTAGAATTGACATCTTAATGATATTTAGTCTTCCAATCTGTGAGCATGGAATGTTCTTCCAATTATTTAGGTCTTTTTAAAAATTTTCTTTTAACAATGAGTTGTTTTCTGAACACAAGTGCTTTACATCATTGGTTAAGTTAATTCCTGGATATTTGGGTTTTATCTGTCATACTTTATTTTTACCACTCTGTTGACACTTTTAGTTACTTTTATTGATATAACCTTTATTTCTAGACTCTCTTCCAAGCCTCTCCTGTTTTCTTTTCAGGCTGTAGCACACCCTTTAGTATTTCCTGTAAAGCAGGTCTCTTGGTTACAAACTCTCTCAGTTTCTGTTTATCTGTGAATATTCTAAACATGCCCTCATTTTTGAAAGGCATTCTTGCCAGATATAAGATTCTTGGCTGGAAGTTTTTCTCTTGCAGTATCTTAAATATATCATACCACTGTCTTCTTGCCCCCATGGTTTCTGGTGAGAAATCAGCATCTAATCTTATTGGGTATCTTTATATGTTATGCATTGCTTTTCTCTTGCTGCTCTCAGAATTATTTTTCTTTGGCATTTGACATTCTGATTAGTATGTGTCTCAGAGTTGGTCTATTTGGATTTTTTCAGATGGGAGTACATCATGCTTCTTGGTAATGGATATCTATGTCCTCAATATGGTTGGGAAATTTTCTACCATTATTTCTTCAAATATTCTTTCTACCCCTTTTCCCTTCCCTTCTCCTTCTGGGACACCCATGACATGCATGTTTGCACATCTCTTGCTGTCATTTAGTTCTCTGAGACCTTGTTCAAGTTTTTCCAATTTTTTCTTCATCTGTCCTTTTGTATGTTCACTTTCAGAGGCCATTTCTTCAGGCTCACCTATCCTTTCTTCTGCCTCCTCAAATTTGCTATTATATGGTTCCAGTGTATTTTCAGTTTCATTTATTGCACTTTTCATTCCCATAAGATCTGCTATTTTTCTATGTATTCTTTCAAAAGCTTCACTGCGCTCATCCAATGTCTTCTTACTATCCTTAATTTCTTTAGCCATCTCATTGAATTTATTAAGGAGATTTGTGTGAACATCTATGATTAATTGTTGCAACTTCTTTATATCATCTGGAGGTTTATCTTTTTCCTTTACCTGGGCCATATCTTCCTATTTCTTGGTGTGGATTATAATTTTTTGTTTATGTCTTGGCATCTGGTTTACTAGAGTATTTATTCTGGGTGCAGTTTTTCTCTTTAGTTTAGGGCTTCCTGCCCTTTTTCCCTTGCTGGTTGTGTAGTAGGAGCCAAGGATGTAGGTGGTGCTATAAGATGTGGAAACTCAAGCTGCCCTAATTGCCCCATGGACCAATGAAGTTTCTCCGAACTTTCTCCTTTGCCAGGGGTAGGGACACAGCCACAGCTGTGTGGAATAATTCAACTCATGCAGGCCTAGACTGTAGTTGCCCAGAAAGACTGATGAAGCTTCATGCCCCTTTCTCCCCTTCCTGGGGCAGGGATGGAGCTGCAGGTGTGGGCAGCAATCTATGCAATGCAGGTTCAAGATGACCACAGTTGCCCTTGTAGACTTCCAGTTATTCAGTCTGTGCCAGCCAAATGTACCTGCAGTTACCTGGATAGGCTGGTACAAGGCCTGCCAGCTCCCTCCCTACTAGAGGTGGGGCTGAAGCCTAGGCTAGGACTGCAAGCCAATCTGGGTGAAAGAAACCAGTCTCTACCTTCACTGTGATTTTCAGTCAGCCTGAGTTTCCCTTATGCTGGGGGTGGAGTCAAAATGGCAGCTACTGGCCTCTTTCTGACTTGAACAGGTTCAAACTTTAGGTGTTATAAGGTTATACTTTAGCCAGCTGAATTTACTAATCAGTAGCTGAAATCAGTGGCCAACTATCTCTTTCTCCCCTGATTTTGGGAAATGGAGCCTCCAACTTCTGCCACGAATAGCTCCCGGGGTGGCTTGCACTGGCAACGTAGGATGATCACTGGCCTCCACGGCATGGCCTGTATTTTCCTGGAGAGGCTGGCACAGCTCCCCCCAGCTTCCTCCCTGCCCGAGCCAGGCCTGGGGCTTATGCTAGAGCTGCAATATGATCTAGATGGAAAGAAGCTGGTCCCTACCAGCACTGTGACTTTCAGTCAGCCCCACTTCCCCTCTTGTCAGGCGTGGAGTCAAGATGGAGGCTATCGGCCACTTTCTGACTTGGGCAGGTTCAAACTTTAGCTGTTTTTAGGATTATACTTTAGCCCACTGAATTTATAATCAGTTGCTGAAGTTGGTACCCAACTGTCTCTTCCTCCCCCGTTTTTGGGAAGTGAAGCTTCCAATTCCATCCTTGGAACAGCTCCCGAGGTGGCTTGTGCCTCCAGTGGAGGATGGTCACCAGCCTCTGTGGCTTGGATTGCTCTACTTATGATTCTTCTCTGCAGATGGGCAGTCTCTTCCTTCCATTCTTTCAAGGATGCTGCAGGATGCACTTCTGGTCTCCTGGAGCCCCCAAACAAGTGCTTTAGATAGCTCTGGGTGATTACTCACTGCCCAGTAGCAGGAGCTGATTCTCAGAGCTCCTTACTCTGCTGCCATCTTGCTGGTTCACAAATTATATTTTCATACATTGCATGTCTAAAACCATAGGTTTTTTTTTTATTACATTTTTTTTTTTTAATGTACTTGCATTCTAGATCCTGTAAGAAGTAAAAGTAGAGTAATATACCAAAAATACAATACAATATTACTGGCATTTGTAATTACCCATATGGTTAGCTTTACTGGAAATCTTTCTTTCTTGATGTTGCTTCTTTCCACTGTATAGTGTCTTTTCCTTTGAGTCTGAAGAACTCTCTTTACCACTGCTTGTAGGGCAGGTCTAGTAGTGACAAACTCTTTCCACTTTTATTTATCTGGGGATATCTTCATTTTCCCCCTCATTTTTGAAAGACAGTCTCATCAGATATAAAATTCTTAGTTGTTAACTGTTTTTTTTTCAGCACTTTAAATATTTCATCCCACTGTCTTCTTGCCTCCATGGTTTCTGGTGAGAAATCAGCACTTAATGTTATTGGAATTTCCTCATACACAACACATTACTTTTGCAATACAGCTTTCAGAACATTCTCCTTGTCCTTGGCATTTGACAGCTTGACTGTGTATCTGAGCATGGTTTTCCTCAAGATTCTGTTTTGGGTTTATTGGGCTCTTGAATGTGCATCTTCATGCCTTTAGTTAAATTGAGGTTTCTATCATAATTTCTTTGAATATTCCTTCTGTCCCTATCTCTCTCTCTCCTCGTTTTGTGGCTCCATATGCATATATTGGTATGCTTGATGGTGTTTCATATGTTTCTTAAGCTCTGTTCATTTTTTAATATTCTTTTTTTCTTTCTGCTCCTCAGCCCACATCATTTCAATTTTCTTGTCTTAGAACATACACTGATTCTTCTTCTGCCAGCTCCAAACTGCTATTGAAACCCTCTAGGTAATTTTTAATTTTACTTATGGTCTTCAATTCCAATATTTCTGTTTGGTTCCTTTTTAAAATACCTATCTCTTTATTGAGTCTCTCATATTATTCATTCGTCATTTCCCCTGATATCCTTTAGTTACTTTTCTATGTTTTCCTTTATCTCCTTAAGCATATTGAGGATCAATTTTTAAAAGTCTTTGTCTGGTATGTCTAAATTCTGGTCTTCTTCATTGATGGTTTCTCTATTTTTATCTTGTTCCTTTGGATGAACTGCCATTTCCTGTTCTTTGTCTTATTATCTTTTGTTGTACACTGTGCATTTTAATATTTTAAAATATTAACTCTGAGATTTAGTCCTTGAGCGGTCTGTTCCTTAAATTTGTATCTTGCTAATGATAGGGCAGAGATATCCTTGTGTTCCAGGAGCTAAAACAAACAAACAAACAAACAAATACACCAAACACCTTTCACAGTCTTTCCATTGGTTCCACATTGGCTGGTACTCTCCTTCAGAGTTTAATTCTCTTTTCATGAAGATCACTTAAGATGAATTTGAAGTGCAGGGACTTCCCTGCCTTTTAAATATATATATATGTTTTATTAGAGAATTTCTGAGCTTATAAAATAATCATGCATAATGTGCAGAATTCCCATATATCACCTCTCCACCAGCACCTTGCATTGTAGGGCAACATTTATTACAAATTATAAAAGAACAACATCAGATTATTACCACTAACTATGGTCCATAGCTTACATTTGGTATATTTTTCCATACACCCCCTATTATTAACATCAGGTATTAATTAGTATTGTACATTTCTTATAGTTCATGAGAGAACACTCTTTTGTTGTACTGTTAACCATAGTCCATCTTCCACCACAGGGTTCACTGTGTAATATACTCCCAGACCTTGTACAGTCTATCCAAATGGTACACTCAGTGGCTCTCAGTTTCATCAGAGTTGTGCAGTCATCACCTCAGTAAGTTTTTGTACGTTTTCCTTAGTCTAAAAGAAAAAATTCCATACCCCACTATTATTGACCCTTAGCATTGATATAGCACCTTCTTTGACATTGATGCAACAATATTACAATATTGCTGTTAACTATAGTCCATAAGTTACATTAGTTGTATTTTTCCCATGCATCACCATATTTTTACCACCTGTAATAGTGATGTATATTTTTTCTAGTTCATAGAAGAATATTAGTTTATTTGTACTATTAACCACAATCCTCATCCACTCCAGGTTCACTGTTATTCAGTCCCTAGATTATTCTCTAGCTTTCTTTCAATTGATATGTGCGTCCCTAAAGTCAAGCTAATTAAAAAATCTACATACATTAAGCATCAGCACCCTTTCTCAGCCCTCATCCTATCACCTAGTAACCTATGCTCTAGGTTTAAACTCCATATGTTTATTCTTCATATTTACTTCATATTGCTGAGAACATACAATATTTGTCCTTTTGTGCCTGGCGTATTTCACTCAGCATCATGTCCTCAAGGTTCATCCATGTTATAATGTGTTCCAATTTCCTTCTTACAGCATCTTATTATTCCATCATATGTATATACCACATTTTGTTTACCCATTTATCGATTGATGGGACACTTGGGTTGTTTCCATCTTTTGGCAATTGTGAATAACACAACTGTGAACATCAGTGTGCAAATGTCTTTTTATGTCACTGTTTTAGGTTCTTCTGGATATATTCCTAGTAGAGAGATTGCCAAATCATAAGGCAATTATATTTAGCTTCCTGAGGAACTGCTAAACTGCCTACCACAGAGGGTACACCAATCTACATTCCCAACAACAGTGAAGGACTGTTCCTATTTTTCCCATTCTCTCCAGGACTTATTGTTTTTTGTGAATTAAAAAGTATATAATGGCTATTCTATGAGGTATGAGGTAATATGTCATTGTAGTTTGAATTTGTATTTCCCTAATAATAGCTAGTGATATTGAACATTTTTTCATGTACTTTTTTGTCATTTCATTTCCTTTTGGGACAAATATTTAAATCTTTTGCTCATTTTTTAATTAGATTGCTTGCCCTTTTATTGTTGAGTTTTATGATCTCTTTATATAGCATGGAAATCAAACCCTTATTGAATATGTGATTTCCAAATATTTTCTCCCATTCAGTGGACTGCCTTTTCACTTCTTGACAAAGTCCTTTGAAGCACAAAAGTGTTTAAGTTTGAGGAGGTTCCATTTACCATTTTTTCTTTCATTGCTAGTGCTTTTGGTGTAAGGTTTAAGAAAACACCATCTACCACCAGGTCTTGAAGATGTTTCTCTACAGTTTCTTCTAGACGTTTTATGGTTCTAGCTTTTATATTTAGGACTTTGATCTATTTTGAGTTAATTTTTGTATAAGGTTTGAAATAGGGGTCTTCTGTCTTTCTTTTGGCTATGGATACCAGTTCTCCCAGCACCATTTGTTGAATAGACTGTTCTGCCCCAGCTGGGTGGGTTTGATGGTCTTGTCAAAAATCACTTGACCATAGATGTGATGGTCTGTTTCTGAACCATCAATTTGGTTCCTTTGGTCAAACTATCTATCTTTATGCCAGTACCATACTGTTTTTAACCACTGTGCCTAGGTAATATAATTTAAAGTCCAGAAGTGAGTTTTCCAACTTCTTTCTTTTTAAAAGATATTTTTGGCTATTCAGAGACCCTTACCCTTCCAAATAAATTTGATAATCAGGTATTTCATTTCTTTAAAAAGTCTGTTTTTAAAGTTTTATCGGGATAAAATGCATTGAATCTGTATTTCAATTTTGTAGAATTGACATCTTAATGATATTTCATCTTCCAATCCATGAACACAGAATATTCTTCCACTTATTTAGGTCTTCTTTGATATTTTAGCAATGTATTATAGTTTTCTGATTACAAGTGCTTTAAAAGTCCTTGGTGAAGTTTATTCCTAAATATTTGATACTTTAGTCACTGTTGTAAATGGAATTTTTCCTGATTTCCTCCTCAGATTGCCCATTACTACTGTATAGAAACACTACTGATTTTTGTGTATTAATCTTGTATCCTGCCACTTTGCTGAACTTGTTTATTAGATCTAGTAGCTCAATTTTTAGATTTTTCAAGACTTTTCTAAGTATAGGATCATATCATCTGTTAATAGGGAAAGTTTTACTTCTTTTCCAATTTGGACACCTTTTATTTCTTTTTCTTGCCTGATTGCTCTAGCTAGAACCTCTAGCACTATATTGAACAATAATGTTAACATTGGGCATCCTTGTCTTGTTCTCAATCTCAACAGAAAAGCTTTCAGTCTTTCACCTTTGAGTATGATGTTAGCTGTGAGTTTTTCATGTATTCCCTTCATTGCATTGAGAAAGTTTCTTTTAATTCCTATCTTTCAGAGTGTTCCTATCAAGAAAGGATGCTGTATTTGTCAAATGCCTTTTATGCATCTATCGAGATGATCGTATGATTTTTCTTCTTTGATTTATTAATGTGATGTCTTATGCTGATTGAATTTTGACTGTTGAACCACACTTTCATGCTTGGTTTAACACTCACTTGATCATGATGAATAATTCTTTTAATGTGTTGTTAGATTTCATTAGTGGGTTTTTGTTGAGGATTTTTGCATCTATATCCATTAAGGAAATGGGTCTGTAATTTTCTTTTTTCATATATCTTTATTTGGCTTTGGTATCAATGGTATTGGCTTCATAGATAGAGTTTGGTAGCTTTCCTTCCTGTTCAATTTTTCAGAAGAGTTTGAGTAAGAATGGTATTAAATCTTCTTTTAAGGATTGGTAGAATTCACCTGTGAAGCCATCTGGTCCTGGGCTTTTCATTTTGGGGAGTTGTTTGATGACTCTTTCAGTCTCTTTGTGATTGGTTTGTTGAGGTCTTCTATTTCTCTAGGGTCAGTGTAGGTCATTTGTATGTTCCTAGGAATTTGTCCATTTCATCTACATTGTCTAGTTTGTTGGTGTACACTTCTTCATAGTATCCTGTTATCTCTTTTCTGTGGGGTCAGTAATAATGTCCCCATTTTTATTTCTGATTTTATTTATTTGCATCTTCCCTCTTGTGTTCTTTGTTAGTCTAGCTAAAGGTTTGTCAATTTTGTTGATCTTCTAGAAGAACCAACTTTTGGTTTTAATTCTCTTGTGTGTGTGTGTGTGTGTGTGTGTTTTTTTCTCTCTCTCTCTCTTTCTTTCTCAATTTCATTTATTTCTGCTCTGGTCTTTATTAATTCATTCCTTCTGCTTGTTTAAGGGTCAGTTTACTGTTCTTTTCTAGTTCCTCCATCTGTGTTGTTAGGTCACTGATTTTAGTTCTTTTTTTTAGTGTAAGCATTGAGGGCTATAAATTTCCCTCTCACCACTGTCTTTGCCTTGTCCCATAGGTTCTGATATGTTGTAGTCTTATTTTCATTTGTCTCAACATAGTGACTGATTTCTCTTGCAATTTCTTCTTTGACCCACTGATTATTTAAGAGTGTGTTGTTTACACTCCATATATTTGAGAATTTTCCCTTTTTCTGCCTGTTGTTGATTTCCAGCTTTATTCCATTATCATCAGAGAAGGTGCTTTATATAATTTCAATCTTTTTAGATTTATTGAGATCTGTTTTGTGACCCAACAGATGGTCTTTCCAGGAGAGAGATCCATGAGTTTGAGAAGAATGTATATCCTGCTCTTTGATGGTGCAAAGTTCTGTACATGTCTATTAGGTTTATTTTTTTTTAATTTTTTAAGATTTTATTTATTTATTCATTTATGCCCCCCTTGCTGCTTGTGCTCGCTGGGTCAGCCAACCACGCCGTGCAGGCAGGCCTGCCTTCACCAGGAGGCCCCGGGAACCGAACCCGGGGCCTCCCATATGGTAAACGGGAGCCCCACTGATTGAGCCACAGCCTCTTCCCTATTAGGTTTAGTTATTTTATTATATTATTCAAGCTCTCTGTTTCTTTATTGATCCTCTACCCAGATGTTCTATCCAGTTATGAAAGTGGTGTATTGAAGTCTCTAGCTATTGTAGTTTTGCCAGTGTTTGCCTCATATAATTTGGAGCATTATGGTTAGGTGCATATACATTTATGACTGTTCTTTTATCCTGGTGAACTGACCCTTTTATTAATATATAATGTCCTTCCTTGTCTCTAATAATAGCTTTACTATAAAAGCCTATTTCATCTGATAAGTATAGCTACTCCAGCTCTTTATTGGTTACTACATGCATGGAGTATCTTTTTCCAGCCTTTCACTTTCAATCTATTGGTATCCTTGGGTCTAAGGTGAATCTCTTGTAGACAGCATATAGATGACTTGTATTTTCTTATCCATTCTGCCAGTCTATGTCTTTTGATTGGAGAGTTTAATCCTTTAGCATTCAATATTATTACTGTAAAGGCAGTTCTTACTTCACCCACTTTGGCCTTTGGGTTTTATCTGTCATATCTTATTTTCACCACTCTTTTTACACTTTTATTTACTTTTACTGATAGATTCTTCATTTCTAGACTCTCTTTCAAGCCTCTCTCTCCTGTCTTTTCTTTTCAGGTTGTAGCACTTCCTTCAATACTTCTTGCAAAGCCAGTCTTTTCAGTATAAACTCTCTCAGTTTCCATTTACCTGTGAATATTCTGAACTCACCTTCAGTTTTGAAAGACAGTCTTGCCAGATATAAGATTCTTAGTTGGCAGTTTTTCTCTTTCAGTATCTTAAATATATCATACCACTGCCTTATTGCCTCCATGGCTTCTGATGAGAAATCAGCACTTAATCTTATTCGGCATCCCTTGTATGTGATGAATTGCTTTTCTCTTGCTGCTCTCAGGATGCTCTCTTTATCTTTGGCATTTGACATTCCAATTAGTATTTGTCTCAGAGTAGGTCTATTCAGATTTATTCAGATGGCAGTACGTTGTGCTTCTTGGACACAGATATCTGTGTCCTTCAATAGGGTTGGGAAATTTTCTACCATTTCCTCAAATATTCCTTCTGCCCCTTTTCCCTTCTCATCTCCTTCTGGGAGACCTATGACACATATGTTTGCATGTCTCTTGCCGTCATTTACTTCCCTGAGACCCTGTTAAATTTTTTCCATTCTTTATCTGTTCTTTTGTGCTTTTGGAGGCCCTTTATTCAAGCTCATTGATCCTTTCTTCTGCCTCTTCAAATTTGCTGTTATATGCCTCTGGCATATTTTTAATTTCATTTATTGTGCATTTTGTTCCCATAAGATCTGCTATTTTTCTATGTTTGCTTTCAAGTTCTTTGGGATCACAGTGTCATCTTAATATTTTTAATCTCTTTTGCCATCTCATTGAATTTATTAATGAGATTTGTTTGAACATCTGGATTAGTTGTCTGATCTCTTTATGTCATCTGGAGGCTTAGTTTGTTGCTTTGACTGGACCATATCTTCCTGTTTCTTGGTATGGATTGTAATTTTTTGTTTGTCTTGGCATCTGATTTACTTGATATATTTAGTTTGGGCTCAGTTTCTCTCTTTAGCCTAGGATTTTCTATTTGATTTGATTTGTGCTACAGCCGCACTTTGATACTTGATTCAACTTATTTGGACCTTTGTAGTAGTTCGTGTTCACCCAAATGGAATTGTTTTCAGCTCTTTTTCATCTGCTCCTTGCTCTTTCTCTCTTGCTGGTTGTGGAGTAGGAGCTGAGGATGTGGTTGGTGTTGTAAGCCATTAGCCTGAAATTGTCCATGTTGCCCCAGGCACCAATGAAGCTTCTCCCATCTTTCTCCCCTGCCAGGGGTAGTGACAGAGCCTCAGTCATGTGCAATAATCCAAGCTGTTGGCCAAGACCATCAGTAGGTGCCCAGAGAATTTCAATCAGCCCTGCTTCCTCTTATGCTGGGGGCAGCATTAAAATGGCAGCTACCAGCCTCTTTCCAACTTGGACAGGTTCAAACTTTAGCTGTTCTTAGGACTGGACTTTAGCCAGCCAAATTTACTAATCAGAAGCTGAAGTCAATGCCTGGCTGTTTCTTCTTCCCGTTTTTTTGGGAAATAGAGCTTCCAATTCCAACCAGGGAATAGCTCCTGAGGGGTCTTGCTCCGCCAGTAGGGGATGGGCACCTGTCTCCATGGCATGGAGTTCTCTACTTGGATTTTCATTGCATGTGGGCAATCTTCTCCTTCCATTATTCAAAGGATGTTGCAGGATGTTCTCCTGTTCTCCTGGGCCCCCAAACAAGTGATTTTGATAGCTCTGGGTGATTACTAACTACACTATAGGACAAGCTGACTCTTGGAGCTCCCTAGTCTGCTGCCATCTTGCCCCTTCCTCCTCCCTTTCTTTTTAGAGCCTGGGTTTAGTCCTGGGCTTGTGCTTGCTCATGGCCTTAGGAATTCCCCTATTTACAGGAATTTGATTGCCCTCATTTACTCCCAGGTATCCTATTATATGACTTAAAGCAAGTAATCTTTTGCCCCAAGGCATTTTAAAATATTGTTTCTTACACTGCTTTAGCAGTCCACATACTTCTGCTGCAGGGAAACTGTCAGGGGGGCTACCAGAGACAAGATTTCTGGTTCAGTCTTTCAGGCTGCCACCTGATAAATTGGCAGGGGCATACAGATACCCCAGTATGCACATAGAGGTTATTCTGCTCCCTTGAGCATTTCTGTCATCTCAATGTTGACAGGAACTGACTGTTTTCAATACTTTTGAAATTCTTTTGGTTCTTGGTGTAATGAGTGATTTTGGATTGAAACTTGGACATTTTTAATATTATGTTATGAGACTCTAGATCTTATTTAAATCCCCTGTTTTAGCTTTTGTTTTTTTTTCCCCTGATACCACTCTGGCAAAGAAGTGTGGTTACCTCATTACTGACCAAAGGGAGTAGAAGTTCAGGTTTCCCACTCAATATGCTAGGCCGTGGATGGAGTTCTGGCTTAATCTTCCCTGGCTGAGAGGGGTAGGACTGCCTTGTTGCTGCCCATGTGGCCTCAACTAGTATCATGGTGGGAGATTATCTTCATTATTGCTAGGTGGTGTTAAAAGTTCTGACTCTTCACTAGACCTTCTCTGAGAGCACTACAGTGTGGAGGAGAAGGAGCAACTCATTACTGCTGCCCCCACCCCATGGTCTTCACAGACATGGCTGGGGGTTGTTACCACTTGATGAGGATGAAAGTCCTGGCTTTCTACTCAACTTTCTCTGACACAAGTCTGGCAGGGATATTGGGCACCCTGTTATAGCCTGGCAAGAGTGGAAATTTCAACTCTCCACTCCTTCTATGCTGGTGTGGGTAGAGTAGAACCAGAGGTTATTTTTGTGGTGTTTGGCTGGCATAGAATAGTTTTCTGTCTCGCTAGGTTTCCCCTATCCTCGTCCTTTGGCTAGAGAGAGAAAGTTTTCATTGAGGCTTTTGTGTCTGTGCCCATTGTTGTTTTGGTGTTGTCAGCTTCTTCAGCTCCATGCCTGCAGTATATAAAGCAAAGAGAAAATCCAGGGAACTCATCACCACAATGTCGTTCCTTGGGTTCCAATTTTCCTAGCCAGTCTGCCACCTTCTTTCAAACTTTGAGTCTCATTATCTTTTTTATTTTTTTATTTTTTAATGAATAATGTGCAGAGTTTTTACCTGAACTTAGCAAGGAAAACTATGTTTACTTCCCCTTTCTGGAAAGAGACATCGCTCTCTGGCTGTTTTTAATATTTTTCCCTTAACACTGGTTTTTAACAAATAGATTATGGTATACCTTGGTGTGGTTTTCTTTAGTTTTTTGTTTTTTTTTTCCAGCTTGGATTTGTTTTGATACTTGAATCTGTGGATTTATAATTTTCACCAAATTTGGAAAAGAGTTTGGCCATTATTCCTTCCAATATTATTTTCTGTTTTCCTACCTCTCCCTATCCCCACTCTATTTTCTGGGATTCTACATCTATGTTAGGCTGCTAATATTGTCCCACAGGTCACTGAGTCTGTGTTCTGTATTTTAAAATATTATTTTTATTTCTGAATTTCAGTTTGTATAGATTCTATTGCTCTGTTTTTCAATTTACTGATGGTTTCTTCTGCAGTATCTAATCTACTATTAAGACCACTCAGTGATTTTTTTGTTTTTTTTCATTTTAGAGATTGTAGTTTTTATATCTAGAAGCTCCATGTGGTTTTTTTGCTATGTGTGTTTGCATTTCTTTCCTCATTATGTTCATGTTGCATTCACATTTTAAGCAAAGTCTGTTAATTCTGTCATCACTGTTATTTCTAGATCTGTTTCTGTAAACTGATTTTTCTTCTGGTTATGGGTCACAGATTCCTACATCTTGGCATGATAGCAATATTTTATTGTACATACTGGCCATTGTCATTGTTAAGTTCTTGAGTTACTGACTTTTGTTGTCTTTCTATAAAGAGTGCTGACCCTTTTTTGTGGCAAACTGGTAAGTTACTTGCAGATTAGTTTGATCCCTTCAAGAATAATTTTTACGTTTTTAGGGTCAGTCTAAAATAGCCTCTATTATTTAGGGTTAGATATCCCCTACTACTAAGGTATGACTTTTTGTTCTCACTAAATACCCTGGGTGATCAGTGTGGTATTTCAACTCTGACTTGTCAGAACTCAAATAATTCCCAGTCCCCTGAATGCTTTGGGAACTATCTCTAAGCTTCCAGTAGTTTTTTGCCAAACCTCATGAGTTTTATCTTACTTAGTATTCAGCAACAAACACAAGGTGTTGCAGCATATTTCTGTTGCTCTTTTTCTGAGTGGCTATCTCTTCTGTGGTTGTACTTCCAAATAAATTACGGCTACCTTGGCCTCAGAGAAGTCCAATCTTTGTCTCCTCAATTCAGTGAATCCATTGTGTTCTAAATTGGCTCCAGGCAGAAAGCCAGGATGATCATGGGGACTCATCTGTTTGATTTCCCCTCTCTCAGCAATTACAGTTGTACACTGCTGTTTGCTATGTCTGAAAAGTGTCTTTCCATTTATTTTGTCCAATTTTCTAGTTGTTTACAATGGGAAGGGAAGACTGGATCCAGTTACTCTATCATAGTCAAAGAAGTTCCAACTAAATTTTTTTATTCATTTCATCTGGAATGAAATCCTTGTGAAGTTTAAAGATGTTGTAGTTAAAGCTCCCAGACTGTTGCCTGTCATCTAGTAGGCATGCATTAAATACTGTGGCGGTCTCCGTAGCAGGGCCAGCCCGAGTGGGTAAGAGCCGAACAGAGTCAATCACACAGTCACTTAGCCACACAGCACACAGACGTGACTCTGGAGACCAGGTTTCTTCAGACAGGTCTGTTTTATTGAGGAGGTGCACAGTCTTTTATAGGCAGGGTGGGGGTAGGGGTACGTGGCGGTGTTGGATTGGCGGACCTTGTTGCTGGGGTTGGAGGCAGATTTGAGGTTAGCGTGCCAATGTGAGCAGCTGCCAATTCCAGGAAGACATCCGGCTACCGATCAGGCCATAATGCGTCACCCTGCGCTAACCGCAGTAGCCATGTTGGCTAGGCATAGCAGTCTCTCCAACAAAATACTAGGTATTATGATTATGATTATCATTGATATCGTTCAGTGTGGGCTTTATTAACCCAAGAATTTACTGACCACAGAATGATTTTGGATTTTTTTTTTTTTTTTTCGGTCTTTTTTCATTTCCTCATTTACTTGAGGAAGGGGTACTGAATTAAACAGTATACTTGTAAATTTGTATAAGTACTAACAAATGTGATTACTATATCTATTACCTTTTAAAAAGTAGTAGGTTGAAAAGAAATCATAAAAGCTTTAAAGTTCAGACCTTGATATCTACCCTTAGTCAAGTAGAAATTTCATTTTGTATTCTTTTCATAAATGGTGTTCAAGCACAACATTAATTTAAAAGTAATTGAGTTTTCTTCAACTCAAATTTTTTACAAAAGGTACTCAAGTCAATTAGAAAATCAACTGGCTCAAACCAGCAAAAGCGTAAAGATTTATTAAAGCAATGGTTTGTGAAGAAAGATAATTCCATATACTAAAAGCTCTTCTAATAAAATAAGTTAGAATGCATATGGAATGAAAATGGAATATTAGAGGTTTGAAGAAATGCATACAAAATATAGTGTTCTCAATAGGGAAAAACATGATTGAAACCAATCTTACTCTCCATAATTAATTATAAATCTTCAAACACTTTCCTAGGCAAAAAACATGATCACAGGAAGATAGAGAAGACTCCTTAGGAGTCTTTTGGTTGAAGATTTCCTTGGTTGGCTCCATCAGTCACCCCATGTATCCAGCACCAGTAAGGGAAATGATGGGAGGCCTCGAGCTGACTCAACTAGAAGTGTAGGAGTGTTAGTCTGTAAAATAAGCCATTAGAATAAATTTGAAGGAGAATGAGAACTGCACATCTATGCAGGGTTCTGCCAGAGCACATAAGCTGGGAAAATAGCTGCTAGCTAATTGGGCCCCTGACTGGCATGGAGTTTATGACTTTATCTTGTGTCATTGAGTCCCCATGGCAGCTCTAAGAACATTCTGGTGGTAAAAGCCAGATTGGCATAGGTTTGATATTCTCTTTATGCCTTAGTTCTTAGGATTCTACGTCTTAGATATTTGCTAAACATCTACAGAAATAATTCATTCTATTTTTCTATTTCTACCAAATCCTCCCAAACTACTAGTTCCCAAGAACAGATCATTCTAAGGTTCTTCGACTTCCCCTGGCTTTATCTGAGCCCCTTAGAGATCCAAGGACCAATACACATATTAGGGGTCCTCTGGACCATGACTTTGGCATTTACCTCCCCGGGGAAGCTCTGGACCAAAGCAGGACTGGGTGGTCTCTAGACCATTGGATCTGGATGGCCCAGGATTTAGGGAGTTAGAACAGAATTGACATTGGACTTTGTGGACCGGAGTGGGACTTTTGAGTTTTCTCAAAAGGAGGGAAAGACAGGCCATTTCTGTAACAACTGCTGCAGGGATAATGACATCTTTTTTCCCAGGAATTTGCAGTATTCAGATTGTCAGCTAAAGAAAGCTATTGCTTAGTGAATACCTCTATTAAGTGGTTTTCCTAAATGGTTAGAGAGTAGTACTGATATATATTTATTTGTCAAGGTCTTTGATTTTATCCTTTTAACATTTCTTAGCACGTTCTTGCTTCTATGTCTCTTCGTCTGGTCTACCATGTAATGCCATTTGTAATAGCTTAGTCTATCCCTTTTTCCACTCAGAGTGATTGCCCCAGTAATAGAAAGACAACCTTTGAAATAGGTTAGTAAGAGGCAATCAATTTCATGTCTTTTCTATTGACGTAAATGACTATTTATTGAAGGAAACAAATTCACTTAGACACTGCTGAATTATAAGCAGCCTAATAGACCTAGAAGTTGTAAATGTTGTGTTTGACAGATTTTACTTTAAAAATAAAATAGTCAGATAGCAAGTTGGGAAAGAGGGTGACATGAAATAGGCGAATATTTTAGTGTGAGATTTTGCCTCTACAGTGGCCTATGTATGGCACGTGGTGGTTTTAGAAACACCAGGTAAACCAATAGCAGATAGAAAGGACTTCAGTGCTAGTTACATAAACCTGGAAGGAATTATGAGTGAAGACGAAAATATTGCCGTTTGAAAATGGACAAAATATTTTATTACACTCCTTTGCTTTAGTCTATGACTTTAGGAGTGCTGGGGATTTTATTATTTTCACCATTTCCTATGTTTAGCTAAGCAAATGGGGGCGGTTTTAAAATTTATTTTTCTCATTTTCATACTTTTCAGAGATTGCCTAGCTATGAAGTATCTTGCATTCAGATTTTAATAAGATGCCTTTAAATTGAAGAAACATATCCATTTTGTACTGATTCGTAATAATGGCTTTAAAATCACTTGAAATGGCCTTGTTCCTGTAACTTTCATTCACAAGCTAGTTCCTTCAAGCTGGAGCCTGAATCACGTGACATCGTCCCTCTTTCTGGTCTGTAACTTTAAACCAGGTTCTCTCTGAGCACCTGGAAAGCCGCGTCTAGGCGGGGTCTGGAGATCACACAACCTGGGATTGCATTCTTCATTTTAGGGGAAGGACAGACCTGGGGTGTGTGAGCTTCCCTCAGGCTGCCACTTCCCTGAGAAGATTATTTCAAATGTCATCTCACCCCAGAATTCACAACTGTCTCTTCTTATGGGGGTGGGTGGGAGTGAGTCTTTCCCTGAGCAGTTCTGTTTTCCCTAGAAGCAGACAGCGATTTGGAAAGTGGAGTCAGTTTTCATAATCGATTGAGGCTATGCACGTAGCTCTGCCCTACATTTATGCAGAGAATAGTGACCCTTTTCAAATGTCCAGACTTGCAAACTCAAACACTTGGCCACAAAAAACCATAAACTGAGTTTTCGCCTTTATGGCGTTTCAGAAAAATAGGTAAGATTCGGCTGAAGAAAGCCAAAATAAAATAGGCTCTGTAGTAAAATCAGGAACTCAAGTTCTCTTTTTCTCGATAGATTTGTTCCAACTTGGAAATCAGCCTCAGTTAACTAGTTAACTAGACTAAAGGAGATTCTTTTACCAACACCGTTTCTCTCCGCTCCCTGCCTTGGTTTTACTTAAATAAAAGATTCCTTGTCTTCACTTTTGTGAGAGTTCTGCACTTTATGACAAGCAGCAAATTGAGCTCCATGGCTGGAGAGCATGACCCCGAGGCTTGGATCTTTGTGTATCATTGCTACTTTCCCTGTCTCCTTAGGTGAGGAGTGCGACATTGACATAAACGAATGCGACAGTAACCCCTGCCATCACGCCGGAACCTGCCTGGACCAGCCCAATGGCTATACCTGCCACTGCCCGCACGGCTGGGTGGGGGCAAACTGTGAAATCCGTAAGTATTTCCGCAGCGCAGCCGCTGTGTTTTAACATTGCATTTTCATTCAGCAGGAAGAGGACGCTGCCATGACCACCAGCCCCCGTGGCTCTTTGGACAGATGAGACGGGACAACCAGAGGGACAACCTGAGCGGCCACCTCTGCCCAGTCCTGGTTTAGCACTTTTGCTCACTGCATCGTGCTGCTCCCACCACTTCCTGCGTCTGAATCCAGCCTTTCCACCGGGATGATAATGTGCAGATGTCATCCAGAGTTCATTGCTGCTACTACAGCCAAAAATGTGCTTAACAGAGAAGCATTAGACTCGTGTCAAAAAATAGAGTCTTTGTGTTGAAAATTTAAAAAATAAAAAACACTAGAGACTGTAAACTCACTTTGCATTTATGCCTTCAGGTATCTTCAAATGTATTAAGTTCCATCTATTGCCTGGAGAAAAGTCCAGTGAGGACGAGCTTAAAAGGAAATCTGAAAAACATTTTGGGCTGCTTACAGCTAAATGTTTGCTAAAGATCAACTGGCAGAAGTTTGAAATGGCATAATCAAGATTTCATATATTACAGAAATGTGTCTGCTAGGATTGAGGTGAAAATGAGAACTGACATGGAATTGAGTTTTCAGTTGTTTGTAAACTGCTAAAAATTCAGCTTTAAAAGATGTATTCCCCTTATTTAAGTTAGGGCAGTTTGATCTTTCATAGCAGCAGCCATCTGAACATGCTAGTTATGGGGGATGCTGCTTTCCCATGCCACATGCTACTTTTCACGGGAATTGGTCCTCCATAAGAGCCGCCCTCATGGCCCCTCTCCCTCCCTCCCTCTTACCTACAGATATGAACCACATTTGCCAGCATCAACTTGACCAATAACAGAGGAGCTCTAATCTCCTGGCTCTTCTGTCTTCCCTCTTAACTCGAAACTTGGGAGGAGAAGAGGGTAATTATTTTTAGACCTTCCCTCAACCTTCCAAAATGCCCCTACACAGAATGGTTGTAGGACCAACATTCCTTGCCAAAGATGGGTGGAAAATAGTCTCTGAAGAAAGAGACGGGGACAGAAAAGGATTCCAATGATGAAAATGCTAACGGCTGCAGTTTGGTATAGGATGCTCAATCTAAATGTGCAGTCTGGTGGAACCAGAAGGAAAGGAACCCAGACTTGGGTCAATGGGATGGTGAATCTTATCCTGGCTGTCCCACTCATTGTGTGACTGCAGGGAGCTGTGCTGAGCCTCCGTTCACTTATCTATAAACTGGGACCCATTTTCATTAAAAATTGTGGTAATTCTGTGAAATGACAAATTATGTACTTTGAGGCTAATATCTATAACTTTATATCCTGCTTAGGAAGATAGATATTTATGAAGATAAATATATAGGAGAGTCTGGATAAGAAGAAAAGTCAGGAACACACAGATAGTTTGCCCTCAAAGAGTGTTGAAATAAAATTCTATAATTGTAAGTAATCTAGATTTTACTTCTTTCCACGTCAGCAGTTTTGAAAATACTGCATGTTGATTAAGTGTGTGGGAGTTAACACTGGGGTGTGTGGGTTCAAATCCAGGCTCAGCTACTTACCAAGTGCACAACCCCAGGCAAGTTATTTCTCAGAGTCTCAGTTGCTTATGAAAATGGGGATAATACTAGGATCTTTGTCATAGGAGGAAGAAATGAGTTGAACCCAAACCATTTATTGAACTCTCAGTAAATGTCAGCTATTATTACCCAAAATAATGCACTTGGCATTCAAATAAAATAGTCTATATGACATCACAACTTGGGCATCTTAAAACCTGAAATTCAACATGTATGAAACCAACCAAACTCATGATCCTCCACCCAAACGTGCTTGGCTTGCCACCTTCCCTGTTTGGGCCACGCCACCTCATCCATCCTGCAGTACAACAAGAGTTTCACGCTGCTTCTCTCCCCTGTGGGCCTACACAATCCGCGTTTAGTCCCATTAATTCTGCCTCCAAAGTAATACTCACTTTCACGCACCCCAGGCCAAGCCATAGCCATTCCTATAGTAAACTTTAAGTTGGCTTCTATCCTTGCCCTCCAACCTTTTTCCACACTCAGCAAGAAGGATCTTTTCAAAATGCAAATGTGAACTCACAGACCCGCCCTCTTAACCAGAATTGCCATTCCTGTCAGCAGTGCCCCACGCGCCTGTTAAGATATGCTAATGACTAATGATCAACTGCCACACTGCTGCTGATGGGGCCCACTGGGCTGCCCCTCCCTGCTCCCTGTCTCCCTCTCACCTCCTGCCCTCTCCACCTCACTCTGGAGCTCTCTCTCAGCTCCTCTCCTCCCACCCCTGGAGGGCTATGCTTTCCATGTGTTGTTTTTTTTTTTTTTGGTTGCCCTTTCCTCGACCCCCCCCCCCCCCCCCCCGTCCTACCTACTCACCCACAGAGCTCAGCTCCTTTGGGCTCCCTGACAACGAATTTGATTGCATATCCTCTAGTCCTACCCTGCAGCATGGCATAGCTTGTCTCTCATTGACTATGATCTACGTTTATTTTGTGATCATTTGCTTGATCCCTGTGTCCTTCAAAGACTGGGAGCTCTGGGAGCCCACTGTGCTCTCTACTCCCCCTCACACTTTCTCCCCGACACCCAGCAGGGTGCCTGGCACATAGAAGGTTGAATAGAAATTGAATGGCTAGATTCCCATGAAGGAGATGATCTCTTCCTTCAATCTCCTTTTCCCACTCATTCCTCTTCTGAAAGTTGAAGAGAGTTGTTCATTGTTTTCCATTTCATTGGCTACTTTGATTGTCCAACTAAATGTTTTAAAATTTCACTTAGAGAAGTTGTAGGTTTTCAGAAAAACCATGCAGAAGAGACAGAGTTCTTACATGCCCTCCTACTTTCCTACCTCCGTTTTCCCTATTATTAATACTTTGCATTAGTGTGGTAGCTTTGTTATAATTGATGCAGCAATATTACTATAATTATACTATTAACTGTATTCTATCATTTACATTTGGGCCCAGTGTTATATCATCTTATGTTGTTGTTTTTAATTTTAGTAACATGTAAAAGGGGAAACCTGAATTTCCCCCTTTAACCATATTCAAATATTTAACTCAGTGGTGTTAATGACATTCACAGTGTTGTGGGGCCGTCACCACCAGCCATTATTAAAACTTTCCCATCACCCTAAACCGAAGCTTTGTATCAGTTAAAGCTTAAATTCCTATTCCCCACCCCCGCTTCAGCACCTGGTAACCTATATTCTAGTTTCTGACTCTATGAGTTTGCTTATTCTAATTATTTCACATCAGTGAGATCATGCAATATGTGTTCTTTTTTGCATGGCTTATTTCACTCAACATGATGTCTTCAAGGTTGATCCATGTTGTTGCATGTACCAGGACTTCATTCCTTTTTAGAGTTGGGTAACATTCCATTGTATGCATATAACACATTTTGTTTATCTCTTTGTCTATTGATGGACACTTGGGTTGCATCCATCTTTTGGCAATTGTGAATAATACTGGCATGAACATTGGTGTGAAAATATCTGTTCAAGTCCCTACTTTCAATTCTTTGGGGTATATACTTAGAAGGGGGATAGCCAGATCATATAGGAATTCTATACTTAACTTTCTGAAAACTGCCAAACTGTTTTCCCACAGTAACTTTACCATTTTGCATTCCCACAACAATGGACTATTGTTCCTATTTCTCCACGTCCTCTCTGACATTATTTTCCATTTCTAATAGTAACCATTCTATTGGATATGAATTGGATTCTCATTATGGTTTTGGTTTGCATTTCACTAATGGCTGATGATGTTGAGGATCTTTTCACGAGCTTTTTGGCCACATGCATAGCTTCCTTGTAGAAATGTCTGTTCAAGTCTTTTGCCTGTTTTTCAAATTGAGTTATTTGTCTTTTCTTGTTGAGTTACAGGTTTTCTTTTTGTATTCTGGATATCAAACCCTTTTCAGATATGTGTTTTCTAAATATTTTCTCCTGTTCTATAAATTGTCTTTTTACTGTCATGATAATGTCCTTTAATATACAAAAGTTTGTAATTTTGATGAAGTCACATTTATCCCTTTTTTCTTTTGTCGCTTATGCTTTTGGTATAAAAGCTAAGAAACCATTCCCTAACACAAGGTTGTGAAGATGCTTTCCTGTTTTCTAGTAGGAGCTTTATAGGTTTGGCCATCATATTTAGGTCTTTGATCCATTTTGAGTTAATTTTTTAATATGGTGTGTAGTAGGGGCCAGCCTTCATTCTTTTTCTTGTAGATATCCAGTTTTCCCAGCACCATTTGTTGAAAAGAATCTTTCCTTATTGAGTGAACTTGGCAACCTTGTCAAAAATCAGTCTGACATAGATGTGAAAATTTATTTCTGATCTCTTAATTCAATTTTGTTGGTCTGTTTGTCTGCCCTTGTGCCTTGTGTTTTGATTACTGTCATCTTGTAATAAGTTTTAGAATTGAGAAGTGTGAGTGGTCTAACTTCATTCTTTTTTCAAGGTGGTTTTAGCTAAATATGTCCCCTTACCCTTCCATATACATTGATATTTGGGTGATTGGCATTTCCATTCCTGCAAAGAATGTTGTTGTAATTTTGATTGGGATTATATTGAATCTGTAAATCATTCTGGGTAGAATTGACACCTTAACAATATGTATTTTTCCAATCCATGAACATGGAATGTCCTTCCATTTATTTAGGTCTTCTCTGATTTCTTTTAGCAATGTTTTGTAGTTTTCCATGTGTAAACCTTTATGTATTTGGTTAAATTTATTCCTAGATAATTGATTCTTTTAGTTATTTTTGTAAATGAATTTTTTTCTTGATTTCCTCTTCAGATTGTTTATTACTAGTTTATAGAAAGACTACTGCCACTTTGCTGAATTTGTTTCTTAGCTCTAATAGCTTTGGTGTGAATTTTTCGGGATTTACTATATATAGGATCAAGTCATTTACAGTAAGGAAAGTTTGACTTTTTTTATTACTTTTTCTTGCCTAATTGTACTGGCTAGAAATTCTAGTATAATATTGAATAACATAACAATTATAATGGCAGGAGCCCAAGATACAAGAAGCAAATATTGACAGATTTGGAGGGAGAAATAGATGGTTCTACATTAATAGTAGGTCCCTATTATAATCCATCATGTTCAATAATGGATAAAACATTTAGACAAAAGATCAATAAGGAAATATAAGACAGGAATAATACAATAAACCAACTAGACCTAACAAACTATACATAGACACATCACCCAATAACATCAGAATACGTATTCTTCTCTAGTGTATATGGAACATTCCATACCCATATGGTTAGCTTTATTGGGGGTCTTTATTTCTTTATGCCCCTTTGATTCACTGTCCATTGTCCTATCCTTTCAGTCTGAACATCTCCTTTTAGACTTGCTTGTGGGCAGATCTAGTGGTGATGAATCCCTGGGCTTTTGTTATTTGGAAATGTCTTAATCTCTCTCTCATTTTTGAAAGACAGTCTCACCAGTTATAAAATTTTTGGTTGGCAGTTGTTTCCTTTCAGCACTGTAAATATTTCATCCCACTGCCTTTTTGTCTCCATGGTTTCTGATGATAAATCAGCACTTAATCTTATTGGGACTCCTTGTACATAATATGTGGTTTTTCTCTTGCCGTTTTTCAGAATTCTTTCCTTGTACTTGGCATTTGTGAGTTTGACTACTGTGTTCCAGGGCATGGTTCTATTTGATTTCATCCTGTTTGGGTTTTGTTGGACTCTTGAATGTTCATATACATCTGTTAATTTGGGGAAGTTTTCTGCCTTATTTCTTTGAATATTCCTTCTGCCCCCTTCTCTTATTCTCCTTCTAGGATTCCTGTAATGTGTATATTGGTACATTTGATGGTGTCCCACAAGTTTGTTTGTCTCTATTCACTTTTTTCATTCTATGTTCTTCCTGTTATTCAGTCTGAATCACTTCAATTGCCTTGTCTTTGAGTTCACTGATTCTTTCTTCTGCCAGATGCAATCTGCAGTTGAAAGCATCTAGGGAAGTTTTCCTGTCAGTTAATGTTTCTCTTTGGTTCCTTTTTAAAATTTCTCTTTATTGAGATTATCATATTGTTTATTCATCATTTTCTTGATATCCTTTATTCCTTCTCTGCATTTTCATTTATCTCCCTAAGCATATTGAGGGTAATTTAAAAAATTTCTTTGTCTTGTATGTCCAAAGTCTGTCTTCTTCATTCATGGCTTCTGGATTTTTATCTTGTTTCTTTGGATGGGCCACCATTTCCTATTTCTTTGCTTGTCTTTTCATTTTTTTGCTTCATGTCGATCATTATATTTTAAAATGTTAATTCTGGTTAACAGCCCCTGGGCTGTCTGTTCCTCCAGGTTGTATCCAACATGTGATATGACAGAGATTTCCTTGAGTGCCAGGAGTTAACAGAAACCAGCCAATGCATCAAACACTTTACACAGTCTTTGCAAATTAGCTCTGCATTGCCTGGTAATCTCCTTCAGAGTTTAGCCCTCCTGTCAAGATCAGCCCAAAAGGAATGTGAACTAAAGTGTCCTCTGTCATTTCTGAGCTTGGGTTTTGTCCTGGGTTGTGCTTGCCCATGGCCTTAGGACTTCCCTCCATTTACAGGAATTTAAATACCCCCTTAATTCCCTATGAAATAGACATTTCCCCCTTCTTGGGTGGTCTATTAAAAGTTTTTTTAAATATGTTTAAAAATTTTTAACATACTTAGATTATATAAATGTTACACAAACAATATAGGGAATCCCATATGCCCCACTCCCCACACCTCCCACACCTTTCCACATAAACATCCTTCATTAGTGTGGCACATTCATTGCAATTGATAAATGCATCCTGGAGCTTTGCCATTAAGCATGGACCATAGTTCACATTGTAGTCTACACTCTCTCCCACACAGTTCTGCATGTTATGTGATGATTTAAAATGGCATTGCGATGTCATTCAAGATGATTCTCAGGTCCCAAAAAAGCCCCCGTTTTACAACTGTTCTTCCCTCTCCCTGCTCCCAGAGCCTCCAGTGGCCACTGGTTCCACATCGATGTTGTAATTTCTTCCATTGCTAGAATCACAATATGTCTACAGTAGAATACCAGTAGGTCCACTCTAGTCCATAGTTCTTTCCCTAGTCCTGAGGTTTCTGGGATGGTGATGTCCACTCCACTCTAATTGAGCAGGGGCTTATAGCCCATGGGGAAGATGGATGGGACTATCTTGCTTGCAGTTGCGGACTCCTGATGTTCCTTGGGATGGTTGTTGTCCATCATCATCTCCTCCTTGTCCTGGGTGAGTCCAATGAGCTGTAGAGTAGGTGTTGCAACTCCACTGAGGTTCCGAGTCCAGCTGGCACATGGACAGCCCAAAGACTTGAGTCTCTTAGATGTACACCTACAAACTCTAGTACCAAGTATAGGTTTAAATAGAAGGGACAGATGAGTCATGTGTAGGGAAGACATAATTGAGTCCAACTCTGTCACTTTCAGGAGTACAAACTCCAAAGAAGGGCCCACTGGCACCAAACTCCGGAGATATCTGCCCTGACCATAGGACCTGGGTGTCTCCAGAGCCCCCAGGATTCCCACTATTTGGGGTAGTATCCACTTTGGCAGTCTATGAAATCCTGCTGAGATGTGCATAAGCATTACCTCTGGGATGACCTCCTGACTCACTTTGAAGTCTCTTAGCCATATAAACTCATTTGTCTTTACCTTTTCTCCCTTTTATTTGAGGTCTTTTTCCAGTTGCATTGCTGGTTGGTGCTTGGTAGTAATACCTCAGTGCCAGGGAGGCTAATCCCCAGGAGTCATGTCCCATGCTGGGGGGAAGGTAATGGATTTATATGCTGAGTTTGGCTTAGACAGAGGCCACATTTGAGCAACAAGGAGGCTCTCAGGAGGCAACTCTTAGGCATCCCACAACACTAGGCTAAATTTCAATTTCAAGAGCAAAGGCTCATAAGCATAGTTGTCAATATCAAGGACCCATCAGTGGATCATCCTCAAAGTCTTTGTTTATTGATTCTTTGTCGAGATGTTCTGTCTAATGGTGATAATGGTGTATTAAAGTCTCCCACTATGATTGTAGAGGCATCTATTTCTCCACTTAGTTTTTCCAGTGTTTGCCTCACGTATTTTGAGGCGCTCCTGTTAGGTGCATAAATGTTTATGATTGTTCTTTCTTCTTGAAAGATTACCCCTTTCACTAATATATGGTGTCCGTCTTTGTCTCTTACAATAGTTTTTCATTTAAAGTCTGTTTTGTCCAATGTTAGTATAGCTATTCCCGCCCTTTTTTGGTTATTGTTTGTAAGATTGTTCTCCAGCCATTCACTTTCAGCCTCCTTGAATTCCTGGGTCTAAGGTGGGTTTCTTGTAGACAACATATAGATGGGTCATAGTTCCTAATCCATTCTGTCAATCTGTGTCTCTTGACTGGTGAGTTTAACCTGTTAACATTCATTGTTATTTCTCTCAAGGAATTACTTACATTAGCCATATTTTCTTTGGGTTTATGTATGTCATATATTGTTTTTATTTCTCTTTTTGTCTTTTTAGTTCTTACACTCTCCTCCAACTCTCTCTCTCCTGTTTTTTCCTTTCAACCTGCAGAACTCCCTTTAGTATTTCTTGAAGGGCAGGTTTCTTATTGGCATACTCTCTTAATTTCTGTTTATCTGTGAATATTTCAAACCCTCCATCATTTTTGAATGCCAGCTTTGGTGGATAGAGAATTCTTGGCTGGAAGTTTTTTTTTTTTTTCTTTTAGTACCTTAACTAAAAGTTATGTCATACCACTGCCTTCTTGCCTCCATGGTTTCTGATGAGAAATCAGCACTTAATCTTATTGAGCTTCCCTTGTATGTGATGGTTCTCTTTTCTCTTGCTGCTTTCAGTATTTTCTCTTTGTCTTGAGCACTGGGCAGTTTGACAAGTAGATGTCTTTGGAGTATGCCTGTTGGGATTTATACTGTTTGGGGTGCGCTGTGCTTCCTGGACTTGTACATCCATCCCTCTCAATAGGGCTGGGAAGTTTTCAGCCATTATTTCCTCCATCACTCCTTCCATCCCCTTTCCCTTCTCTTCTCCCTCTGGGATGCCTATAATGAGTATGTTTGTGCATTTTGTGTTGTCATTCAAATCCTTAAGTCCCTGCTGGAATTTTTCTCTTTTTTATCTATTGGTTCTACTGTCTGTTTGGTTTCAGATGTACTGTCTTCCACATCATTAATTCTTTCTTCTGCCTGTTCAAATATTCTGTTATGTGCCTCCAGTGTCTTTTTGATTTCTTGGATTGTGCCATTCATCACCATCATATCTGCTATCTTTTTATGTATGTTTACAGTTTCTTCAGTATGTTCTCCCAGTGTCTTCTTAATATCCTTAATCTCTTCCTTCACTTCATTAAGCTGGTCCATGATATTTGTTTGGACAGCTTTGATTAGTTGTTCAATGTTCTGCACCTCTTCCTGGTTTTTAGTTTGTTTATTGGACTGGGCCATGTCTTCCTGTTTCTTTGTATGGTTTGTAATTTTTTGTTGCCCTTTGGTCATCTTTTTATCTTGATGGGTTTATTCAGTCGATTAGCTTCTCTCTTTATTCTAGGGTTTTATTTAATTGCTGTTTGAGTGTGTGTGTGTTAAGTTTTCTTTGGCACTTTGTTCTTCTTATTCTATTTTGTTGCTGTTTTCTATGTTCCTTGTTTTGGCTTCTTTGGGTCTCTGACCCTCACTCTTCTGGGAGTTGATAACCAGTGTCTTGATTTGCTGTGTCCCAATGCAGGTCCCCATGGCAGCCTTTGGCTTTTTTCTTTGTTGTTTTAGTGAGAGCTAAGAGTTATATGTTTAACCCATTGGCCATGTTCCACCTATTATAAGTTTTAAATAGGTAATCTTTTTCCTCGGTCTGTTTGGACTTAATTGTTTCTCACACTGCTTTAGTTGTCAACAAGATGCTTCTGCCTACAAGGCAAGTTCTGGGAGGGTAGGCCAGAGACATGTTTCCTGGTTCAGTTTTCTTTCAGGCTTCTGCCCAACAAATTGGCAGGGACATGCAGGCACCCCAGCACGCACATAGGTGTTAACTCTGCTTCCACCAGAGTAGTGCCAGGTACCTGCAATAGGAGCACAGTCTGGCTCCATATCATGCCCAGGACTGGGTGGCCAAAGGGCCAGCCAGGGCACCACAAGCTTCTCCATTTTAAAAGCTGCACTTTCTTGAAATGGCACTCACCCTGTTATTACAACCCCTTAACAGTGTTTTTGGAGTTCTGAGGAAGATAGCTCTGCTAGTTACTGCTAGTTGCTCAAATATTCTGTGGGGTAATGGCACCCTGGAGTGTCTTACACCACCATCTTGTGTAAAGTAATTTAAAAACTCCTTATAAATGGTGTAAGCAGAAGATGGTCTCAAACATTATCTAGCTATTTAAGGGACATCTATGCAAAACACACGTTCACTTTCTTTTGTGATAACGTATGCAGACAAATTAACTAGGTTACCTATATTCATCTTGGTAAATTAAAATAGATATGGGTACTATATTTTAGAATAAATTTATAATGATATGTAATTTATAATAATAGACTGATTGTTTTAGTTTCCTAGGCTGCTCAAAGCAGATACCATGAAATGGGTTGGCTTAAACAATGGGAATTTATTAGTTTACAGTTTGAGGTTAAGAACATGTCCAAATCAAGGCATCATCAAGATGATGTTCTGTTCCTAAAGACCTGCTGCTATTGACCCTTGGCCCTCCTATCACATGCCAAGGCAAAATGGTGGCATCTATTGGTCTCTTCTTTCTCTTTTGGGTTGCGTTAATTTCAGCTCCTTCTGTGGTTTTCTATCCCTCTCTCTGTATTCATTCCATTTATGAAGCACTCCAGTAACAGGATTAAGTCCTATGCTAAATGAGGTGGGTCACCCTTTAGCTGAAGTAGCCTCATCAAAAGATCCTATTTACAACAGGTTTGCACCCACAGGAATGGATTAGACTTAAGAACATGATTTTTCAAACCACTGCACTGATGAAGTCTACTTTTGATGGACTGGAGTTGTTCTCAGTTTGGCCACTGACTCCCTGTTTCACCTTGAGCAGCCCTCTGGATCTAGTTCCTCTACTTGGCTCAAGGTGGCTTTTCAATGCCAACTTAAATGTTAAATGTGAAACCACTTTGGAGACTATAAAGCAGCAGACAAATTTAGATTAGACCAAACTGCAAATGGTCCCTGAGTCCCACAAGCGAGACATTTTCCCTGAGCAGCTCAGCCTGTGTACATGCGTTCTTGCTCCTGCACCTGCTGGGGCTGAAGAAATCATCCTGTCGGCACGTTCTGGTGCATTGTACTTCCCTGTGCCGTGCTCTAGCCAACATCATAAATGATCCATGTGATGGGCCTCCTGGGATGCAGCAAAGCACTGGCTTACGCGGATAGCACATGGACTGTGAGGTGGCGGCTGCAGCCACCTGGTGTAGATAAATTTGTTGCCTTTCAGGCCAAGTGTTGCATTTATTTAAATCCAGCCCAGCAACTAAACAGACTAGTATGGAAAGCAGCCACGTTCACTTCTGTCGGTAAAGTTTAGATGCCCGTAAGGTGGATCTTTAAAGAAAATTGCAGGGGGAGGGAGGAAAGTGAAGTGTTAGAAGAAATTTGGAGAAGGTTTTCCCCAATGTCCAAACACCTTGGAACTCGTAGTTTTGGGAAATGGAGCAGATGATCAGAAATGCCAGCACTTTAGGCAGCCTGTCAGGTCCTGGGCACAGCTCAGAGCATTTATCCAGTAAAATTGTTTTTCCCTCGCAGTGCCTTGTGCACTTGCTGTGTGCACATAATTAATATGAAGTGAACGTTATTTGCATGGAGTAGATGCAGAAACCATGACGCCTCATCAAGAACTCCTGTGGTCCTACCTCAGTCATCAGATCTTTGCACGCTGTCAAGCTGGAGTGCAAATATAGTCCTGGCTGTCCTTGAGTTGATGCTAAATGGACACTGTTACATTCTCTGCTGAATTTTTAGGCTCCAGCCTACAAATGAATTTTTCAGAGAATGCTGAAATGCTTGGACATCAAGTGAGCCATGCTTCCTTTGGTGGACCAGAAAATGAATGGTCTCTAGATGCACACCAGGCCATCCCCAAATGAAATGGCTTCCGAGGAAGCGCTGCTCTGGTTTCACACCTTGCCCTTCCATCGTGACTGCATTTGCAGTGATGCATCTGGTTCCGTCCGCCTGCGTGGGAGTTTGATCAGATGGAGCAGGAACTCCTCAATGGTCGGCTAGTCTGACTGATCCATAGGCCAGTCAAGCTCGGGCAGGAAGACTCAAATGTCAAAAGCAGGCCTTAAGAGTCTTGCTAGCATACTCAGGGGCCAGGGGATCTGGGTGTAAACTCAGAAGTCATTTCAGTCAGCCCCATTCCTCTCAGACTCAGGAACCACCTAGCTGGGGGTGGGGCTTGGGTCAGTTTTAGGTTAGGCTTCTAGGACAGGCATCTGCATGCAGTCCCTTGTTCAGGTGTCTAGCTTTGCTCTGATTGTTTTTGAGGTAGAGCATAACAGATTCTCTTCCGGTAGCTTGAAGTAGGCACCGCAACAAACATATGTGCTTTACCTTCATCCAGGTACCTGTGGGTTTGAACCCATTGTAAATAGGGCATTTTGAAGATGTTATTATTAAGGTGTGGCCAGCTGAATCAGCGTGAGTCTTAATCCATTTTACTGGAGGCCTTAAAAAGAGGAGAAACCAGAAGCTGGGAGAGAGAGTAGGCCAGGGAGAAACCAGAACCTGGAAACTGGTGGAAACCAGAAGAGCAGACACAAGGATAGAGGGATGGCCATGTGATAGGAGGCAGGACGCAAGCCAAGGAACCCCAAGCACTGCGGCAAGCCAGCACCAGAGCTCTGCAGACCCTGGGGAGAAAGCATCGCCTTGGTGATGCCTTAATGTTGGACCTCTGGCCTCCCAAACAGTGAACCAATAAATTCTTGTTAAGCCAACCAGCATGTGGCAATTGTCATAGGAGCCTGGAAAACCGAGACAGTGATCACTGAAGAGATAGTTGAGATGAGTATCAGATCACAAACATGCTCACCTCAAATGGCACAGGATTTCAAGGGAAGACAGACCTGCACCCACCGACCTATGAACCTTCTATCTGAGCACCCAGTGTCCTACCAGGAATATGATGGCTGGTTGGGGAGATGTGTAGGCTGAGTGTGAGTAAAATAGAGAAGAACTTCTATTTTCCATGTGAGTTTAGCATCTCCTTGGTCTTATATAACCCTTTTACAATTTTTACTGTTTCCTTTCAAAGTTTGTTTGCATTATGCAGATCATTCTTTTGTGTGCAGGTCTGTAAACAGGACATGCTTTGACACTTTAGATCTATTTCAAACATAGCTTCTGTCCTGTCCTCCCATTTTTGCCCTGTTAATACAGGTTGGTGCTTTTAGGAAGGACACAGGGTAATGAGTGATGACCTTCACCTCAGAGCACATGGTAGTATCCTCCTCCTCACCGCCCGCTGCTTCTCCTCCTAATTTTTTACCCTCCTCCCCCACCATAGCTGCTCCTCCTTAGGGATTACCTCCCACCTTCCCAGCAGTAGACTTTATTGTTTTTCTTTCCATGTCTTCTAAGTTAATCCTCACAGGAAGGAATGGGTTATACATTGTCATTTTCATATGCCCATGAATAAGCCAAGACACAGGGAGGTTGAGTAAATGTTGGAGCCAGGATTCAAAGCAAGGTTGGTGTGATTGCCTGGCCCATGCTCTCTCTACTAGTTAGACTGGAAAGTGATACCCTAGAAGTTTTCTTTAAAAAACATATTGCTTATTGGTTTTATTGTAAAAGGAAGACATTGTTCTTTTGAAAAGACTGAGAAGCATAAAGAAGAAAATAAAAATCCCTTGTAATCCTGCCTTCCAGAGATCACTTTGTTGTGTGATGCAGAATCGATGGACTCAGATCCAGACTTGTATTTGATGCACTCATCGAGCAAGTGCCTTTGTGTCCATGTGCCTCCCCTGTGAAGCAGGCACAAAGAATAATCATTCTTCTGGTGATTGTCATGATTAAATGAAATGATTTTGAAGAGCTTAGTTCATAGTTAAAAAAATAATAAATGCTTTCCTATATCATCGCTCTACCCTTCTGAGCTTTTTGATCTGTAGATAGACATTTTAAACTCATGGGATTACAATTGCATAAGCAGGATCCTGTTTGGGAACCATTCATTCTTTTGTGTTTTGATGGACTTCTTTCCATTTTACTAAGAGTTAAATATTTAGGTTGTGTCCCATTGTTTTCCACTCTTAAAAACTGTGTTGTTTGTTGGTGGGAGGGAAAGAGAGTACAGCAGGGAAAGGCTCTAGCTATGCTGGAACATTGTATTTCTTTTTAAAAAGAGCTGAAAACTCTAAAGCAAAAGTGGAAAAATATTAACATTTATTAACTCTGAGTGGTGAGTATGTGATTGTCTGTGCTTTGTTTTTGAAACCCCAGCCGTGGTGTCATAATTTTAAAATAATATTTGGGAAATATTAGAGGAACTGCATTTTTTATAATTATAAAGCTGAACAATTTTCTCTTCTTTGGTGAATTCTTTTCTCTATCCTTTGTCCATTTTCCTACGGTTTTGTTCATGTCTATCTCAATGTTTTTTAAGAGGTCCTTATTTATTAGGGATCTTAGCCCTTGGTCTGTCTTAACCATAGAAAAGAATTCTTCCCAGTTTGGGTAGCCCTTACATTTTTAGTTTTCAATGCAAGGAAACAAAAGACCTTCACATTCTAAAGTTCAGAATTCCTCTCCAGCTATTTGCTTCTTTGTGCCTTCAGACCTCCAGTGGAAGTCCGGGCACATGGCAGAGAGTCTCACCAACATGCCCCGGCACTCCCTCTACATCATCATCGGCGCCCTCTGCGTTGCCTTCATCCTGATGCTGATCATCCTGATTGTGGGGATTTGCCGCATCAGCCGCATTGAGTACCAGGGCTCTTCCAGGCCAGCCTACGAGGAGTTCTACAACTGCCGCAGCATCGACAGCGAGTTCAGCAACGCCATCGCTTCCATCCGGCACGCCAGGTGTGCTGACGGGCTTGGGGAAGAGGGAGGGAGATGCTGTCCTTCTTGGTACCAGGTTATATTATATCAGTAATAGGACTTTATAGCCACAAAGAGGGTTTTTAAAGAATTCAGTGGAAATTTGTGGTAGTATCTGGGGGCAGAGCGTTAGACCACTTTACAAGGAAATCCCTTTCAATTTTCTGCTAGCTTTCTGCATTCATTAAAATTGTATTGATTGGTGCCCATAAATATATGATTCCTAATCACTGTATAAGAAACATTTTTTGCTAATCTCATTTTGGAATGTCTTTAGATGTGTTGCTTCATGGATATAAATGATTGCATTGAATTTAAGGGCTTACTAGAGAGTGATGAGCTTCTCTCATTCCACCATTTGAGTTCTTATTATCTAAAATGGTGTCCTGTTCTGGAGGAACAGGAGTTAGTGTGCTGTCGTAGAGGGAACATGAGTTCTGGTGTCTTGAGGAACGTCCTTGGGTCCCAACTCCTCTGTCACCTGACTATCATTTTGCACAGGTCTCTTAGTCTTCCAGAAATGCAGGGCCCTCAGCTATACAATGCCACCTCCTTAGAGGGTTATAGCAATCAAATGAAATTATACCTATTAAAGGATTGTGTAAACAGAGTCATATATGCTTTTCAAAATCCACTCCAATACTTAAAAAATCAGATACCATGACAGTCAACCTTTGAAATGAGTATTTATTCCATAAATGTTAGCAATATTGTCTGTTAAAGGAAGGCATCTTTTGTTTTAATCGATAGAAACAATCGAAGGCACACAGTCCAGAAGGTCAGTATGCTACAGTGAAAAGTGGGCTGAGCTTGGTGTCTTAAGGTTGGGGCTCAAGGGAACTTTTAGCTGTACGCTCTTTATTGGGGATGTCATGAATTGCCATTGAGCAAGACATAAGCTGACCCAAATTTTGTCTGGATTGTTATAGAAGCTAAAGGGTTCAACCCCTGCAAATCCATCTTAATTGTTTATTTGACTGTTTCTTCCATTACTCTGTGAATAAAAGGCAATAACTTTTATTTCTGTATCACCAGTGGGTCACGGCACATCATAGAACTCACTAAAAACTGAAGTCTGAAAAGAATGGATCATCTTGGTTAGGGGGTTGGCATAAGATGTCATGAGATGCTTGAGAGAGAGATTCATCTCAGAGCCTGTCCTTGGCCATCCTCAGCTATCTCTGCTTAGTAGGGAGCACCAACTTGTAGCAATATTTGCAGCATCCTGAAAATCATTGGCTGGGATATGGTGGATGTAGAGAGCAGAGGAATGAAAAAGTTTCTTTAGTGCTTGTCTTAGTTTGCCAGGGCTGCTATAACAGAAACCACACACTTGTTGGTTTAAACAACAGGAATTACTGCCCGTGATATTTACAAATGAGTTCTACACCCACAGAACAGGAGGTTAGGACTTGAATGTATCTTTATATGGAACATGATTCAATCACCAACAGTACTGGGGGTTGAAGAGTCTTCTCTCTCTCCTCCATTCCTGGAGGGGCTTAGTTCACCAGGAAGAATCAGAATAAGAGGCTTTCTACTGTCATATATTAGGAGACCCAAAGAATCAGATTTCCCTCCAACCCCAGAGACATCTGTGGTTGAGATCCTTTAGGGTTCAAGGGGAAGACTATTTTATTTCAGCCCCAAAACAGGCTAGGATAGATTTTTTTTCTGAACCTCCTGCCTGTGTAGCTCACTGGCAAGATACTTAACTGAAAACTGTTGGAAGGAAAGGATAAACTTGAAAGCATTTTACAAACCTGGTCCTTATTTAGTGCTGATTTTTATAAAAAATATTTACTGTAGAATTCCTAACCAACAAGCTCCTCCATGCATCAGTGACTGCAGATAAAACTATTGAAGCTAAAACAATATCTTCCCAAGTATCTGGATTTTAGGAATACTTCTCTTCTGAATGTTTATGCAGCTACAACCTGTGGTATCTACAGCATGGCTGGGTCGAGGCCCTGGTTTGCTGTGGGTTGGTCTTTTTTTCTCCTTTTCCTGGAAACCCTAAAAAGGCGCTGGCAAAAATCAGTCCTTTTGAGGTTACTCTTGCTGTAGTTTTCAGCAGCATCCTGTGAAGGATGTCCATTTCACGGCCTCTCCCTGCCACTAGCTGGAGGTGACATTGGATCAGAATGTCAGCGGCCCAGCAGCCATGCAGGATGCATGCATATTGGGTCACGTGTGACATTCATACGTGCCTGAAGGAAGTCTCTGGTGGCTGTGATGGAAGCAGTCAGTTCGTCTTCTGCTGGGAGAAGGAGGACCATGCTCCCTGTCTCATCCTAAGAGTCATCTTAGAGGGAGTCACAGTGGGGATGTTTGTTTGAAATGCATAAAAGAAAAAAATGTTAAAAAAAAAAAAAAAAAAAGAACCATCTGTTTCATAGCTGCTTTGCTTACAGTCAGGCTAGAGAGAATTTGTAACTAACAAGCAGGACCAAAGCCATGGCTCTCCAAGCTCTGATGCTGAGGTCACCTGTCACTTGCTGATTGCTCACAACTCCATCAGCTAAAAGCACCTGATCACAGAAAAGAAAGAGGAGAGCTGTGAAAGGACACAGTCCATTTTTCTTAAATAGCACCTCCAGATTTTGACCTTGCTCTAGGTCGTAGCCGCCTGACATTCTCTGCAGCACTGGTTTAGCTCTTTGCTTTCAGGTGAATATGAACTGGAAGAATGTGCACTCTTTGGTCTGCCTTATAAATGGTTGCAATATGTTTTGTTTATTTAGTGAAATAAGGTATACAAGACTTATCATCTCTCTTAGTGTGCCAGGGCTGCTGTAACAAAATACCCCAGGATTGTTGGCTTAAACAGCCGAAATTTATTGTCTTACAGTTCTGGAGGTTGGAAGTTTGAAATCAAGGTATCAGCAGGGCCATGCTTCCCCTTAAAGGGGAGAATGTTCTGTGCCTCTCCCCTGCCTTCTGGTGGGGTGGTCAGCAGTCCATCATGTTGCAGAGCTTGTGGTGGTGTACAGTCTCTGCCTCCGTCACGTGGGCTGGCTCTTCCTCTTCCTGGCTGGCACCCTCATGTGCGCGTTTTCTCTCTCCCTCTCTCTCTCCCAAAATTTCCTCTTCCTTTTAGGAACAACAGTCATTTTATTAAAGCCCACCCTAATCCAATTTGTCCTCATCTTAATTAATAACATTTTCAAATGTTCTATTTACAAATAAATTCACATTCACAGGACCAGGGGTTGCCACTTGAACATGTCTTTTGGGGGGACACAATCCAATCCGTAGCATCACTGACTATTTTGTTTGAGACGTCAGTGATGTTGACACGACTACTGCTCCGGCTTGTGTGGGAGCTTCTGCGATGGCTCGCATTTCGGGAGAGCCAGACATTAGGATAAGTCATTTGCAAATACCTCATTTGCAAGAATTTCACGAGCATGCCAGGGCTTATGTATCATTAGTCCCATATTATAGGCGAAAAAAATATTAAACATAGCAAGATGGTGTAATTTACATGAGGGCCCCGAGAGTTTATAGGTGAGAAATCCAGGATCGGGGAAGGTATACTGATCCAAAGCCGATGCCTTTAAACACTGCAGTGCATTAGCTCATAGTTTGAAGCAGGTAACAACGTGTGAGACACAGTTCATGGGTTCCCCACGTGTGTGAAAGCAGAAATGATGAGTTCCAGAACTCAGGCTTGGACGCCAGGGAGCTCTGCCTCTCAGTAGGGTTGTGACCTTGGAAGAATGGTCCCTAAGCTCCTAGTTCCTCATCGGTAAGATGGGATAAAGGCTATGAAGTCGCCTCACAAAGGCGTAATGATGGTGAAATGCGACAATCAATGAAAATGAGACGACGGAAAGGGACAGTGGTGTGAGCCCTCGGCGTGGTCACTGACGCGTGAGCCCCACGTGGGGCTGGGGGAGGCGCCACCAGATCGGGGCCTTGGGGCAGCTTTTCTGGGGCGGCGGCGGGGGATGGATTTGTGTCAGTCCATCACGTTGCTTCAGAATCGCCCCCCCCAGCAGACGTTTCCCGTGGTCTGGCTCGTGTAGGACAGGAGCCCTCTTCCGCGGGGACCCGTGACTATGGCCACCGAGTGCTCCGACCAGCCAGGCCCACCCAGCCCAGAGGAAACACTGCACCATTTGTTTATTTACTTATTCATTTCCAACTCAGCAAGAGTGCTTTCTGAGGGAAACGGCACCTAAACTATGGAGTGAAAATTGAGTGAAAAATTCAGTCACTGATCAGTGTGCAGAGTAATTTTTCCGTTTTGTTAAAATATATATTAACAAAAATTGTATATGGCACTTTAAGAGGGGCTTAATAAATATTTGTCAAAGGAAGGAATATGGGGTTGAGGGGCTGACAGACTAAAGAATAATGCACCAAAGCATTGCTATCTAGTCCTTCCGGGACAGAGACTAGAGACGATTCTTGGTCTTCATAGAGGGTGGCAAACTGTTTCCTGCTAAGGGCCAGAGAGTAAATATTTTAGACTTTGCAGGCGACACGGTCTCTGCATGGCCACTTAACTCTGCCCTTGTAGTGCGTAAGCAGCCAGAGAAGACACGAATGTATGGGTAAGGCTGTGTACCAATCAAGCTAGATTTAAAAAACACTGGATTTGGCTTGCAGGCTGTACCTTGCTAATGCCTGGTCTTCATTATAGTTTTCTCTAGCTTCCGGTGTTTGTTTTGTTTTGTTTTTTAAACAATTAAAATGCACCTTTACAGTAAGGGAGAACAATGTGTTTTTTATAAAAAGAACAGTCACATAGAAACTCCTGCAAAACAATAGGCAGCCTCTTACACTAGAATTCTACAGGTGTTAACAGTTTATTTCTTAATATCTGTCCAATTCTGAGAAACAAAGGAGACATAAAAAGCTGTTATTTTTTTTAAGGAACAAATACACGTTCATTTATCACCAACCGTGAGTCTGCCACAGCAATAGATGTGGGAGATTCAAGGAAAGCCTTATTTTATTGTTTTAAAAAATTATGCTGTTTCTATAAAAGTAAGCCATTTTAGGTTCCATGTCGTAGATCCTGCACTTTGGATGGAGATCTTTGGCAATGCGCTTAAGAAATTTGGCTGGGGTTCCCTGAAGCTGGTAAATCCAGGGCAGGGATTTCGTCCTAGGCCAGACCCCAGGCCCGTGTGCCCCCTCTCTCCTGCTGGGCATGTTGGTCGTGCTTGAACTGGTAACTGGCCGACGTTGAGTGCCAGCGTTAGACTCGATGGCCCCTTGCCGCGCCACCGACTCGACAGTGTAGATGGGAAGCGATGCTCGTTCCTCAGCCTATTTCACGGCCTTGCTCTCAGGCGGCTTCAGGCCTTGCGTGGTTATATGAGGTGGACCCGAAACTCCCATCCTCAGACTTGCCTTGTCTCTCTCCAGCCCCGTGACCACAGTTTACATTGGCAGCGCTTTGAACCACAGCTTGTTCGTGGAGCCAGTGAAATGGAGACTTTAAGTTTCTAGATTTTGAGGAAACAGATTCCCCTTCAAACTATGAAATCATATAAAAATGAAATGAGCATTTTGAACACAGAATCAGCCTGCTGAATTGCTTGGCTTTTTCCCTCCTGGCCAAGAACCTGCTTAATAGGCTGTGGTTCACTGGCTCTTCCAAGTTCCCCCTGAAAACCATTCCATGGCCCCTGTGCTAGTATGTGGAGAACTTTTCACTGGGATTGCCCAATTTTTTGGTTGAATTATTATCAGTAGGGTTCTCATCTCCAGATCTGACTATTTTGTGAGAAAATAGTTAAAACATTTTCACCTCAAAATAAACTCTGATATTCTCAAATGGGAGAAAGTTTAAAATTCAGTTGGCTTCTGTGCTATTGCTCCTTTGTTCAGAGGTTCTGCAGACCTAACTCCACTTAGAGGAACAGACAGCAGCCTCTGCAAGGACAGTCCCAGGGCTTAGTGAAGCTTTAAACTTTAGAACCCGTTCTCTTGAAGGCTTTTTAATATTGCAGCAATAGCTGTGAGTTCCTCGGAGGGGAAGCTCTAACCCTTTAACCCTGCATTTTGCTGGGTACCCGTCCGGTGTGATTTGTTCCTTTCCACTCACGAGGGAAGTAATCTTGAGTGACTTGGAATATACAGTTGATGAATGTTTGAAAAGAAAAGAGCCTATGAAGAAGGCAACGTTTTCTCATTTCCCACTTGGTTCTACTTCTCATCTCTGTACTTGAGACGACAGATTTTCAAAAGATATCAAAGGAAGAAATAGAAATGGAAGAGAGATGGGTCGGAAGCCATGGTAAAAAAGTTCCCTTATGTCCAAGGGGCCCATCCAAGCAAGCTGTTTAAAATTTAAGGTGCTTTTAGAATTTCTTTTTTAATGAACCCTGTTGGACTTGAAACAGTTAAAAATTGCTGTCTATTGCAGGGAAGAGGGACAATGGGTCAGTATGGAAGATTGTTTAAATCAGGTTGCACTGGTTTTCAGGGGTTTAAGGGAACACGAGGTTTGAATATGAAAAGAGCACCCGGAAGTTGAATTGGCTTTATTTTAATAACTGCCTTCAAAGACTGGTTTGGCAGGAAGTCCTGAAATTGGATTTTGACTCTCCTGGCCTTTGCTGTCCAGGGGATTTTGATAAACACAAATCTGTTAGAATAGTGACTTTGTGCTCTGAGAAAAACGATGTCCTTTGCTTATAAGGACTTCAGCCATATTGGATTAAGACCCCCTCTTTAATCTGAACATGCCTTGTGTGGGGGGCATGACTCAATCTCCAACAGAAGTCCTTCCCTCCCTCTGCCCTTCTCCTTATGTTGGGCCCTCCGGTGTCGAGCTTGCTCAGCTCCTGTGGTGCCATCCACAGCCCAGGGAAGGCTATCCTGCAATTCTGTGCTCCAGAAACTAGAGTGGATGTAAAATAATTTTGCCTTTCCAAATATTTATGGGTCTCAGGAAGAGAAAGACAAATCCATATATGTTTTCTTAAAACCTATTGTGGAACTGTCATGCCTGAATGCTTTGCCAAGATTTAACCTGAGAAATGTCAGCCTTACTTTGGGCTCTGCTCTTTGTCAAATCCATTTTTTCCCTCCTGCACTGAAGCTGCATATTTTGACTCTTTCAATGTTCATCTTGAGATGTCTTAAATTTCTTTACTGTCTGGAGTATGCATTTTTAGACTATTTTTTATGGTTCCCTTTGGTCCTTGGATATGTTATTCTCATCACTGGCATTTGTTAGGACCTGAGGTCCAACATTTATCTCACCAGAGTGCTCTCTCCCTGTGATTTCAGGTTCGGAAAGAAATCCCGGCCTGCGATGTACGACGTGACCCCCATCGCCTACGAGGATTACAGCCCCGACGACAAACCTTTGGTCACGCTGATTAAAACAAAAGATTTGTAATCTTTTTTTGGATTATTTTTCAAAAAAGATGGGGTACTACACTCATTTAAATATTTTTAAGAAAACAAAAGGCTTAAGAAATTTAAAATGTTAGCTGCTCGAGGGTTTTCGGTAGAATATTTAAGAACTAATTTTCTGCAGCTTTTAGTTTGGGAAACAAAAAATATTTTAAAAATGGAATTTGTGAAATCCATAGACTACGTTTTAACGTACTCTCAGCTCTCTAAACTGTCTGCTTCTCAGAGTGGGTGCTCTTTCCATCCTAGACACTATCACAAAACCCACATTCGTTTCTGTGGCTGTTACAGGATAAGCGTGATCAAGGAGAAGTTTCTGTTTGACGTGTGAGTGCCGGCTTTCTGAGTAGAGTTAGGAAATCATGTAAAGTAGAGTATGACACATAATACAGTATACCTGTTACTTAAAGAGGTCTGAAATGTTTGTTTTGTGAAAAAGAAGCTAGTTAAATATATTACTCTTAACCCGAATGAAATTAGCCTTTGCCTTATTCTGTGCATGGGTAACGTATTTCTGCACTGTTTTGTTGAACCTCGTGGAAACGCACTTTTGACTTTTTTGTCATGGTTTTGTAACAGTCTTCAAACTAGGCCTTGAAGAATTACATAATGAAAGGGCCTAGCGAGGCAAATTACGATCGAATCGAATCTATATTTTCCTTTCAAAAGTCAAGGTTTTTATGTTGTGAGTAAATTAAATTTATGTTTGAGTTGTTTGTTGCTAAGAGGTAATAACTGTAAGGAGAGTACTGATCCCCTTGGTAGTGTGTATTTCTCATAGTGCATCTTTATTTATACCTGGGATATTTTTGTGGCTGTATTTGATTGATATGTGCTTCTTCTGATTCTTGCTAATTTCAAAGAATATTGAATAAATGTTATCAAGTCAAGGATGAGTTTGTCTCTTTTGTTCTTTTAAAACGATATGGAATGTTTTCGATTTGACGTTGATTACCAGACAGACAATTCCACTGTTTTCATATTTTAAATATTCCAGGGAGTACATCTTTTGTGGCTGTCGGAACCATCGCCTGCACCTTCTGTGAGCTGACTTGACCTCCTCAGTATCTTGAAATAAGGCAGCGAGTCATCCTGAACTGCTCAGTAGGAAGGGTGGGAAAAACATAATAAAAAGGAGATGCCACGGGGCATTACGTGTAGCCCCCTGTGGCCTCAGTGAACATTGCATGATGTCACCCGTGGAGGTGAAGTGAGGCTGCCTTCGCAAATAGCTCCTGGTCCTCAGCAATTTCCCCGCAGTTTAGAGCCACCCTGTACTCCATTCCATTTTCTAAGTGCTGTGCTCTAGTCCCAGAGTAGTTAGTTGAAATGCATTTTACCGTCATCTGGGAACGCTTGGTAAGGCCAAGAGAAGCCCTGAAGCCAGGGACAAGGGAGGGTTTTCAGCAAAAAGAGTCATTTAAGAAACTTTTCCTTTCTACCCTCAAAACATCTGTCCCTAATCCTACAAAAATGACATGGCAGTACACCCACACTCTGATTATTAAGTAATACAGTGCAACATGTTAGTATTTTTAGTTTGTGTTTATTAGGAAGTGAAATAAGAACAAAATATTAACCAGAGTTGCTTAATCATCCATGGGAACAAACACCAGAGAGAATCAGGCAGACCTGCCTTCCATCTTCCCGTAGAAGGCTCTGCTGGGTTCCATGGCCACAGACACCTCATTTGACAGGAGAGGGCTGGGAAGCGATGGTGTGAGTTGAACTTTATTTCCCACTGACCCCTCACATGCCCTGGGAACATGTCTGAGATGTTCCTTCTTCTTGCTTATCCTTGTATGTAGTTTACCATCTCCTAAAGTGGTAAATTCATTATATGTGATGCCACTTAAAGAACTTGCTTGGATAACTGAATAATCTTTTTAAAGCAAATTACTGGGACCTACTAATTCAGATTTTGGGCAGACTCGCTTGCCTTCTGGCAGTCTGGGAATGGACACTGAGCACATTGAAAGACATTTGCTTTTTCATCTGGACATTCAATACTAATAACATCTCCCTGAGCACTTTTTCTGGGTCAGGCAGAGGGCCAGGGCCCACGGCATAATGGTTAGCAGTGAGAGCCACGCACAAGGAGCCTGGCTTCCAAGTCTGCAGCTTGTTTTGGAACTAGGCCTTCATCTAATACAAACAAATAAATCAATATGAAATTACAGTTCAAAGAGCAGAGTGGAGGAAAGGTAAACGCTGCCTTACAGCAGTTTATTTGTAGCAGAGTGGATTAGAATCTTGTTTCAACCGTTTACTTCCTAATGACTCTGGGCAAGTAACACTGTGCCTTCATAATTTGGAAAATGGGGGTAATAATAGAATTAAATGCCGTAACACATGTAAACCATTTAGCACACCTCCGGCACACATTAAGCTTTCAGTGTGTTAGCTAGTGCTGCTCCTGTTCTTATTTTAGATCAAGACAGTATTGCAAAATAGGTTGGTAAACTTGACTTTGATGGTTAATGATTGCAATCTGCAGATAGTGCCTCATAGATCTATTAATAGTTCTCTCCTAAAGTAGGTCATCACTTTCTCTAAGTATGTCAAACACTCCGTCATCTTGATAAGCAAGAGGAAACTAAGGCCCAGGACTTCTTGAACTGCTGATAGTCTCAAAATTTAATGGCATCAGATCAATATTCTCTTATGCAGATTTTCGCAGGACAGGGCATTTGTATATAGTGACAGGGGTCCCTGACATCTAAAAGTGGTACAATTGTGTGTCCAGCTCATTTTAGCTGTTTTTTTTTTTTTTTTTCCCAGAGTTCTTCATTCTTGCAAGGAAATAGCACCTACGGATCAATTAGTTTAAGTGGTTTTACCAGCTGAGTTTCTTTGACATCTATATCAGTGTCTCCACTTAGCACAATCAGGTCTGAGACCCGCAGGCCCTGCATCCTCAATCTTGACACCGTCACTTAAGGATTGTACTCACCAATGGCTTCTGCTTCCTCAAGTGTTTGAACAATCAGGGATGGTCTGGCTGTGAGTTTTTTCCAAGAAATATAAAGGGTGGCTGGGGATTCTGATCTGATCATTCCCCCCCCCCCCCCCAAAAATGTAGTCCAGTTAACAAAATGTAATAAGGCCCTGTTGCAACATTCTATGGCAGATTCAGATATGTTTCAGTCACAATATTTATAATAAAGGATTTTGCGTTTTAGTTGTAGGAACAAAACATGAAAACCATAAGAAAAAAAGGTAAATGTTAAGTAATTATAGAATTTTAAGTAACTACTCATGACAACCCTGGCAGACATGGTTGGTGGCCTCCACGATGGCCTTTTCTCCATACTTCTTCCAACCCACCATAGTTTTGAAAATGTCAGATATTACTTTTCCCAGCTTCTTTTGCTTTTAGGGGTGAACATGTGGCTCAGTGCTTGTCAGTGGGATGTTCAGGGAAATCTTCTGGGACTTCCTAAACATGTTTCCTCTCTGATGAGAGAGAGAGCTGAGCATGGATTTCCTGCTGCCCTTTGCATCTTGCTTTTGAGTGGTTTGTGGAAGGATGTGAAGCTTGTAATGATTGGTCACTGTGTCTGTCAGGGGTGGGGGGGCATCCAACTCTTAGCGTCACAGAGAAAAAGGAAGGAAAGAGGCCAGTGCTTAGTGATGCAAATGAGCTGTTTAACCAACCTGGAACTGCCTACTTAATGTTTTTCTTATTAACTCTGTACCATCCAATATGGTGGTCACTAGCCACATGAGGCTGATAAATTTAAATTTTAGGTAAAATTAAAATTTAAGAAAAAATCAGCTCCTCAATAGTGCCTCAACAGCACTAGCTATATTTCAAGTGCTAGTGGCTACCATATTGGACTGCACAGTTAAAGGACATTTTTCTTCCTCATAGAAAGTTCTATTCGACATTGCTGTTCGACCTAAATTTCCTTACTGCTTAAGCCACTTTTAACTAGGAATTCTATTTCTTACAGCCAAAAGCAACACAACCACAATTTGTTGCTCAAATTGTTCAAGCTTTGGTCATTGAGTGCTCTCTCAGTTGATACTTCTGTCCCTTTGACATGCCCCATTGTGGGTTATTATTTATTTCCTTATTTATTTATTTGAATTTCTTTTTTTTTTTTTTTTTTTTTTTTACCGCATCTTTACTTCCTGATACTATAAGATACTCCAGGCTCATTTTTCAGAGATATGTCCTTAGTCCCAGAATCAGCCATTTCTCCAAGGATCCCTGGTTTCTTTTATTGGAATAAGAGTGGTTTTTACATATGAACATTTGGAGGTGATATTAAACACTAACTTTGAACCCCAATTAAGTAAAATGTCATCCTACCTAAAAAAGAATTCCTTTCTTCACTTTAGTAGGCCTGTATTATAAAAATTGTACTCAATTATTATAATATTTTGAATTTCAGCACTGAAAAATCATTGAATTTCTCTTTTTATAAAAGTATCTATATAATCTCCTTAATTTTGCCTCTTGGCCAGAAAAGCCTAAAATTATTTATTCTCTGACTCATTACAAAGTTCGCTGACCTTTGCTTTAGAGCAGCATTCTGAAGTGCTTGGCGTGGTGTCTGACCTTCAGCCAACTTTTATTAAATGTTTGAATTGAATAGCAAGATGCAGGATGGATAAAGGAGACAGAGACAGAAGTTTGGAGATGGGAGAACAATTAAGGTGCAATGGTCTTAGCAATATGAGGTCAGGGTCCAAATTAATACAGTACAGTGGGAATGGGCTAAGGAACTTTCCAGATTTATTTGCAAAATCTCTGCAAGATTTCTGTCCTTTGCATCTGTTGACCTGGCCTGGCCATTTGAGGAACTGGACTGGTCAATAAAATATATTATTTTTTCACTTGTTCCATTCTATACTGATGCCTTGCAAACCTCGGTACAGACATACCTTGTTGTATTGCACTTTGCTTTATTGTGCTTTGCAGATATTGTGGTGTTTTTTTTTTGTTTTGTTTTGTTTTTTAACAAATTGAAGGTTTGTGGCAGCCCTGCACCGAGCAAATGTTTCAGCACCATTTTTCCAACGGTGTGTGCTCACTTCGTTTATCAGTGTTACTTTTTGGCAATTCTTACAGTATTTAAAACTTTTTCATTATTATTATCTTCAATTTTGATCTTTGATGTTACTATTGCAATTGTTTTGGGGTGCTAGGAGCCATGCTCATCTAAGATGGGGAACTTAATTGGTAAATGTTGTGTGTTCTGACTGCTCCACTGGCGGCTCCCCTGTCTGTCTTCTCTGAGACACAACAATATTGAAATCAGGCCAGTTAATAACCCTACAATGGCCTCTAAGTGTTCAAGTGAGAGGAAGAGTCACACATCACTTAAAATCAAAGGCTGGACATGTTTACACTTAATGCAGAAGGCATGTCGGAAGCCAAGAAAGGCCAAAGCTGGGCCTCTTGTGCCAAAGAGTAAGTCAAGTTTTGAATGCAAAGAAGAAGTTCTTGAAGGAAATTCAAAGTGCTACTCCAGTGAACATATGAATGATAGGAAAGCAAAACAGCCTTATTGCTGATATGGAGAAAGTTTGGAGGTCTGGATAGAAGGTCAAACCAGCCACAGCCCGCCCTTAAGCCAAAGGCTAATCCAGAGCAAGGCCCTAACTCTCTTCAGTTCCATGGAGGCTGAGAGAGATGAGGGAGCTGCAGACAAAAGGTTTGAAGTAAGCAGAGGCTGGTTCACGAGGTTCAAAGAAAGAAGCCATCTCCATCACGTCAAAGTACAAGATGAAGCAGCAGGTGCTCAGGTAGAAGCTGCAGCAAGTTATCCCGAAGACCTAGCTAAGATAATTGATGAACGTGGCTACTCCAAACAACACATTTTCATTGTGGATGAAGCAGCCTTCTATTGGAAGATGATGCCATTTAGGACTTTCATAGCTAGAGAGAAGTCAAGGCCTGGCTTCAAAGCTTCAAAGGACAGGCTGCCTCTCTCGTTAGGGGCTACTGCAGCTGGTCACTTTAAGTTGAAGCCAATGCTCTTTTACCATTCTGAAAATCTTAGAGCCTTTAAGAATTATACTAAATCTGCTCTGGCTTTGCTCCATAAATGGAACAACAAAGACTGGATGACAGAACATCTGTTTACACCATGGTTTACTTAATATTTTAAACCCACTGTTGAGACCTACTGCTCAGAAAAAAAGATTCCTTTCAAAATATCACTGCTCATCAACAATGCACCTGGTCTCTCAAGAGCTCTGATGGAGATATACAATGAGATTAATGTTGTTTTCATGCCTGGTAACACAATATCCATTCTGCAGCCCATGGGTCATGGAGTCATTTTGACTTTCAAGTCTTATCATTTAAGAAATACAATTTGTAAGGCTATGGCTGCCATAGATAGTGATTCTTCTGATAGATCTAGGCAAAGTCAATTGAAAACCTTCTGGAAAGGATTCACCATTCTAGATGCCATTAAGAACATTCTTGATTCATGAGAGGAGGTAAAAATATCAACATTAACGGGAGTTTGGAAGAAGTTGATTCCAACACTTATGGATGGCTTTGAGGGTTTCAAGACTTCAGTGGATGTAAATAACTGCATATGTAATGGAAATAGCAAAAGAACTGGAATTAGAATGGAGCCTGAAGCTGTGACTGAATTGCTTCCATCTCATGTTAAAACTTTAACGGATGAGGCATTGCTTCTTATGGATGAGCAAAGAAAATAGTTTATTGAGATGGAATCTACTGGTGAAGATTCTGTTAACATTGTTGAAATGACAAAAAAGGATTTAAAAGATTACATAAACTTAGTTGATAAAGCTACGGCAGGGTTTGAGAGGATGACTCCAATTTTGAAAGAGGTTCTACTGTGGGTAAAGAGTATCAAACAGCATCGCATGCTACAGAGAAATCTTTCATAAAAGGTAGAGTCAATGTGGCAGACTTCACTGTTGTCTTACTTTAGGAAATTGCCATAGCCACCCCAGCCTTCAGCAACCACTACCCTGGTCAGTCAGCAGCCATTGACATTGAGGCAAGACCCCCCCCACCAGCAAAAAAGGTTACGACTTGCTGGAAGTTTAAGTGATGGTTAACATTTTTGGCAATAAAGTATTTTTAAATGAAGGTATATATATTGTTTTATTAAGACATAATGCTATTGCACACTTAGTAGACTACAGTGTAGTGTAAACATAACCTTTATAGGCACCAGGAAACCAAAAACTTCTTGTGAGTCTCTTTATTGTGATATTCGTGTTACTCTGGTGGTCTGGAACTGAACCTGCAATATCCTGAGGCATGCCTGTATGTTGGGGATTTTATAGACTTTACCGATGGTTTTGAGGGTGAGTCTCCGAGAGGGCATGCTGCTCAGCGAAAGTACCCTTCCATGATGTTCAGGCTCTACTTCCTCTCTTGTTCTCTCTTTCCTCTCCCTCTCCAGAGCCATGAGAAAAGTCATCCCTTGTTTTGTTTTATGCAGAGCAGTTCCTCTCACCCTCAAGAATTCATCTCTAGCTCAAATGCATATCAAAGAATTCTTCCAGGCATGTGCTGGACTCTGCTTGAAAGGTCTTTCCAGTGAAAGCACTCAAGAAAATTAAATTGTCCATGTCAGTTCATGTAATATAACTGTTAGGATGCCTGTGGCTGCAGGTAACAGAAAAGCAAATACACACAGGATTAAATCACAAGGAAATCTCGTACCAGGAGTCCAGAAGCAAGGTTAGCTTCAGGATCAGCTTAATCCAGGAGCTAGGGCTCCATTGCTTTGTCATTCTCATGGTCCTGCCCCCCTCTCTGTGATGGCTTCACTGTCAGGCTCCGTCCTTCATGACAGCAGAATGGCCCTGATCGTTCCTGTCTTACATGCTCACACTGCCCTATATGATGTGTACTCACCCATCCCATGTCTACTGCACTCTGTTTCCTCTTATTCTGCTTTATTATTTTCCATCATATTTATCACCTGCTGACATGACATTGAGTTACTTTTTCAATGGTTAATTTTCTTCTTTTCCTGCTGGGACTTAAGCTCCATGAGGGTAGGGTCATTCTTTCCTGGTCATTGCTATGTCACCAGTGCCTAGAATCATGCCTGGCACAAAATAGGTGCTTAAGGAAAATTTGTTGAATGAATGAATGCCAGCACATCCAGTGGAAGAGTTAGAGGTTCACTCAGGGGCTCTTTCTTAGGAGCTAGAGAATTTCTTCCCCAGAATCTCCCAAACATCTTCTCAACTCTCATTGGCCCCAAATGGGTCATGTGCACATTTTGAAATTATTACTTATGGCCAGCCAAAAGCCATACACTCACTGGCATAGGCCCTGATTCCCTATCCAGTTACTGTTGAAGGTCATGGGATTTTCCTGTAGCTAGGCATCGGCCCTGGAAGTTCATGGGGTATTTGGTGGGGGTGGGGTGAGAAGAAGCACCTGAACAAAACTGAAGTTCAGTTAAGATGGGGGGAGGTGAGAGTGGTACTAGGAGGCAACCAAAAATATCGTCTACATCTGCAGAGAAAGGGTGACCAGAATGAGTGGCCAAGGAGAAGACACACAGGACTTGGAGGTTAGAAACCTGGATTCTTACCTCAGCTCTTTCTCTAACAAGTAGAGAGGACCTGGCTGAGTCATTTCTCCTCTCCAGGCCTGGGGTTTATCATTGTTAATATTGAGCAGTTGGACTGGTTCTCATGCCAAATCTGAGTCATAGATGTGTTCTCAGTTTTGTTTGGCCTGTACAGTGTGTATAAAGCAAAACTTAAAAGTTAGAGCTCTCTCGCGCACACACACTTACATTCACACAAACCAATTTTCTATTTTACCTTGAAAGCTCAGAAACCCGGCCCCATTGTCCACGGTACGATGCTGCAGCAATCAGCTGAGTCAGAAATGAAGCCCCCTCCTTTAGGTAGAGGGGCACAGCACCGGTCACGCCCCATTGTCTTGCTGACACTGAAAATGAATGTTGGTTACTATTTATAGTCTTATTGCCCAGCTGGCTTTGTTTTGTTTTGTTTTGTTTTTGCAAATAAACTTTTCTCTGTAGTCATGCCATCAAAACGGGAAAATAAACATTACCTTGAGTAAGGCTATGTTGGAAGGAAAAGGAAAGAGGCTTGTGGAAATGAAGAATATTTGTATGCGTTTTGTTTTGTTCTGTTTTGTTTTTTACCACTCAGACTGCATTCTCTCCCTCTTACTCTCCCAAAATGGAAGAGAAGAACGATCAATGGCAAAAGACAGTTGCAAGAAAGCAACACTTAGAGCCAGCTTCACGCTAGGAGAGAACGCTGTGCCTCTTCCTTGTGGTTTTAGGTGCCCTACACGTTCAGAGAATCTTCTCCAGTAAGGAACTATAGAAATGATCCTTGAAAGTATAGTCTTTGTATGTGTTTTATATGCAAAAATATCTGCTTACCTGACTTATTTCCATAACCTTCCTGGCTCTGGAATACATTTGAGTTTGGGAGTCCAGGACTAGATCAGTGATTTTAAAGCTTATTTTTAGCAAGACAATATTGTCTTCCATTGAAATATTATATGTGCGGCAGTTTGATGTTATTTATGAATTCCGAAAGGAGATATTGATTATGTTTGTAAACAGGTCAGTTCCTCTGGGCATGATACCCTTTGATTGTATTAAATTCAAAGGTTAGGTTTATTTGATTAAATTAAGATTAAGGCTTTGATTTGGCCACATTAGTAGGGCGTTGAGTCCCCGCCCCCTTGGTGGGCAGACACTCACAGAGAAGCAGACACAGAGAAGAAGAACACAGAGGAAGAAAGACAGCTCATTAGACACAGCAGAGGCCCCGGGAAGAGAAATGAGCTGATAGTCTACAGCTGCTAAGCCTAGAAAGACGCCCCAGGGAGAGAGATGAGCCTTATGCCAGCCTACAGCTGAGATCGGAAGAAGCTGGGACCACGGAGCCTTAAGATGAAGAAGGAAGGCTGAACCCTCACAGATATTGCCCACCATCATGCTTCAACAAATGGCAAATGACTTTGGGTAAGAAAGTACCTTTTATGGCACCCTGAGTTGGACTCTTTAGGGCCTTGTGACTATAAGCTTCTGTGCCAAATAAATACCCTTTATAAAAGCCAACAGAGTCCTGGCACCTTGCATCAGCACCCCTTTGGCTGACTAATACAACATGGAAGCATGATAAATAAAGCAGATGAAAATATAAGCAAGATGAACTTGGTTCAGAGGGCCTGGTTCCAAGCCTATTTGGCCCCACCTGGACACTCCCTCCCCAGTGGTCTCTGAGGGGTTGCAAGGAGCCATCTGAGTCTCCCAGAGGACAGTTTGGAAACCACTGGACCAACTGATCCCCAAATAACCTTCCCTCAATCTGCCCATCCATCCAATAGGTGTTAATGGAGCATTCAGTGTGAATGAGGTAGTGTTAGCAGCTGAAAGAATCAGCTGTGATTTTTAGCTCTGGCCCACACAGATGGTATTTGCCACATGAGTGTTAGAGTCTTGAAGGCAGACAGATATTAGGAACAGGTCATAACAGCGGGCTCTGATAGGGCAGCGTCTGGAGACGTACAGGAAGCTGTGGGAGCTCTTAGGGAGAACCTGGTAGACTTCTGTAGAAGTCAGGGACATCTCCTTGACAGGTGACATCCAAGGCAGGACCTGAAGCATGGGTAGGAATTACCCAGGTGAAGGGAGGGGAATGTCTGTGAAGCTTGAGAAGGGGGAGTGGGCACTTCTGAGGAGCTAAAAGAAATAGTCTGACTATAGTGACAACATGCAAGGCTGAAATAGGCAGGTGATGCTCTGTGCCCCAGCAACAGAAGCCTGTTTTTTAAAAAATTAGACTTGTGCAAGAATATTTATAGCAACTTTATTCATAACAGTCCCCAGTACAATAGAATGCCACTAAAAAAATAAAAAGGAAAGAACTAATGAAATAGGCAGCAACATGCCTGAATCTTGCAAGCATAAATGTTGAGCAAAAAAGCTGGACACAGCAGAGGATATAATGCCTGATTCCATTTATGTGAAATTCCAGAACAAGTGATAGAAATCAAGACATGGTTGCTTCTGGGTGGGTGGGGGTGGGGGTGGGATTGACTAGAAAGGGGCACTCAGGAACTTTCTGGGGTGTGGCAATTACCCGTATCTTGATGTGTAGTGATAATAATGAGGGACCATATATTTATCAAAAACCACCAAACTATGCAGTTAAGATCTATGCATTTTACTGTATGTAAATTTAAAATCTAATAACGTTTAAAAAACATAAGACCGCTAAAAAATGCTGCAAGAGAGAAAGTGGGGTGGAACGAAACCGTAGAGGTGGTCAGGGGATCATAAGTCTTCCAGGGCTCAAGGGCAGGACAGGAAGAAGGCAAAGGTCATGCCCTGTGGAAGACAAAGCCCAGACTAACTAGAGTTAGTGCATTATAAGTCTCCGTTGCTGAATCACAGCAGCAGCTTCATGATTTTGCAGTGTAGGTTTGCTAGGATGAATTTCCATGATAGTTTTTTAATGTTTTAAATCCACAGGTAAAAGCTTAACCAAAAGACATATTCCCAGACAGATGTGTGGCAGTAGAGACCAATAGACATCCAATTGTTGTGATTTTCTGTTGACTTATTTGAAAATCTCCAAATTGCCAAAGAGAAAGTTAACAAAACTGGAGTTCTTTTTATTATTAGTCTATGTGGAAAATACTCCTTGGGCAAATTATCTTTTGATGAGGTGATTTCCTGCTTTCCGAACCCAAAAGTTCCCTTAACAATTTGAAATTCAGGTAGTGTGATTCTCTTATATTAGAATCAAACAACTCTTGTAGTCTTGTAGAAACACGTGTATCACAGGGAATTTCAATTTAACTCATGATAGCATGATCTTTTTTTACAGTGAGATGTCTGTAAATCCCTTAGAGACATAAAGGGTATGATAAACTTACAAAGTAGACCATAAATCAAGCGGAATTTTAGGCACCTTTGCCCCAAAGCACACACGTGCACAAACGCACACACACACATTCTAAGGAGAAACAGATTTTTAAAACCAATGAATTAGACCAGGGTTTCTCAAGCTCTGAACTACTCTGATAATTTTAGTTCTGATAATTCTTTGTTGTGGGAGGTTGTCCTGTATGTTGTAGGATGTTTAGCAGTGTTTTAGCCAAAGGGGTGCTGATGGCAAGTACAAGAACTCTGTTGGTTTTTATAAATGGTATTTATTTGGGGTAGAAGTTCACAGTTACCAGGCCATAAAGCATAAGTTACTTCCTTCGCCAAAGTCTATTGCCACGTGTTGAAGCAAGATGGCAGCTGACGTCTGCCAGGGCTCAGGCTTCCTGGGTTCTTCTCTTCCCAGGGCTGGTTTCTCTCTGGGCTCAGCTGCTCTGCTTTCTCCACAAGGCCAGTTGTAGACTTTCAGGCAAACAGCTCGTCTCTCTTCCTGGGGCCTCTGCCATGTCTAATCAAGCCTTCTTTCTGCTCCTCTGTGTGCTTCCTTCCCAGGCTCCAGCATTAAAACTCCAACTCTGTTCTCATGTCTTTTCTCTGTAAGTTCCCTCCCACCAAAGGGGGTGGGGAGGCAATGTCCTATTTACATGGCCCAATCAAAGCCTTAGTCATTATTTAATTAAGTAAAAGTGAAACCTCTGAATCCAATATAATCTAATATGCCAGAAGGGACAGACCAATTTACAAACATAATCCATTATCTATTTTTGAAATTCATAAACAATATCAAACTGCCACAAGCAGCATCCCTGGTGTCTCCCTACTGGATGCCAGTAGCATCTTTGGGATGATTGATTTCATGTGGCTAGGGTATGGTGCCAGTTGTTTGGTCAAGCAAGCTCCGGCTTGATTGTTATCGTGAGAGTATCCATAGATGGATTTCATAGATGTATCCTGTCAGCAATGAAGCGAGTCTCCTCAATCAGTTGGAGGTCTTAAAAAGTGAGATCTAAGGATTTCAGAAGCCAGAAGAATTGCTGCCTTCTCTTCAGCCAGCCAGCTTATCCTGCAGAATACAGTTTCACCTTCATCAGAATTTCCAACTAATGACCTGCCCTACAGGGTTTGGACATGCCAGATTTCAGAATTACCTTTTTCACAGTTTTCAGCTTGTAGCCAGCTCTATAGAATTTGTACTTGCCAATCCCTGTATGTAAACCCTGGGTATATATGATCAGTTCTGTTTCTCTGGGGAACCCTGACTAATACAATCTTCCAACAGTGACAACCAAAAAATGCCTCCTTCCCTTTCTCAGTATCTGCTAGGGTGTGGGAGGGGGTAAAAAATCACTCCTGGTGGAGAACCACCAAACTAGACAATCTTTAATTCTCTTCTATTCTTTTCTTTTTTCCCATCCATCCATCCATCCATCCATCCATCCATCCATCCATCCATCCATCCATCCTATCCATTCATGTTAGAGACCTTTTCTGAGCCTGCACGTTTGCCATCTAGTAGTGTTTCCAGTAGTTCTTCCCTTATGTGTGCTCATGGACCACACTGGTGCTTTATGATTGTCCCAGAGGGAGTAGAACCAGCAATGACTACTAATTCTAAAATATTGAATTCTGTGGATGTCTTGCTTTTTTATAATTTAGAGCGATTCAAGGTTTTCTTTATAATAAGTTGACTCTTGCTCACTATTCCAATAAAATTAGCTAACGTTTATTAAAGTTAACTACGTGCAGGAAAGTGTTGAGCAATTTAAGTAAATTATCTCTTTTAATCCTCACAACTCTATGAAGTAGGCACTTGTATAACTGTAGATTTTTAGGCGGGAAAACTAAGTCTAAATCGCTTTCCAAGATCCCACAATTTTTAAGACCTGTAACTAATTTTGCTGCAGAGCTCCAGCCCATATTCACCATCCATCCATTCACCCATTCATTCATTAACTCATTCAGCAAGAATTTATGGAATGCCCAGGTGCCAGTAAGCCCTTTGCTCAAAGCTTCTCATGTTTGCTTTATGAGGGAAAGAGAGGAGTGGCATCATAGCAGATGGGCCAGAAATTGCTCATGATCTTGATATCCTCACAAAAGTGTGACACATGTGAGCGTCCTGAGCTTCATCAAAAAACAGTGTCTGCATCTCTTAATAGGGATGGGGCAGAGGTGCGCCCTACTGAGTCTCAGGCCAGAAGATGAAGCATGAGATTTGGCTCTGACCTTTGTGAAAGGGCATGAGACTTCCCTGCAGGTGAATTCTGGGTCCCTTGTTTCCTCAGTTTCCCCATTGGGCAGCTCCAGACCACTGAGCCCAGGCCATGTGAGATAGGGAGTGTGTGTGTGAAGAAGACACTTCCAAAAAGATAGTCAAGCTTTTCATATTGGCTCAGGATTCCTGTAGTTAAGAAATGGAGGGCACTTGGAAATTGTCCTGTTCAACCCTCACTTTACAGTGGGCCAACTGAGGCCCAGGAACAGCAGAGGATACCTTTACAAGGTCTGTGGGACACCAGTACTACCATAGAAACAGATGGGTTCAGGCAGCTGGAAGGACTAACTTAGCATGTTTCTTGCCACAAAGGACACAAAGGATAAGGAAATCTCATCTTCATTGGCTGTCCAAAGGTCTGCTCTGTGCACAGAGTCAGTGGTATTCAGAGAGTTTGTGAATGGGTCTCAGGAGAGATTACTGAGCTCTGCTTCTGCTTGTTTACAACATGAACATGTTAGTACAACTCAAGTTCCAGAAGACTCGTGAGTGCTTCAGCTCTGAACTCGGGGGATTAAATACAGAATGCTTTCCGCACAAGATAATATTCATGTGAAAAGGCTTATTTTCCTCAAATCAGACAGCTGGGAAATGATTCATGTGCTTTGTTCTTCATGTGCATTTTAAGGTGTGCTTCCAAAGGATTTACTTTAATTCTCAGATACTCTCAAATGTCAGGGTTGAGAAACAATCACATAATTGAATAAGAACCACCATCCAAACAGCTTGAAACGTGGAATTGGTAATTTTGGATGAAGTGGGTGAACATGAGGGACTACAGTAAAAGTTGATGGTTAATTATGAGTGGGTTGGTTGCTTTTCAAGCCCTCATTTTCGGGTCTCAGGACAGCCAATCTTTCATGAAAGGCTATGAATATTTGGATCTCCTCCATAGGGATCGGTGATCTCTCCTCCCTTCCTGGTGCTTCCCCTGAAGGCAATCACTACTTAGCACAGCGAGAACCAATTTCCAGATATTTTCCTTCAAGGAAGGTTCATTCCCAGATGCTTTGCTTCCAAGGCACCAAACAGCTTTTATTCAGCCCCTTCTGTTTTGTTTGGGCGCCTCCTCAATGAAATGGTATGCTGTTTTTGGGTGGAGACTCCGTCTTTCATCTTTGTCACACTCACCAAAAGGCTCCATTATTTGCTGAGTGGCTGTTCTTGTGCACTGGCTCCTGCAGCTTTCCACACCCTGTTTATATCTGCGGCGCTTTGAAGAGCATTGGTGATCTCTTCCCAGTCCCTAAAAGCTCCGTTACTCAATTCCTTTATTTCCATTATTCCAAATAAACTCCCATTATTCCATTTAATCAGAGTTTCCTGAGCTTGCCTAATTATAGGAGTCTGTGAGGTGCTTGAGGCTCCTGGGCCTCCCTCACTGGAGATTCTGATTCAGCAAACGTCTATTCTGGGCCTGCTTTGGGCTGAGCATTTTGCAATGTTCTAACAGCTTTGGGTGAATATATGGATTCGGGTCAATTGTCTTAAGGGAAATGCAGTTACAGGAGAGCATCTGTTGAAGGCTTTGGGTACCTGAATGTAGGAGGTGGGTGGGGGGTGTCGAATGCAGAAGAGCCAGATACCACTTAGGCATCTATTTGGAAAGAGAGGGCAATAGAAGAAGTGATGGCAGATTCTTTCTGCTCCAGACTTGACTGTCAGCCATGACCCTACTCCTCTTGTGCCAACTGAATGGCACAAGAATCTGTGCTGAGTGATATAATGTCAGGGGCTTGGGCCTCACTGTGGTTTTAAAAATCCTCTCTCTCTTGCAGTGAACTCTCAAGGGCCAAAGAGTAGGCACAGCAAAATGGAGAAATTTCCCAGCACAGTTGCACATTTCAATCTACTTGTGCCTGCAAATAACACCAGTCTCTCAGTGTCCGAGGACCCAAGAATTTTAATCTGTAAACAGTTCATTTAAATTATTTGTATTTGAAAAATATGATCTTTCTGTTCAAAATGCTTTCAGATTGAAATAACTAATTCCAGATCCCTCTGTGGCAAGGAAATAGACTGAAGGAAGTCGACAGAAACTAGGCTGCTTGACCGGGTTGGACGTCTATCAGACTTTCGGAATGGCTTTCAAGTGATTCTGAGCTGGCTGAGGAATCTAGGGACACGATGATGTGGGGGCAGGGGCCAATCATACCCACCTTCAGACCCTGCTCCACTCAGCTTCTCCGGGTCTTGCGCTGGAAGTGATCCATTTTTAAAGGAGGCTAGAAGCCATTGCTCTCGTCTTTGCCCTCAGTCAACAGAGTGAAGCACCTTTTTTGCTTTTGTTTTCAGGAGAAAATTTTCTTCTTCCTGAACGGTGGTGAATATCTCCATTAAACTGGAATCTGTGGGAAGGCAGGGTCCTCCTCTGTTTCACTCATTCCTGTGTCCCCAGGGCCTGGTCCTCAATCAGGCACAGAGTGGGTGCTCTGTAAATATTTGTTGGATGAACAGATGAATGAATGAATGATACATAATAGACTATGGAATGGCTCCTCTGCATTTTTAATCATGCGTTTATTGTTGGGCATTCAGGGGACTTCCCACTTTTCATCATTAACAGTAAATACCTAATGATGGTCTCTGTGCGTCAGTCGTGGTCAGTTTCAATGAGTATTTCCCTCTGCCAGCTCCCTGGATGTGGCCTTTCTAGGTAAGTGTATGGAACCTCTTGCTATGAAATTACCCTTGGACTACCTGCCTTTGAGGTCCTCTCCCTGGTCCAGCTCCCCAGCTGAGCTGCCAAATGCACCCTTTAGTCTCCCTGTAGGCACTTTACTCTCTAGGAGTGCTCCCTGCTCTCCCTTCACCTTGCTTGAAGTTTGTCTCTTTCCCTCAGTGAACTGAGATTTTTGAGGGCAGAGATTCTGTCTTACTCATTTGGATCCCCCATTGTCTGGCATAGGGGTCCAGCATCTCTCAGGGCCTCCAGGAATGTTGGCAGAATGCACTACTGTGTAGCAAGAGAAGCAAGAGGAGAATTTGTGTCTGATGGGAGCTCGGGCCCCTGGCGGCCAAATGTGGGTGGACAACTGTCCAGCTGTGGGTGCGTGGCTGCTGCATGAGTCACTGTGGCCACTGAGAGCCGCCAGGGATCTCAGGCAGCCCGATGAAGTGGGCTCTTTGCCCCAGGAAGGATTCTGCGGCTTCCAAGTGTCAGAGGGGACCTTAGCGGAGAAAAGGGATTTCATAATCTTAACCGCAGAGGCAGCAAATGCCTTCAAGAGTTTTCTAGACTGCAATTGATCATGTTGGAAGCAAGACCACAGGGATGCCCTGGCAGAGAGCATCTGGGGCGTTAGGAAGGAGGCAAGACAACAGCCAATTATTGTGTGAGAGGCTGAAGTCCCTGACCACTGCCTCGGGAACAGGGTAGCAAGACAGCCAGCTCACCCCTGGGCTGGGAGCCTGGGACCCTGTGCCAAAGAAAGCCAGCATCCTTTCCCACTTCCTCCATGCATGTTCCTTCAAAAATCCCTGCCATCACTTTTTTTCTCCTCTTGCCCTGAGTTGCTTGTCTTGGGCTTAGGGTCTGTTTGAAAAGGAGTTGGGCTTGGTTTGAATGGTACAGAGCTGAACCCACTTTGGTTTTCCATGGGCACCATTTATGGGTCTGAAACTATAGGGAACTGGCAACAAAATAGGAAATTGTGTGCTGGGAAGGGCAATCTGCCAGTGGAAGTGTGTGGTCAGATTGCAGGGACATTAGCACTTTTACAAACTGGGCAGCAAACAGGGATCACTCCTGGTCATAGGTTCATAGTTTGCAAATCATGGATAAGTCCAGAGGTTCTGGAGCTCTGGGAGGTCAGGCCAGGAGATGACTTCCTTAGTCAAGTTCTGCACGGCTGTGGCTGGAATCAAAGCAACCAGGCGGCGGCTGCCGGCCCCAGAAGCTTCCAATGATGATGACCACTTATGAGAAGCTCATCTGGCCCCCAGGCCTTGCCGTCAAGAAGTGAAACCGACTGTGCCCACTGGGCTGGCCTTTTCCTTGTCATAATTTCAAAGTTCCCAGTCCTGAATGGGGATACAGTTTCTTGTTGCTTGGGCTGCATTTTTAACTCGAGGGTCTTTAACAAAGGCAACCTGGGGGATTTTCAGTTCCCTGTCCATCCAGCTTGGAAGCACAAGAAGCTGCTGGGAAGGAGGAGGTTTGCACCAGGCACCTGTAAATCACTTTCAGAGACGTCCACGTTGTTGAAGTCCCCTGCGCGAAGGAAATCAATGTTCATGGGAAGGCATTTGTTCCTGCTGGGCATAGTTAAGCCTTTATCAGAGTCTGGCTGGGGGCTCAGCTATTTACTCTGTGTATATGTGTGTGAAACCAGGTGAAAGGACACTCCAGCAAACCGAGTGCTGCATGCAGCAGAGCATTACGGAACACTAATACCTACCACCTGCTTCATTTGCCCGTCAATAAATAACGTCTTGTTTCTCTCTTTGGAGAAGTCCCACATATCCAGCCCAGAACCTGCTTGATCCAAAAGACACCTCCCCTTGGCTCCTGAATCCTGTCTCAACCTGGACAAATGTGCAGTTGAGGGTTACAGCACACAGAGCCTGACTCCTAGACCTGGGGGTCCTTGGGTATCTTAACAATCAAAAACTTTCCCTAAAGCCCTGGCTCTCAAACTAGGCTGCACCAGTGTTATCAGACAAAACGCAGGATGCTCAGTTAAATTTGAGTTTAGTTAAATCATGAGTAGCTTTTTAGTATAGCTATATCTTAGTAATATTTGGGGCATACTTATAGTAAAAATTGAAATTCAAATTTAACTGGTCATCCTGCATTTGTATTTGCTAAATCTGACAACTCTAGGCTCCATACTAGAATGGTCTGGGGAGCTTCAAAAAATACTGATGTCTGGGTCCCACCCCAAGAACTTTTCTGCTGATTTTAGTATGAAACGAAGATTAAGATCCCCTGGGATAAAGCGGTAATTCCTGAATTCTTCTCAGCTCTGGAAAGCATAACATGCTTTTTTCCTCTTAACAGTTTAGAGCCCCCCTAATCAGGCATATTGGGCCAACCTCCCCGAGCCCCAGTTTCTTCACCTTTGAATGATGTGTAGAACTAGGTTAGTGCTTGATACTCAACCTTATCCATTAAATTGTTCTTACTTGCAGAAAGGCGTGAGCGTATCCCAGAGGGTCTAAAACAACTAGCCATAAGCAAAAAACAAAACGAAACACTTTTGAGCGCTCATGATTTCATCTTCAAGCTCCTGGGGATTTTGTGTTTCACTCTAAAAATAAGGAATTATTTTCCCTCCACAATATTCAAGTAGAAATTGATGACAAAAAAAAGATGAAATCTGTTTATTCCATGATGTTGGGCCTCCTCCAGGAAGCATGCCCTGGTTTGAGGACCAGTTACACTCCTGTGTACTGTGGAGTATCATGAATGATTTCATCCTAGATCACGGTTCACTGCCTTTCCTCATTTGGAGAAATATAGACCTTGGGGTGAGGTCCAGCTGAACTTGCTTCTCACTCAGGTCTCCTTCTGGCTCAGTAATAGAGAAGAGATGAATAGGAACATGCTCACCAATGTTCTCACACATTAAAACATCCTGAGTGTCCATCAGTAAGGGGCAAGTGAATAAACGATGGTATTCTATGCCTTGGAATTCTTGACACATAGGAAAAATAATGAGTTACATTCTTTTGGTGTTGACCCGGAAGGATCAACTATACTCTACAGTTAGTGAAGAAAGCAGATTATATAATAATATAACCTGAAATACAGGCAGATGGATGGATGTGAGTGGGCTGGGACAGAGGGAGAGTACATACAAGTTTACTATACTCAGAGTAGCACCATGGACTTGCCCAGACTTCCTGACCGGAATCTGTAGTTTAACAAGATCCTAGGGGGGGTTGAATACAAGTTAAATTTTGAGAAGCACTGCTTTAGTCAGCTCTGGGTTGATGAAAGCGTTTCAATCACTATGTGTTACTTTTGCAATACATGAATGAACTTTTAAAAATTATTTAAAAACGTAAATCGTTTGTAAAGAGCAAGTATCTGTATAAGATTTGCTGCAGCTATAATTTTAATCCTAGTAAGTTTCTTCTGCCTGCTCTATTTCTCTGTAAAGAACTGGGAAGCAGGTGGGGCCGGAATTGGATCTGCAGAACCTACTTTGTGTCCAGTGGCTTTTCTGACCCACGTTGGTCACAGCTCTCATGCCACCCTGTGTCTGCACATCTCTCTTATTCCTCACAGAATTGGGGCAGAGGAGTGCCAGAGTGAAGGCCAGGTGCGTGCATGTCGCCTGGAGCATGCTGGCTGCGTGCTTGGGTTCAGAGGCTGGCCTGGAGAGCATTTGTACCATCTGTGAGCTGACTGTATTTGCTGAGTGGCAGCAGAGCTTTGCAGTTTGATCTGGTCAGTTAGGAAACTGGCTAGACCAGGGAAATACTATGGTTTACTGGACTGTAAATAATGTTGAACAGACCCATCCTTCTAGCAGTTTCCAAAGCAGTCAGGGCCTGATCTGTGCCCTGGGGCAGTTTCAGTAGAGGGAGAAGCAGTGCTCTGTTGGTTTTGCTGTGATAAACAGTTATCCTCTGACTTGCAGGCTGGCAGGAGCCCACTGGCCTTTCTCCCTGGGCTTTTCAACATCCAGTACACATTGCAAAAAGGCAAAAGATGCTGGAAAGCCTGAAAACCTGGCAGGAACTTCATTTTATAAAGAGGGAAGAGAGACCCCCAAGTGGAATCATGGGAGATACTGAAAGGAGCAGGGGCTGTACCATTTGAACACCCCTGAAAGCTCTACCCCAGACTTAGCCTGTGTGAATCCCCGATCCCGGAGAGAAATGATCCAAAGGGAGATGCTGAGGGTTCATGGAGTGTTACCAGCTCAAGCGTTGAAGCCCACCCAGGCCTAATGAACAGAATGAAGGATGAAATCTCTGCCTCAGCTGGGAGAGAAGCAGTGGCCCTGGATGACCTAGACTGGCTGTTTCTGCTGCACTGGCAAAGATGAATGGGAACAAGTTCTGCTTTTGACGAGACCCAGTGAGGTGATGTCTGCATTTTACTGAAGGTCATAAGCAAATACTCAGTCCTTGCCAGAAACCAACCTGTAAACACAAAAGAAGAAACGCGCATGCTAGGTAGGACCAGTCTGTTGACACTTGGAAAACCGTGTGGACCTCCGTGTTGAGAACAACTGCTCTCTCTGATTCGGCAGTGTTTATTTTATTTTATTTATTTATTATTTTTTTTTTTTTCTGGTTGATTGACAATATATTTTATTTTATTTTATTTTTGATTTTTTAAACAATTTATTGAAGTATATCATTCATAAATGAACACACATAAACAATAAGTGTTCAGTAAACAGTGTGAACTTACAAAACAAACATGCATAACATCATACAGGGCTCCCACACATCACCCCACAACAAATACTTTGCATTGTTGTGAAACATTTGTTAACAAATTATGAAAGAGCATCATCAAAATGTTACTATTAACTATAGTTCATATCTTACTCCCCTATACTTTTTTTTTTTTTTTATTATGGGTAAAAATCAAAATTCTCACAATACATACTAACATTTGCTAAATGATATATAAATATATATGCATATATGTGTATTTGTGGCCACTTGACAGTTTTTGGGTAGGGAGGGGATGAGCAGTTGAAATACAGGGGCTTCTTTGGGAGTTGGAGGTTGTCCTGAGTACTGTTGTGGCAACGGGTGTAGGCCATTTTAAATCAGCACACACCACTCAGAACTGAGTGGGAGAGAGTGTGGTCTACAGTGTGAACTGTGGTCTATGGTTGATGGCAAGGCTCCAGGATGTGTAAGTTCATTGAGGTTGGTGGGCCACACTGTGGGAGATGTTTGTGTGGGATGTGGTGGGAGGTGTGGGAGGTGGGCAACATGGGAATCCCAGTGGGTTCCGTGTAATATTTTAGGTAATCTAGGCAGTGTTTATTTTTAACCCATGGTTTCTGATCTGAATGGCCTCTATTTTAACCCAAATGTTCTTTTAATATCAAAAAGTGTCCCGCTGCCTCTGAAGTAAACATCTGTTGTCCCTTCATCCTCTGGTTTATTGCCTCGGAGGGAGCCATGCTTTCCAAAGCATGAGAAGAAAGCTAATCGAGTCACTCTTGCCACTGTGTAAATGTAGGTTTCTTGCAGAGAAAAGAGGCATCAAGATGGAGGGAGGCCACTGGTGACGTATGCGAGCCCTTGCCTTACGTGAGTACCCAGTGGGGTTCTGTTGGAACATTGAGTCTTTGGGCTAAATTTGGAAGAGATGGAAAATGAAATCGAGTTTGTCATCAGTTGTTACGAATGAGTTCCCCAAGCACCAGGCTGTTTCCTTTGTCCATGTACAAACTGTCCCTCTAGAATCCTCTGCTCCCTCCTTTCCCTGACATGTTCATCACAATTTGGCCCCATAGTTTGTGTTATCCTTATAATACTTGGCCTGCCAACAGGTGCTGGTCTCAACAGAGAGTCATATTTAAAGAAGTAGCCCAGCAGAACACAAAATCATGAGAAGCAATTTATCTTCGGTTTGTTGAGATAATGCCTAAAGCTGTGTGTGTACTGGTAGCAATGGAGTGATGCGGGAAGGGAGGGGTGGAGTGGGGAAGGGTGGTAGTGGTGGGGTAAAGTTTCCTAAAAATTCTCTGTATGCCTCTTTGTCACTCTCAGTATCTTTTGCTTGTATTTCTTTCGTTCTCTTTCAATCTCGGCTCCCAATGAGAACATTACCAAACTTGGCCTCATGATTTCCTACTTTGTCATTTCACATTTGTCAGTCCAAAGAGCCATTCTGCCAGGGTTCCAGTCTCTGACTCCCATTTCTGGCCATGTGTTCCTGGGTGTGTTACATAATCCCTTTCTGCATCTATTAAATGGGGATGAAGATTAGATGAACTGATCCATGAAAAGTACTTAAGAACCCTGGCACTTTCTATGGGTAAAGCATAAAATTATGTGTTTCCTATTATTATGACTCACTTGGCATCTCCATTGTATTCTTTTCAATGCTAGTCACTCCCCACCCCTTTCTAGAATAAAGTCCCTGCCACTCTCACTTCCCATTCTCCACCTTCCCAGTTTCCTAGTTCTTCTAACTAAGACAGAGGTGAGGGTGGGGAGGAAGAGAAAGACTTTTTCTCTGCTCCATCTGCATGGTAAACTTCTATTCATCCTTTAAACAAGAAGTATCACCTCCTCTGGGTAACTTCTTTTGTTCCCTTCAAGAGAGTTCCTCCTTCTCCTTTCTGAACCATGTATGTACATCTTTCTACTACTGCACATATCACACAGAGTTGACATTATTTGCTTCCCTTTCTATCTGTACCCCTAAACTGTGAACTCCTTGAATGGAGGGACCAGGTCTTATCTATCTTTTCAGCATGAGCACAGTATTTGGTACACATTCTTACCTTAATAAGGTTGGTTCAGCTGAATTGATTGAGGTTCTTCTTTGCTTAGGGGTGAGGTAAATGTGTTATGAACTTTGGGGTTTACTGAGGATGGTGTTGAAGAAGACAATGGGGTTGTCTAGCCACCAGTCAGGAGGGGCAGAGTACAGGGGGTTGCTTCACACTTGGGGTGCAGCCACTTCAGACTGCAGCAATGCGCTGGAGGACTCCTCTCCCTGATCATGAGATTAATGAGTGCTATTGGTGGAAAATATGATAATTGGTGACATTCATAAGTATCTGAAATACTTATGTCACAATACCTGTGACAACATGGGAGCCATTTTCCATTTATATTTGGAAGTAAATCAGACTCATTATAAAAAAATAATAAACCAATCACCACTAACAAAAAACCCGAGTTGGATAAGCATTTAGTTTCCTCCACTGCCCCTCTGAGATTGTAGTTGTATTGAGGTTTCCAATCCTATAGGGAAAAGCTTTCCTCTCTGCCTGAATTTGCCTTTTAAAAAGACTGGCACTTGAGGAAGGTGAGGCCGCTTTGGAACCTCAATAGTTGGAGGGCTAAGCTTTTTAATTAGAATACAACCAGATACAACCCTGGGTAGAGGCTACATTTGAGGGGGACACATGAATTCTGCCTCCCTCTCCCCACCAATTTTGGGGCAGGAGAAGGCAGTGCCCAAAGGGCAGGCACATTTGAGGTGATACAAAGAAGGTGGTGATGACTGGAGGGGCAGGTAGGTGATGTCTACTGTTTCCCTGTCAAGGTCTAGGATGACATAAGAGCTTCAGGTGCCCACAAAGAGGGCAGGAAGGAGACATGACCTGCAGAGGGACCATCTAGGCGAGCAGCCTTCGGGAGAGACAGGAACATGAGCTCTCAAGAGGAACATGAGGCCACAGTCTTCACAGAATCAAGCATTAAAGGTACGACTTGCTTCTCAATACTTGGGTATAAAAATGCCACATTTATATTTCGGAATCAAATTTAGCTTGGCTTAGATCTCAGCCCTCTCATTCAGTAAGATACAAAAATCCAGGATTTTCACAATTCTGAAGAAGAGCCTAGGGTCTCTGGTGGCCACTGAACTAATTGGGAAATAAGGCAGCCAGTCTTTCAGAAGATGGGGAGGAGAGGGGCATTGGGTGATTGCTTAGTCTCACAGCATATAAGAGACCAGGCTAAGACTCACACATGGCACTTCTAACCCAGATCATTTGCCCTTTCTTCTCCCTCACATGACAGAACCATTCAACAGGGCAGAGGCTCTCAGCAAGGCCCCAGTAGAGAAGTTGCCAAGTGCTCACACAGCAACTATGCCGTGCTAGTGCTGGTCATATCAGCCCTATGAAAGTTTACAAAAGCTGAAGTGAAAGGGCACCCTGTCTCCAAATCTTGTGCTCAGAGGGTTCAAATACCAAAAGGGAAGTGAAACCACAGGACCATCTGTAAGTGAAAAAATAAAAAATATATATAAATGAGGAAGCCAGTAGGAGGAAGCATTTTATAGGACCAAGATGTGATGGATGATGGAAAATCTTAGTTGCATTGAGAACCAAAAGGTTATTTCAAGAAGCACTTATTGAATGACTCCGCCATGCCAAGTCCTATGCAAGGTACTGCAGATATAAAGATTAATTAGATCTCAAGTTCACTGCCTAGTCCAGACACTGTCCAGAGGAATGTATTGACATGCCCAGAACATTCAGTGTTGGTGATTCAGCCACAGGTGTCTGCCCAAAGTAAAGAAGCAGTTCAGAACAAAGAGTGATTCCATGGGATCTGTGATGGTGTAGCTCATTTATCAGTTGTTCTTTGCAATTTAAATAAAATTGACTCTAGCCCCATAGCTCATGATTAGAGAAGATCCACTTCCTGTCCAAGATTTCTGTTGAGTTCATGGGCTCATGGTCCCTTCTGATTCTGAGAACCTGACAGACATTAGAGTCACAAAAGAACATGTGTTTCATTTTCTAAGGTTTCCTTTCTTCTGCTCTGCTCTGATAAAGGTATGCAACTCATCTTTTTCTACAAAAAGTATCCCCACAAGCTGGGGTTATAGTGAAAAAAAAAAAATTGGCATGTGGATGGACACTGAAGAAAATGAATGAACCATTACAATGTCAGTAATGGCTGTAAAAAAAAACCTCATGTGGCTACAAGTACATTCCAGTTGAAGTTCATCTCTTTACATAAGGCAAGTGCATATACAACTGATTTTAATGAGGGTATGTGGAGATGGGGAGGTTTCCCATGAAAATGATTTAAATTGTAATCTTGTACAGTGCTATCTTTAAAAGCCCTTCAGCCACTTCATCATGGAAATTCTTCCCTGGCCAGCTTTCTCAGAAGATCTCCTGCTTTCCATGGTACCTGATTATCTCCCTGAAGGGCCTCCTTACAAATTCATGCCTATCAATTAAAGTAAATGAATTTGAATGAATTACCATCTATATACAATAAGACACACCAATTTTAAGAGTACAGTTTGTGGAATTTTGACTAAAGTATACACCCAAGTGAGCAACATGGGCAAGATATAGAATGTTTCTATCCTCCAATATTTTCCTCATGCCCACTTGTAGTCAGCATCCTCTGTCTTCAGGCAATCACTGGTTTGCTTTCAGCCATTCTAGCCTGGATCTACATTTTCTATAATGTCCCATAAATGGAATTATACAGTATGCACTCTTTTTTATCTTACTTCAACATAATATTTATGAGATTCACCCATACTCTTACAGATTTCCATTGTTTTCTACTTTTTATAACTTAATATTCCATTGTATGAATATACTACAATTCGTTTATACATTTACCTGCTGATGGACATTTGGGTCTTTCCACTTTTTGACCATTTTGAAAGATATTTTGAACGTATGTATACAAGCCTTTCTGTGGAAATGTGTTCATTTCTCGAGTAAATATCCAGGGATGGAATAGTAGAGTGTTTTTAACTTTTAAGAAACTAGCAAACTATTTTCCAAAGAAGTTGTACAATTTTACACTCCTATAACAACCTTTGTTGTCTACATCCTCAACAAAATTTAGTATTGTCAGTCTTTTAATCATAGCTGTTCTATTGGTGTGCCACTGTGGTATCTCATTATTATTTAAATTTTACTAACGATATTGAGCATATTTTCCAATTTCTTGGCCATTTGTATATGTTCTTTTGTGAAATGTCTGATCAAATATTTTGCCCACCTTAAAAACTGGGTTGTTTTCCTTTTTGTTATTAATTTGTAGAAGTTCTTTTTATATTCTGGATATGAGTCCTTAGTTAATTACCTGTTTTGCAGATATTTTTTCCACACTGTTTTTCATCTTTTTGCTTTCTTAATGGTGTCTTTTAAAGAGCCTAAGTTTTCATTTTTGTTGTTGTGTTCCAAATTATTTAATTTTTTCTTTTATGATTTGTACTTTCTGTGTCCTAAGAAGTAGGTAGGACTTTCTACTCCCAACTCATAAAGATTTTTCCTGTGTTTCTTTCTTGATTTTTAAAAAATAGATTAGCCTTTACATTTAGGTCTAGAATTCTATGATTAGGTTGATTTTTACATATGATGTGAGGTAACAGTCAAAGTTAATTTTTTTCCCCAAATGGGTATACATTGCTATTTGTTGAAAAACTAATCCTTTTGATTAACCTTGATATCTTTGTCAATAATCAGTTGATCATATATGTGTGGGTCTCTTTCTGGACTCTGTGAGTTCCATTGATCTATATTGTCCATTCTTGCACCAGTACCAAACTATATTACTGTAGTTGTATATTAAATTTTTAAATCAGGTAGTATAAATTCTACAACTTTCTCTTTCTGTTTCAATATTGCTATGACAATCCTAGGTTCTTTTGTTTCCATATACATTTTAGAATTAGCTTCAAAGTTCTATAAAGAAACACCTTCTGAGCTTTTCATTGGGGTTGATTTAACCTAAAGATCAATGTGGTGAGAAATGACATATTAACAACACTGAGCCTTCAAATCCATGAACATAGTACACCTTTCCATTTTTTAAAGGCTATCTTTAGCTTCTCTCAGCAATATTTTGTAGTTTTCAGGGTGTATGACTCCCACTTATTTTATTAAATTTCCCTTTAATTACTTCATGTTTTTGATGCTTCTGTAAAGTTAATGTTATTTGAAATTTAATTTTCCAATTGTTGTGATTATATAGAAAGAATTGATTTTTATATTAACTTTTTATACTGTCATCTGTCAACTAATACAGTTTTACTTCTTTCTTTCCATTCCTCCTACCCTTTGTTTCTTATTGCATTGTCTAGGACTTCCAGTCCAAAATCGCATGGAAATAGTGTGAGTAGATATCCTTGCCTTGTTCCTAGTCATGGAGGAAAATTATTCAGTTTCTCACTATTAAGTATTGAAGTAAGCTTTATACTTTCTGGTATGCTTTTTTTTTTTTTTTTTTCCCCAGAATGAAACAGCTGATTTCTAGCCTTAGTTTTCATAATGAGTGTTCAATTTTTCCAAATGACTTTTCTGAATATATTTTTAATATGGTAAATTATAATAATTGATTTTCTAATGTTAAACTCACATTTCATTCCTTCGAGAAACTATATTTTATCATGATGTATTATTCTTTTATATATTTCTGGATTTTATTGGATGATAGTTTGCTAAATATTTTTGGGTTTACATTCATGAGAGTTGTTTGTTTGCTATTTTCTTATGCTGTCTTTCTCTGGTTATCATGTCAGAGTAATATTGGCTTCATAGAATGAGTTGGAGAGTGCCCTTTCTCCTCTATTTTTGAAAGACTTTCTGTAGGATTGGTATTATTTCCTCTTTACCTATATGATGGAATTTACTGGTAAGTCATCTGGACCTTAATTTTTCTTTATGGGAAGTTTTAAAATTATGAATTTAAGTTCTTTGATTAGCTATAGGCTATTAAGTCTTCCATTTCTTCTTATATCTGTTTTAGTTATTTATGTCTTTTAAGGAATATATCAATGTCTTCTAAGTTGTCAAGTTTATTGGCATAAGGTTGTTCATAATATCACCTTCTTACCCTTTTAATATTTGTAGGATTTATAGTGATGTTTCCTCTTTTATTCCTGATATTAATAATTTATAATTTTTCCCTTGATTGATCTAGCTCTCTACTTCTTGAAATGATCCTCAGAAGCATTAGAATCATCTGAGAACTTACTAGAAATGAAAAGTCTTAGGTTTTACTCCAGACCCAGTAAATGAGAAAATCTGGGAATAGACCCTAGCAATCTGTGTTTTAAAAAGCATCCCTGGTGATTCCAATGCAAGCAAAGGTTTTGAGAACTACTGCTCTAGGTGGAAGTTTCTCAATTTCATTGGTTTTTTAATTATTTTGTTGTTGTTTAATGGAATTTCCCTATCATTTGTCCTTTTTCTATTGCATTGATTTCTTCTCTAATCTTTATTATTTCCTTCCTTGCATTTTTCTTTAATTTGCTCTTCTTTGTCTATCTTCTTAAGGTCTAAGGAAAAATAATTGATTCTAGACCTCTGTTCCTTTCTAAGCACTTTGTTATTTCTTCTTAGCCATGATGTTGCTTAATTGTCATAAATTTTGAGATTGGTTTCTAGATATCTTTCTGTTATTGGTTTCTAATTTAAATACTTTGTGGTCAAAAAACATACTCTATGATTTCAGTCCTTTTAAAAATTCATAATTTTTTATGGTTCAATATATGGTCTCTTTGGTAAGTTTTCATTTTCCACTTGAAAATAATATATATTCTGCTATTTTAGAGTAGGGTGTTATATAAATGTCAGTTAGGACAAATTGCATGCTAGGGTTGTTCTTATTGATTTTCTGGTTACTTGTTCTTTCAATTACTGAGTAGTGTTAAAGTCTCTAACTATAATTGTGGATTTGTCTCTCTCTCCTTTCAGGTTAGTTCTTGCTTCATTTATATAATAGCTCTTTATTTTGCTTTATGCTCATTTAGGACTGTTATGTCTTCTTGTTGTGTTATGTTGTTTATCATTATGGAAAATCCATCTTGCCTCTGATAATATTCTTTTATCTATAGCCTACATTGTCTGCTATTGACATAGACACTTCATTTTTCTTTTGAATAGTGCTTGCATGTTATATCTATTTCTATTCTTTTACTTTTAATCTGTCAATGTCATAGTACTTTAAGTTAATTTATAAACAGCATATATTTTGGTCTTGAATTTTCAACCATTATGACAATCTGCAACTTAATTGGAGTGTTTATATTATTCATATTTAAAATAATTTTCAATATGATTGTGTTGAAATTTACTATATTACTATTTGTTTTATTCTTGTCCAATTTGTCTTTTCTTTTACTTTTCTTTTTTTCCTGACTTCTTTTTGATTGAATATTTGGTGGGGGGGGTATTATATTTGGTTATTTCATCTCCTCTGTTGTCTTTTTAGTTTTATTTTAAAGATTTACCATATGCCTTTTTAAATAAAATCATAGTCACTTCATTTAACGAAAGAGATGACAGTATACTCCTTGCTCCCTCCTCCCACCCTTTGTGCTGTTGTTATCATAAAATTTCCTTCTACATATGTTATAAACCCACAAAATATTGTTTTTGCCTTAAACAGTGAATTACCTTTGAAGGAATTTTAAAAATGAGGAAAAAAATCACTTATATTTATCCATATATTTACCATTTCTTGCAGTCCTCATTTCTTTGTATTGCTCCAAGTTTCCATCTGATTTAATTTTATTTCTTCCTAAATAACTTCCTTTAAATTTTCTTATTTTGCAGGTTTTCTGGTGACAAATTCTCTCCTTTTTCGTTTTCTGAAAACTGTCTTTGTTTTTGAGGGATATCTTCACTGTGTATAAAATTCTAGTTTGACAGTACGCTTTTAATTTCAGCACTGTAATATGTCACGTCATTGTGTTTTGCCTTGTATAGTGTTTAAAAGATAAATTTGAGGTCATTATTCTCCTTTTTCTTCTAAAAGTAATTTGTCTTTTTTCTCTTACAACTTTAAAATTTTTTCTCTTTTTCACTAGTTTTCAACAAACTATGTGCTTTCGTGTTATTTTCTTTTTGTTCATCCTGCTTAGGTTTTTTGGGAACTTCTTGCATATGTAAGTCTATAACTGTCATAAAATTTTGAAAAAAAATGGCTATTTCCTCAAATATTGTTTTCTGTTCACTTTTATTTTCAGGGACTTCAATTACACTTATATTTCTTTTGGGTCACTGAGACACTGATACTTCATTTCTTTCTTACTATTTTTCTTTTCTTTCTGTGTTTCATTTTAGATAGTTTCTATTGTTATGTCTTCAAGTTCATTGAATATAATGTACCTAATCTTCTATTTTACCATTCAATGAATTTTTTACTCAGATATTGGACTTTTCAACTGTAGAAGTTCCTTTTATTATCTTTCATTTTTCTTCGCATATGTTTCTGTATTTTTAAATAGTTGAATATATTTACAATAGCTATTTAATTATCATTGTCTGCTAATTCATCATTTCTGTCATTCCTAGATCTGTTTGTATTGCTTGATTTTTTCCTGATTATGGATCAAGTTTTCCTGCTTTTTTGTGTGTCTAATCTTTTTATGTTATTGGGTGTTTGGATTTGTTGCCTTTGCTTTATCAAATATTGCTCTTTGTCCTGGAAGGCAATTAAGTTACTTGTGGATAAGTTTGGTCTTTTAAAATCTTGTTTTTTCAACTTTGATAGCATAGGTTTAGAGTAGTATTTATGCTGCAGTTAGTTTAGTCCTACTGTAAATGTGTATCTCTCCTGGAGTCTCTACTGAATGCCCCAACAGTTAAGACAGTGTCTGTTCTCTGGTTGATCCGAATTCAAATGTCTTCTTGCCGTTTGTGAACTCTGGAAACTATTCAGTTTATAGTTTTAGTAATTTATTATCCAGCCATGTGAAGTTTCACCCAAAACTGTTTAGGAAATAATTTTGTGTATCTTAGTCTCATGGGGAGCAGCCAGATGCTGCAAGTCAATGGACCTGGAAGAGGAAGGAGAAGATGCCCTCATGTGTGTTGTCATGTGACAAAAAAGCCAAAGACCAAGGATCATTGACAGCCAGTCCTAGCATGCCCCAGACTTCTGGGAGAGAGCATTACCTTGCTGACACCTCACTTTTGAACTTCTCCTAACCTCAAAACCACGAGCCAGTAAATTTCTGTTGTTTAAGCCAATCCATAGTATTGTATTTGTTTTAGCAGCTGGGAAGCTAAAACACCACCTTATGTACTTTAGGCTTTACCCTGAAAGCAGTGCACGTTACATGATCTAATTTGCATTATAGGAAATCCACTCTGATATCAGTGTGAAAAATTCATTTGAGGGGCTTGAGAGTAGTCAGAAGGTTATTGCAATAAATCAGGGGCAAGAAAGTAATGGACACCCTGAGTGACATAACCTCTGTGGAGATGCAGAGGAGAGGACTGATTTAAGAGAAATTCAGGATCTAAAATCAATGGGCACCGAATGGTTGATAGATGTTGAAGGAGAGGGAGATGGAGAAGTACAAGATGACTTCCAGGCTTTTAGTTTGGGTGATGAGACAGATGGTCATGGCACCAGGTGCGATAGATATCACAGGAGAGCTAGTTTAAGGAAACAGATGGTAAACTCAGTATTGAAGGCACTGCGTTTGCACTGTTTGTAGGAATTCTAAGTGGATATATGAATCTGGAGCTCTGAGGAGAGATTCGAGTAGGGTCTTTAAAATAAGAAACGTTATCAGTGAAGATATGTCAGAATAAGCCATGGGTTCTGAACCTTTTTTGTTCCAAGGATCCCTTTGCCAGTCAGGTGAAAACCATGGACTCCTTCCTAAGTCCACACTATACTGTGTATTATTTAATAAATCTATCACACCCGCCACACCAACATGTCCCCACAAGAGTAATGTTTTTTTGAGCTTCAGTTCATGCTCATGGACCCCTTGTTAAGAACCCCTGGATTAGATTGTTTATCTAAGGCAGAGTTTCTCAAAATTTTGTGGTCATGGGACACCTGTAGCAGATTCACCTGCAGTGCTGACTAAATTAGCAAATTCCTGGCTGCCAGTGGGCTCAAGAATCTGCCTTAGCAAGCCTCCCACTTGATGCCTAGGCCCATTTGGTTTTAAAATCCAAGATTGAAAAAGTAAGAATAAATTGGATATTGCGTAAAAAGTCTTCCTTCTAGTGGTGTTTTCTCACATACAAAAGGTGTTTGCAGCCTTGAAAAAAGGTCAAGCTGGAAGATGTCTGGTGTTGGACATCAAGTGAGATAACCTCAATTCTGTAGGCTAGGTCAGAATGCATGAGGTCAATGTGAGATTAGTTAAAAGATCTATGAAATTAAATAGAGAAAAATATTTTAGAGTAGAAATAGGTTTTTATCTTCAGCTTCAAGGAAGAGACACTTTGTAGGAGGTGATAATTATATAAGAAGTGATAGGAAGAGGTGCCAAAATGGCTGGGAATTTTAAATATTAGGATGGTTTATGTAAGAAGGCAGCAATGAAACTATTTTTCCTAATAAGACATGGTAATATGGAGGCATGAGAACACAAGAACTGGCCATCTGGGTTAAACCCATTGTTTCATCATCCTGTCTCTCATAGCAGCACAGAGGATGAGTTCCTGGACTCCATGATGTCCTTCTTGAGGTTGACCCACAGGATTAGAACTGCTCCTTCTTTTTTTTTTTTAATATGTTTTTTATTTTTTCTAAAAGATGCTTAGATTACATAACATGTTACACAAAAAAATGTAAGGGGTTCCCATATGCCCCACTCTCCAGACCTCCCACTTCCCCCCATATTAACAACTTCTTTCATAGTGTGGTACATTCCTTGCAATTGATGAACACATTTTTGGAGCGTTGCCACTAAGGATGGATTATAGTTTACATTGTAGTTTACACTCTCTCCCACTCAATTCTGTAGGTTATGTCAGGATATATAATGGCCTGTATCTGTTGTTTCAATGTTATTCATGTCAGTTCCAAGTCCTGAAATTGCCCCCATATCACACCTCTTTTTCCCTCTCCCTGCCTTCAGCCCTTCTGGTGGCCATTGTCTCCATATCAATGATATAATTTCTTCCATTGCTAGAATCACAATAAGTCTATAGTAGAATACCAGTAACTCCATCTAGTCCATATTTTATTCCCCAATCCTGAGGATTCTGGGATGGTGCTGCCCACTTCACTTCAATGTGAGAGGGGGCTTCGATCCCATATGGCTGATGGATGGGACTCTCTTGCTTGCACTTGTAGACTCTCTCGGTTCCTTGGGATGGTAGAACCGCTCCTTCTTAATTCTGGCTGTCGCTAATATTCATTGTGACTCTGTCTTCTGTCTATTTAAATAAAGCTTGGCAGAAAAAGATGTTAAACTGAAATGGTAGTGTGCTGTTGCACATACATGTTGATGATATTTTTGAAGTTTAAAGAAAGAAATTATAGTTTACAGACAGCCTAATGTTAACTATTGATTTCCCCTTGGAATATTTTGGGGTATTTCAGAAAGATGGAGACCATGTTTAGCACATGGAAAATAATTAAAAAGCATTTAAATAAAAAGATATGAAGCTGTGGTTAGCTTTCAGTGTCTATGTGAGTTATAAGAGATTTTGAAAATATTAACAATAACTCCCATTATTGAACATGCTCAGTGCTCAGTTTTATGTTTTAGATATACTTATTCATTTAATCCTCTCAAAAGCTTTACCTTAGGTAGATACTATCATGATCCCCATTTAGCAGATGAGAAAACTGAGGCACAGAGGTCACCCCAGGTCTGGGATTCAAACCCAGGGATGTGGTTATAGAAACCTCTACATTATAATTGTGAAGACAGTGAAGACTAGAAACAAAGCGGGATCACAGAAAAAGAATAAAGTTAAAGAACTGAAAAGGTGCTTTAAACAAAACATTTTTCTTCAATGGGAAATTTCACAAATAATAGGGGTGAAAAGATAAATTAGAATAATGTGTATCTTATATTAAAAATAAAAAGGCTTCCATGTAGCTGACCTTTAAGTTTCCTTCCCAGAATTCAATCATCTGATGATACTAATAGCCCAAATGTGAACTGAATTTTATGTTCTATGAATACTCTGACATACATTATCTTTTATGATCAACCACTGAAGATTTACCTGTAGATTTATACATGGCAAAGAATGCAAAATGTGGTCAACTATTGAGAACAAAAGATGGATGTCAAGCTCGCCTCAAAATAAAAACAAAAAATGAGACTGGTGATGTTTCTCATAAAATGCAAATCAGAAATGCATGGTGAAGACATTTGGGTCCCTTTAAGCTATTTCTGAGAGCAGAAGAAATTAAGGATTTATCCAGAAATCATCATCTGGGTGGTTGAAAGCTATTGAAAATGGGTAGTTTCTGGAACAGATGGGCTTACTGCCAGGTGCTATGAAGTTTCCCCGGAGAGCTAAATCCGTCTTTGTTAAGGCTTTTAATGAAATTTGGGAAAAGGGAAAAGTGACAAAGTCTGCAATAAAATCAGTATTGCCCACTTTATTTGAGAAACAACTAGAGGCCCTTTCACTACATTGGATTTAGACAAAACATTTGCAAGCATTGATGGCCCCCAAACCAGGAAGGCTGGCTCGCAGAGTGCAGTGCAGGGCCAGCGTAGCAGTATACAAACTGGGGAAGGCAGGCTGTTTGGAGACCTTCTCCGGAGAATGAGGGAAGTTGCCCAAGGGAGTTGGGCTTGCCATGTGGCCCCAGAAGTGAAGGCCCTTCCCAGGAGCAGACTTGACTTGGGGGTGCTGCAGCAAAGGGGGCAGGATGTGTCTGTATTTGTGATTGTGGGTGCCCTGGCTCTGGACATGGGGATTTAGGAGAGGAAATTGACATCTCCAGTGCATTGGCATGAACTCCCAATAATCACAAAGGAAGGCATCATATTAGACACCATGTGGGTAGTCACATGCAATAGAAACAAAAGTGGCGTCACTCTTACAGGCAAGAGAGATGGACAGTCGCAGTCAATCAAATTCAACATAGAGTAATTTGGGGAGATACGTGGTAAACAATATTGGAAGACATCAAAGTATACAAAAGACCCATAAAATAGCTAATACATACCGATATTGGCTAACTCAATTGATAAGAGAGATGAAAGAATGATGAAAAGAAAAGAGAACCTGAAAATTTGGAAAATAATCCTAGACTAGAGTTTATGTGGTCAAACAGTTTTTTGCATGTATGATACCAATTCAATATGTGACTTCTGTGCTGAAGAGTTTACAAATTTGTTTTTATGGCAGTAGGGCTAATGCAATTAAAGACAGCTGATATCCATATTTCCCAAGGATTGAAGATGTTTTTCTTTGGAGTAATGTCTTTTAAAAAAAATGTTTTTTAATAAGGAGATCGGAGAAAGATATTTAGGAAAATTTTAATCCATGGGGTCGGGTGATGTTAGCAACTTCCTTTGCGTGTCACTCTCAGTGCCTGATGCAGTGTCATGGATAGATAGGTAGGTCACAAATGCCTGTCAAATAAATGACTATTTGAATGAGAAATATATCAACTGTTAATGCAGGAAACACAAGAAAGTTTTAGCATATTTTATTTTTGTGTTAAAAATCTGCAGAAAAGATGAGAAAGATGAGAATTAAGATGTTAAAGTATATTTATGTTGTTTTAAAAATGAAAACAGAAAATTTTGGATAAGTAGAATTATCAGTATAGCAATTCAGTAAAGAAATACATTGAAATGAATTTATGTAAAGCCTAAAAGCCTAATCATGTGATTTTAAATTTGGTTATATTTTAAATCTGAGAATATTTCTAAAAACATATAACCTCAAATAGTTCCCATTTCCACACAAATTGGAAGTTTGGGCTAATTATGCAGCCGAGGAAGCCCCATCAGTTCCAGCTCCAGCTCCACCCAGCTCCAGCTGTAATAAGCTGCTCTCAGCAGTCTATGTGAACCATTGTGAATCTGGCTTGTACTGTTAGTACCTCCTTTATTAAGAGGTGAGATAGTTGGGAAAGGATCAGGGACAGTGTTGGTGAATTAAAAAATAGTCTCCTATCCCCTTGTCTTGATGTCCATACTAGCTCTAGGCTCTTGGCTTCCTACTTGTCCCTTACTATGGAGGCCAGTCTGCCCCAAGGCTGCTTCTCCTATATCTGTGGGAATTTTGTCCCATGCTTCTTCAGCTCTGAACACTGCCCCCCTCAAATCAACTCTGTTAGGTCATTTCCATGGGTAGACCCAGCTTCCAGGATCTCTTACCCTGACTTGTATAGATGCCCCAGTCTCTGACTGGTACTTCTTGGAAGTCCCACTATTCCCATCTTGACCACCCCACTCCTTCAGATGGATGCCAACTTAACTCATGGTGGATTTTTCATGGACAGCCAGCCCATCTCTCCTCCTGGTATCTCTGTGCTCCCTCCCATACCTCTGGAGTTCCTAGCAATCCATATGTCAGTGCTTATGTGTAGCTTTGGGCCACCTTCTAAATGAGAATCATACTTAATTTAATTCTTTAGGGGAAAAAAAACCTTTTCACTAAATTTCCTGAACAATGGTGCAGACATTGTGGGTAATACCCAGTTGATAAACATCAAAATAAATAGTGAACAGTCTCTAAGTGGGAAAACAGTGTGAAGATAAACTACCTTCAGTTTTTCACATTTGAAGTAGGGTAGTGTTTGGGTTTTATCTCTAAAGCAAATACCATACAGTGGATTAGCTTGAACAATGAGACTTTATTGGCTCATAGTTGTGAGTATAGGTGAAGTCCAAAATCAAGGCAATGCTTTCTCCCAGAAGACTATGGAGTTCTGGGATGGGCTGTCAGGGGTCATTGGTCCCTGGCTTTTCTGTTGCATGGCAATGCACATGGCAGCCTCTCCTGGCTTCTCCCATCTTTTCTGGGTTCCATTGACATTCAACTTCTAGCTGTTCCCTCTGGCCTGCCTCTCTCTCTGACCTTCTTCTAGGTCTTCCTTCAGTAATAGGACTAAAACCATCCTGACTCAGCTCGGTCACACCTTAATGGAAGTGACCTAATCAGAAAGTCCCATTTTTAAGAGTTCATACCTACAGGAATGGAACAAATTTAAGAACATGTTTTTGTGCAGAACATAGCTCCAAACCACCACAGGTAGCTAGTAGGAAATGAGTGCCAAGGCAACTACTTACAGATATCAATGAATTTTTTTCTAGGAAAAAAAAAAGGTCTTTTGTTAAGAAATACATTCTGGAAAATATATTCTTTCATACCTTCCAATCTGGCTCAAATAAATATGAAAGGGTAGTATTGACAGAAGGAGAATATATAAAACTTAAATAGGGAAATGTATTAAGTATTAACGATATAAAATGTATTTAGTTGGAAGGTTTATAAAAGTAAATTGATATGTTTATATAAGCATGAGAATATTCTGTATATTGTATTAGGAGAACAGAATGTACCAAATATGTAGATTTAGAAGAATATGTGTGGTCCAGTGAGGTAGATGAAGACAGGCTAGATAAAAAGAAAGAGCATGAAGAGTCTGTGTTCTTTGGATCACAACATTTAAGGGAGTCAAGAACTTAGTTTGAGTTAGGCCAAGTGGATAGACATCTCAATTAAAAATATAGAGTCATTTCTTCTTGCCACAGGGAATACAGTTCCCTCCTCAGACTAATGATTTATAATGAGCAGGGCCATCTGCAAATGAACTAAGCAGTAGGAACAAAGCAACAATCCTGCAGGATTCTACTTTGGAGATGGGATTTAGGGTAAAATTTGGAAGGGGTTTGAGAAGATTTGGGAAGGGTAAAATATGGGAAGGGTTTGAGTTGAAAATAAAGAAGCTGTTTCTACTCAAGAGCATCTTGGGCATGGTAACTGAGTGTTATTTATCTTGACATTGACCAGTGTTGGTGATTCCTGGCTTGCCTGACACTGTCACTGAATGGAAGGGGATCCAAAGGAATTTAAGAAGATTGTGGGTATTAGGCCAATACTGTATGTTATTTTAGAGAGGAAGATATCTCTAAAGAAGGATTTGTGGCTTTCATGAGATCACGTGGCTACACAGGAAGCCTTGCAATGAAATCATATTTTAAAAAAGGCTTCTTTGAGAAGTGGAAGGAACAACCAGAACATGTGAGAATACTTTCAGGAGAGCTAGCGGAGGTCTGAGTAAATGAAATAGGATAGAAAGGTATATAGTTTATGTTCAGTCAATAGGATGGGCAAAGTCCAGTTGCTTGGGAAAGATGGTGAGATGCCATCCGATAACAAAGATAAGTGAGAGACACTTGTTTCTGTCTTCAACAAGAAGAATGATTATAAAACTCATTTGTTCTATACTTTCATCAAAAGATGGGAAGCAAAGCTCAAGGTAAGTAGAAATATTAAGAGCACGGGAGGATTCCAGATGACTTTAGTCTTAAGGATTCAGTGTCACTATCAGGAGTCTTTGAACCCTCTGCCTCTGCAGAATGAAAGCAGAGCCAGGAGACTGGTGATGAACAAATGCTCTACTAGCTTTGGAAATGGGAAATTCTGCAAACTACACAGTGGTAAATCTGATTTCATTCCAGGGATAGCTTCTAAAATAGAATATTAAGCAGATGGTTTGTGAGCAAAGAGGAGAGGAAGCAGTGACTCACTATGAAAAGTGATGCCAAACTCATAATCATCCTCTTTTTTGATTATACTCCTAGATTAGTGAAACAGGAAAAATTAGGGGAAACCTTTAAGAAAGACTGCCTTGATTTCAAAAGAGCTTTTGCCAAAGACTCTCATGATACCCTGGTACACACAATAAAAGAATATTAGCTGGGCATTGGGACAATTAGGTGAAATTGTGACTGAACAGAAACTTCCAAAGAGTGTTGATTAATAGGTTGATGTCAACTTGAGGAAATACTGAAGAGAAATGTCACATTGTTTGGTTCTTGGCTGGCTTCAACATTTCATCAATTGCTTGGATAAGTACATAAAAGACCATATGAAATTTTCAGGTGATACAAAGCTGAGCAAAGAAAAGAGCTAATATGACAGATGCAAGAATTGAGGTTCAAAATTCTCTTGACAGCTAGAACACTAGGCAGAAACCAATAAGATCAAATTTAACAGGGACAAATGTAAAATCCTATACTTAGAACTTCATAGATACAGAATGTCAATTACCTGCCTGATTTTCTGACCCCTCTGCCTCAAACTCTGGCTGCATAATCCCATGTATGTCTGTTGTGTTACTCTACTGGCATGCTCCTTGAATTTCCCTGGCCTTAGGTAGTGTGGCAGTCTGAGATTATTTATGAATTCCAATCTGGGTGTGATACCCTTTGATTGTATTAGATTCAGCTGAGATGCCTTTGATTAAACTATGTTAAGATTAGGGCTTTGATTCCAACATGACACTAGGATAACTTAGTTTGAGTTGGTGCCCCCTTTGTGGGCTATATATATGGACACTCACTCAAGGAGAACACAAAAGTAGATACACAGAGGAAATGAGAGAGTTCCATAGACACAGAAGAGGAGAGAACTTGTCAGCTTTGATCCTGCAGCCTTGGGAAGAGAGAGGAGACATTTGCCTGATAGTTTACAGGTGACTTTGTGAAGAGACCCGAGCAGCTGAGCCCAGAAACAAACGAGCTCTCCAGCCTACAGCTGAGATCAGAAGAAGCTGGGATCATGGAGCCTTAAGAGGAAAGAGGAAGGTTGAACCCTCGCAGACATCACCTGCCATCTTGCTTCAACAATCTTGTGGCAAAAGATTTTAGTGAGAAACTACCTCTTACAGTACCTTGAGTTGGAATCTTTAGGGCCTTGTAACTGTAAGCTTCTACCCCAAATAAATACCCTTTATAAAAGCCAACAGGGTTCTGGTACTTTGCATCAGCAACAGGTAGGAATATAAGAAATCTTCTATCAGCATTTTTAGCCGTGCTTTTGGACTAGCCCTGCGGTTACTGTGATCGCCCTTGTACCCAATGTCCTCAATAACTGAGACCCTCCCTGTTACCCCAGATTCCTTGGCTCTTGTCCCCAGTTTGTCTTTGACTGTGTTCCTGAATCTGTTTCTCAACACTTGCCCGTTGAGATCTTTGTGACATTTGATGGTATCAGTTAATCCCTTGTATGGGTCCTGCTTCAATAAATAACCTTGGTCTTGGGTTCTGTTTGGGCCGTTGTTTGCAGTAGGTAACCTGTAAGGTTGATATAAGATGTGTGTGTTCCTCAAACTCTTTTTTCCCCAAGGATTAGCTAAAGATGTAGATTTAGGCCCAAGGCATGCAAGTGATCCACTAGTTTGAAACTGATGCCACGGAATATGACTATGATCTCTGAGGAAGCAGGTGTATAGTAAAAGAAGAAGAGTCTAAGGATTGAAGTCTGAGTGAAGCCAACAGAAGTGGGGCTGGAATAAGGGGAGCTTGCAAAGGAAACAGGGAAGAAGACAGTCAGAATGATGGGAGGTAAACCAAGAGAGTTAATATCATCAAAGCCAAAGAGAAGGACAATTTTCAGGAGAAGGGATTGATAAACACTGCTAAATGCTGCTAAGATGTCAAACAGATAAAAGACCTAAAATGCTTCAAGTGGATTGAGCAAGAGCAAGATCACCAATGGCATTGACAAATGTACTTTCTGGGGGAGAGATGCAGGAAGAGCCTGATTGCCAAAGATTGAGAAGGAAAAGATTTGAAGAAACGGAGACAGTGAGGATTGGCTACCCATTTGAAAAAGGGAAGGAGAATGATAGGGTAGTAGTTTCAAAGGGATAAAAGTTTAGATGAGGGAAGGGGACATATAGATGAGTGCTGTTGCTTCTATATGCTGGAGGGAAAGTGCCAGTAGAGAGAGGGAAATGGAAGATTCAGGTAGAAATGTGTTTTGATGGAGGAAGGTCCCTGAAAATCCACCCATATTTCCTCCCTCTGCTTCCTTTCTCTTCCTTTCCTTTTCTTATCCCCTCACATCCTTTCTTCCTCTCTCAGTTCTTCTATTTCTCTCTCCCTCCCTGTTTCATTGGATGTCAGGGAGCATGCTTTATGTTTTTATATTTCTGCACCACACATGCCCACACTGACCACACCACACTTCTCACAGTCTGTTGCCTTGACTGGCCAGGAAAAGTCACGCCCAAGTGGAGGCATAAGCTAACATTGAACAGGGGACACTCAAAAAAAAAAAAAAAAATGCTAGTAACATAATTATAGTGGTGCAGCCACCGTACTCTGTATAAGACACTAACAAAATTATTTTAAGGGATATGTGGCTTAACTAGGGAGTTCCTGAAGCAAAGATAATGACCATATGAAGGTTCTACAAAGCATGTCAAATGAGGAAACTTCGGAGGAGCTGGGGGAATATTTACCTTCAAAAGGCAGCACTAGAATGAAGGAGAAAGATAGAACAGACTTGTTCCATGTTTTTCGGTGCAAAATATAGGAAAGGCATATAGGTTACATGTAATTGAATTTAGATTGACACTTGCCTCAAGAGTTCTCTGAATTGTGACCTCTTTATTGCTAAAGGAGAAACCAACTGACCTTGCATTAGGGAGGAGATGGCTTCCTCATAGTCACAAGATTGCTTTTCAATTCTTGCCTAAAAATTCCCAGCAAAAGTTTTGATTTTACTCTTGTTGGATAGCCTAGTTTACCTGTCCATCCTCAAAACGGCCAGGGAAGGGGCGGATGTGGCTCAAATGGTTGGGTGTCTGTTTCCCATATGAAGGGAGCTGGGCTTGATCCCTGGGACCTCCCGGTAGGATGAGGAAAAATATAGAAGGTGAGCGGGCGGGTGAGCCCCCAGGCCCTGCCGAACCATGCAGCAAGATGGTGATGTAGCAGGGGAGAGCCAAGACGAGATGCGCCAAAAAAACAGGAACTGAGGTGGCACAGGTGGCAGAATGCCTCTCTCCCACATTGGAGCTTCCCAAGATCGAAACCTGAAGAGGACAGGAGGAAAGGGATGGGAGGAGAGGGCAGGAAACAGTCATGGAGAGTTGCCCAGTGAATGGACACAAAAACAGCAAAAAAAAACCCCCCAAAACCCACAACCCCAAAAATGGAGGGGCGGGGGTTAAAATGGATAAAAAGTAAGTAAATAAATAAATCTTTAGGGAAAAAATAAAAAACCAGCCAGGGGAATGGAATGATCTAATTAGCAAGGTCATGAGTGGTTCAGTCACATGTTCTATCCCTGGCTTCAGCTTCATCCAAATCATGAGGAACCCCAAATCAGGTGGCTTTGGGAAAGGAAGGATGGCAACCAGCAATCATATATTGCAACAATATTCTCTGGGACACTGTCCTAATCTTGAAGGAGTGTTCATGTTGAAGGTTCAGAAGAAGGAGAAAGAATCAAGCAATTGCTCTTTTTAAACACCTTAATTTTTGTTCCCCTGAACATTGGCTGGTAAAATTGCTCTCTCAACATTCCTTGCCACCACTGTTTTCACTTTCTGCTTCTCCTTGCAGTTCACCTCTTCTTTTCTCCACCTCCCCTTCTCAGAACCCAAAACAGTGTTTAGAATGAAATGAGACAGGGCAGAGAGGTGTATGAAAAGAAGCCATCCCACTTTTACCCATTTCCCCACTTTTTCCCCTCCACACTCCTAAACACCTGGGTCCCCAAGTTTTGTTAATAAAGAAATAAGAATATTTTTAAGTGGGTGTTTTAGTTTGTCAAAGGGCTGCCGATTCAAAACACCAAAAATCGGTTGGCTTTTATAAAGGAGATTTATTTGAAGTAAAAGCTTATAGTTCCCAGGCTGTGAAAAGTCCAAACCGAGGCACCACCAGAGATCCTTTTTCACCAAAGTCAGCTACTGTTGATCTTGGGGTGCTGCCACGCGGTGAAGCAAGAAGGCCGCTGATCTCTGCCCAGGTTTCAGCCTTCCCCTCAGGGCTCACCCTTTCCTCTTGGGCTGCTCCATGGGCCCAGCCTCTTAGCACTATGTGCTTAAGTGTAGTCCTCTGTCTCCTGGCATAGGGCTTGTTTCTTTCCAGGCCTCCTAGTATATTCAGCCCCTCAGTTGAATATAATGCAATCAAAGGGTATCACACCCAGAGGAATAGATTAGTTTATAAACATAATCTTTCTCTTTTTGGGATTCATAAAATAATCCCAAACTGTCACAGTGGGCTTTATGGAATCTGTGCCATTTCTTTACTGTCAGTGGGGATGCTATTTTGCTTTGTTACTAACTTTGAGCCTGGATTCCCTCTTAGCCCAGGGCCTGATGTTCAATTGCATTTCTGTCTGCTTCAGTCATTCATCATATTTATTCTTTTCTCTACGAATTTGCAGTCATTGATAACCACCACGGGGAATGCAGTTCAGGCCACAGGCCGTGGTCCCAGCAGTACCCACATCAGGAAGAGAACTGCAGTTAGCTTTCCACCAAGCTGTGATGGCAGAAGCGGCAGGAGAAAAGAGCCAAGAACCTTTATGGGTGTCACCTTTTAGTTTTGCCAGCCCCTCCCTGTTAATCTGATGGAGCAGTCAACCAAGTCTCTGTATATTGACCACTCTGTGTCTGTAGGCTAGGCCTGTGGAAGCAAGCACTTGGCCAGTAAGTTCTGAAAGTCTTTGTACTCTACCCAGTCCGTCTGAGCCTCTCCAGTGTGGCTCAGTGAACTCTAAGCTGGGCCCCAGAGGAACGAGAACTGCTGAAACATTCCAGGTGAGGCAGAGAATCCGATTGCACTGATGAGTAATCTGGTCATTTCTCTTTTTGCTGGGGGAAGAAAGCCAGTTCTTCAGTTTACTTCCCCAATTGACACTCACAGCTCTGCCGCCCTCACGATCCTTGGGGTAAGTGTTGCAAAATCCATTGTTAAGTTCTGCAAATGTTTGAGCTTGAAGAAATTGCTTTCTAATTTTTTTTGAAACAAGGACTTTGGCAAAAACCCTCTCTACTGGGCCACATGCCACAAGCAAGTATTTCTGTGAGAAAAATAGTTGAAATTAGGTATAATTTCCATGGATAAATGACTCAGCTGGTGTCTTATTCATGCACATATTAGCTTGCTGGATTTTACACTTCCCCTTGCCCTCACCAAATTGACCAAGAATCATCTGGTGTCATTTTCTGATTTCACTGTTTCAAACTCCATCAGTCATTAGCAGTTAGGAGTTTCCAAAAGCATCAATTTATTGAAATTAGTTTTAGTTAAAGCACATTTAGTAGAAAAATCTAAGAGGCACTGGGTGGACTATGGGGCTGTGATTACAATGGAGAAACTATACCCCTTGCAACAGCTCTCAGTTTGCCTTTTGAAACGCTTAAGACGACATCATATAAAGAAATGACTTGCTATTTGCCCCTCTTCACCAGCTTACTCCAAAGGTTCCAAAGGATTTGTTAGTGCAACAGCAATTTCAGCATTAAAACACCATGCAGAGAATCAAGGTAGCTGAGCAAAGCCACGCTGTAAGCCTCAGAGCAGCCACATTGAGTTTGAAAAACAAAACAAACGAAACAGATCGCCGTAACCTAAAAGTTCTAGCCAAGGAGTAAAAGCTATTGAAAAGGTGTCTTGGGCGTGTGTCCTTAGCCCCTTCTACACTTTGTGGATCGTATGGTCACACATGTAAATGCGCAGAAACTACAGGGACCTGAGTCTGCTTGAAGCTGGTGCATGTGGGGCTCCATTACTGGGGCCACCCCCGTTTCTCACCCCTGATCCATGTTCCCAGACGTTGTTTCTGACTTACCAAAAGAGAAAAGCAACTGCCCAAGGGACACATAATCACCATGATTGCACTTATTTGTCAATCTGTAATTCTTTTGTGTGTGTTTTTGCTGGTGGAAATTTGGGGGTTTGTAACAAACTCTCCAGTATGTGATATTTAATTCCTGTACCTTCTTTCCCTATCAATGCAATTTAGAGTAACTCCCCAAGGTTCGAACATCAATAGGAATCCCAGCGTCTTGTCTATGGGTATTTACTAATATAATAGTTATCCATTTATGCTTTCGTTAACATCAACTAAAAGTTACACATATAGAATGTAACTTCCAAACTTAATGTATTATATTCTTTACAAAAATTTAACTAAGTAAATAGACAATTTGGGCTCTTCACTTTATTTCTGTTGATTAACAGCATCCCCTCTGTCCTCTTTACCTTTTACGTGAATTGTGTAAATTACAACCCCACCCATGCCAGAATCACTCGAACATTTCTTTCCTTGCATCTATTTTCGGCTCCATCTCTGGTTTCCAACTTTTGGAGGCATCATCTTTGGTTGTCCACTCCATTTTGCTTGGAGGATACATATTTCCTACTTCATTTTTCTTTCATTAGGAGGATTAAGCTTTTTGTTTGTTTTTCTTGCCCAGATCGTTCATCAGGCACTGAATTAGATTTAATTCTAAAAGACAAATTCTGGAGGGTAGGGGTAGGAGGTAGGAGGATGCTTTTAAAAATAACTGCAAAGACATGTTACATAAATTCCAAAATAATGAACAGCTAAGAAGAACCATTGGTGGCTGTTAAAAATCATAAAGTTATTTTATTTAAGTTAAACAGAATAAACTCTGTCCAAAAGGTAAGTAATCAAACATCTCTTTTCTGCATTTCAGATTGTTCAGAATAAAGATTGTTATGCCTATATAGCTTATAAATGCCCTTAATGGGTTTGGTTTAACATGTTTAGGTCAAGGCAGCGAGGAGTTTATATATGCAGTACTATAGGCTCATTAAAAATCTGTTTATTTTTCATTAGATTTTCATAATGACTAACGATTCTCTGGGCATTGGCAGAACCCAACCATTGGTCAGTGAAAGATGCCAAGATCTGCAGGACTTCTCATGAGAACCATTTACCTTTTCATTGTAACTAAAGAATACATTAATGTTGGCAGCAGGGAAATTCACTTAGGAAATTCATGAGTTATGCTATTATTTTAATGTAAAGCATAATAAATTAATTTTTGGCTAAGGGATTTGGACATAATTGACCTATGCATAACAATTCAAACTTTTTTTTTACATAAAAGCCTCTGAATTTCAGGATCCTAGATTTTAATTCATGATAAAATTCTTTTAATATTCCATATGGCAACACATCAGAATAGAAGGACTTACATTAGGAAATAATTAACTTTCATAGGAAAGGCATGACATTCATTAATTTTAAAAGTCTTCTGTGCTACCCGAGCAGCTGTTGATTGATTTTACCTACAACTTGGGATGTGTTGGGTTATGACTGGTATGCAATAAATTTGGACCAGGCTGAATTTCCATATGCAGAATAAACTGAAAATTTTGGACTAGAAATTTCTTCTCAGCAACAAAAATGAAAGATTACCCATTCATGTTACAGCAATTAAGATATTCATTTGCTACAAACCTCCAATTCCACCTCCACCCATTTCCTGTCTTGAAGAAAAAAGTTCCATGTTGGAGGCAGTGAAAGTTGGTGTTTGTAATATTAGCGGTTTGTAGAATTAGCATTTCTTGGTTTATGGAGCTTACTGTATGCCCACCTGCAGTTGGTCACTTTTCTACTCAGCACTTTTCTGATTAAGAGGGTCTGCTGTTTGAAATATCCACAGTGGCTGACAGTGCCATCATAGCCATTACTGGAGTGTGTGGGCACAGACAGACCAGATGGGGTGACATCCAGCATCCATGGATGTCAGTTCATAGCATCTTTGCTTCAGCTACCTTGTTTCCATGGTCTTAAGCCATAGAGACTAAAGTGCTGGGTTGGAGTTTACCTGCACCGTAACCTTTATTTGGGGCTCTTATTTGTCTTTTGATTTAACATCTATCTGAAGGAGAATGAAACCCAAGGGAGGTTCTTGGTAGTTGTCAACCATCTGCAGGTTTAGTGAAATCAGTCAACATCTCTAGCATATAGTTACCTAAAACACATGACTCTATGTTTCTGAAACTGCTCCACTTGTCTTCCTGCACCAAGTCCACACTCATCCTAAATTTTAAATGCATGCAATATTCTATCAATACAGTTCAGGGTGTGTTTGAATAAAATATCTCCCACGTGTTTCTGAAAACACTTAACTCCCCTGTCGATTAGACCTTTTTGATGCAAGCAACCAGAAGATACTCTGGCTAAAGTCAGCAAAAAGTAATTTATAGGAAAACTGGGGAGGGAGAGCTCACAAGATTAAAAACAGAATACCCTAAAGGACCAGATAAAGAAAAAAGAAGAAATAGGCAGATTTAAAGTATCTTGGTAGGAGGAACTGTTTGAGTTGTGTAAGGCTTTGCATGTTTGGGGGTTTTCCCATCACTTTGGCTTTAGATTCTAGTTCTAGGAAGAGATTGGGTCATGTACTGATACTGGGTCATTTGGTCACTCCTTGGCCAGAGAGGGCAAGGCACTTTGAGTAACAGTTTCATCCAACGATATTCAATGAGGAAGACCCATTTCCCAAAAGATAATCAGAATATATGATCCAAGAGGAGGTAGTGAAAAAGATTGGCAGTCAAAAGGCAACAAACAGCCACCACAAACTTCCTTTAATATTCTTTTATCATGGAAGAGTTGTATTTGAACATCACATTTTTAGTGTGTGCCCACTTTAACCAGGGCACATCATCTATAATGTTCCTAAATGTGCCTTTCCAACTGGCAGCTGGTCCACTCACATTGCCCTACAGATAGAAAATGTCCCTTCTGCCTCATTCTCTCAATGAGTAAGCAGTCAGGCCGCTCTCAGGGACCACTTTGGATGCTTCACTCTGGTCCATCTGGCTCTGTGTTTGTGACAGACTGCTTCTGAAGCACGTTGAGATCTTTTGGCACAATGAAGGACTTGCTTGTGTAAATATTATTACTAATAGTTATTATCAGAAACAAGGAACATCTTGATAGCATGAGAAGAAGAGGAACTAGTTCTGCCTGGGTGCCAAGCAAAACAGCTGTGTGGAGCAGACATGGTGCTCCTAGCTTCCAGATACATTGGAGAAATTCTGGTACCTGTTGTTTGGGTTTTAGCAGTTTCCCAGGGAGAACCCCAAGGGAGGTTCTAGGTGCTGGAACATGAATCCATGTGCTTTAGGACAATGCTGTCACACTGTGCCTGGCGCTGTTATGCCCTTTACAGGTATTATCTCATTTAATCTTCATGGAAATCCCACAAGGCAGGTGGGTTTAGCAAGCTGTGTCAATGATTTCCTTCCTCAGATAGGACGTTTTGAGCACCTTTTGGGCAGGGATTGTGTCTTAGCTATCTTTGTATCTCATTGCCCACAGAAGGTGCTCATGAATGTTTGTTCAATTGAACTGAATAGAGCAGGAGATATGATTAAAATTACAGACTGAAGCCAGATGGTAGACCCTTAATTGATATAGAGTTTGGATTTTCATCATAGTTGTTAGGATGGTTTTGGAAGAGATAAGATGGGCTAGCAACATAGTAGGTTTTTTTTTTTGTTTGTTTTTGTTTGTTTGTTTGTTTTTTAAGATTTTATTTATTTATTCATTTATCCCCCCCTTGCTGCTTGTGCTCGCTGGGTCAGCTAACCGCGCCGTGCGGGCGGGCTTGCCTTCACCAGGAGGCCCCGGGAACCGAACCCAGGGCCTCCCATATGGTAAACGGGAGACCCACTGATTGAGCCACAGCCGCTTCCCAACATAGTAGGTTTTTGAGCACAAAGATAAAGTCCATTTGTCTTGGCTTACAAGCCTCCAGAAGATAAGAATTGCATCTTAAATCTTCAGTTGAGTGGAAATAAGTGCTGACTCTTGCATGACTCCACATTTGACACATTTTATTTAAACAAATCAATTTTATTGATACATATTAATAAAGCATAAAATTTATCCAAAGTGTACAATCAGTGGTATTTGGTATAATCACATAGTTGTGCATTCATCACTTCAATCATTATTAAGCATTTTCATTATATCAATAATAATAATAAACAAAAATACAAACAAGAAAGTTCCTCACCTCTCAGTCTGTTTCCCCTTCTGTACATAGCTGCTATCTCTGGCTATTCTCGCACAAATATTTGTTTATTAATCAGTTTTCCTGAGATATATTCACATACCACATGATCTATCCAAAGTGTATAGTCAATGGCTTTTAGTATAATCACAATGTTGTACATTCATCATCTCAAAAATTTTAGAACAATTTCATTACTCCAGAAAGAAAGATTCCATACCCCTTAGCATTCCTTCCTCAGCCCTACTTAACCACTAATGTAATTTCATCTTTATGAATTCATTTATATTTTATATAGATGGAATCATACAATATGTAGTACTCTGTGTCTGATCTCCTTCACTTAGTATAATTTTTTTTGTCTGATATTAACATTTTGTTATATTAACCTACATTTGTTCAGCTTCAAAGAAAAATAGTCTTATATATACAATTTTGCCCATATTTATATTTCACATAATATATTTATAATTTGTATAATATATTTAGTTCATAATAGAGTAATCATACAGTATTTGTCCTTTTGTGTCTGGCTTGCTTCACTCAACATAATGTCCTCCAGACTCATCCATGTTGCCATATGCTTTATGGCTTCATTTCTTCTTACAGCTGCATAATATTCCATCGTGTGAATAGACCACAGTTTGTTTATCCATTCATCTGTTGATGGACACCTGGGTTGTTTCCAGCTTTGTGAATAACACTGCTGTGAACATCTGTGTGTAGATGTCTGTTCGTGTCACTGCTCTCAGTGCTTCTGGGTATATACCTAGCAAGGGTATTGCCAGGTCCCATGGCAAGTCTATATTCAAATTCCTTAGGAACTGCCAAACAGTCCTCCACAGTGGCTGTGCCATTCTACATTCCCACCCACAATAAATAATCATTCCCATCTCTCCACGTCCTCTCCAACATTTACAGTTTTCCAATTTTTTAATAGAGGCCAGTCTAATAGGTGTGAAATGATATCTCATTGTAGTTTTGATTTGCATTTCCCTAATCGCTAGTGATGCTGAACATTTTTTAATGTGTTGCTTCGCCATTTGTATTTCTTCTTTGGACAGTTGTCTTTTCAAGTCTTTTGCCCATTTTTTAATCAGATAGTTTGTCTTTTTATTGTTGAGTTGGATGATCTCCTTATATATCATGGATATTAAACTCTTATCAGATATGTGATTGCCAAATATTTTCTCCCATTGAGTTGGCTGCCTTTTCACCCTTTTGACAAAGTCCTTTGAGGTGCAAAAGTGTTTAATTTTGAGGAGGTCCCATTTATCTATTTTTTCTTTTGTTGCTTATGCTTTGGGCATAAGGTTTAAGAAACTACCACTTGCCACAAGATTGTGAAGATGTTTTCCTACATTTTCTTCTAGAAGATTTATGATTGTTATTTTTATATTTAGGTCCTTGATCCATTTTGAATTAATTTTTGTATAAGGTGTGAGATAGGGGTCTTCTTTCTTTCTTTTGGATATGGCTATCCAGTTCCCCCAGCACCATTTATTGAATAGACTGTTCTGGCCCAGCTGAGTGGGCTTAACAGCCTTGTCAAATATCACTTGACTGTAGATGTGAGGGTCAATTTCTGAGTTCTTGATTTGGTTTCATTAGTCAATCTGTCTGTGCTTATGCCAGTACCATACTGTCTTTACCACTGTAGCTAAATAATATGCTTTAAAGTCAGGTAGTGAGAGTTCTCCAATTTGTTCTTTTTAAAGACATTTTTGGCTGTTCGGGGCCCCTTACCCTTCCAAATAAATTTGATTATTGACTTTTCGATTTTTGCAAAAAAGGCTGTTGGGATTTTTATTGGGATTGCGTTGGATCTGTAAATCACTTTGGGTAGAATTGACATCTTAATGATATTTAGTCTTTCAATCCATGAACATGGGATGGCCTTCCATTTATTTAAGTCTTCTTCGATATCTTTTAGCAATAGTTTGTGGTTTTCTGGATACAGGTGCTTTATGTCCTTGGTTAAGTTTATTCCTAAATATTTGATTGTTTTAGTAGCTATTATAATTGGAACTTTTTTTTCTGATTTCCACCTCAGAATGCACATCAGTAGTGTATAGAAATGCTATTGGTTTTCACGTATTAATCATGTATTTCACCACTTTGCTAAACTCGTCTATTAATTCTAGGAGCTGTGTTGTGGGTTTTTCAGGATTTTCTAGGTATAGGATCAGACACATTATTTTTGATGAAGCTAAGTTTCTCTCTAAATGGTCCTTTGTGTTATAAATGAAAGTGGATGTGATAAAGCTTATTAAAACTTTGAGGACAATTATTATTTTTAACATTGAACCTTCTCCAAAAAATAAATGATTCATTGCCACTTGCTTATAAAGATTATTAATCTTGACATTAGAAGAATGGAATAATTTAATATATTTCTTTACATCCCCTCTCCACTGCAGTGTTCTTTCCAAATCTCCATTTGTTTATCTGGCCCAATTTGGCTAGAATAGAAATATCACAGAACTGCAGAAATCAGCATTGAGGGAGAAACGTGATGATCAACTATCCCAGACTCTCTCAACTTCAGGGTCTGACCAGACAGGAGCCTATGAGCTAATTTCAATTTCTCTAAGAACTTAACAGAAGCCATATATTTTTCCTGTCATAAGATCATGCAAGCTAACCGACATAAGTTTATTGGTGTTGGGCAAATGTTTTATCAGCTTGATAATGTGAACCCTGTTCATTTTTTGCTGATCGGAAGCTCTGATTAGCAGTTATATATGTCTTTGACTAAAGAAATGAGAAAACAATTGAATTGTTATTTTATAAGCCACTCTTTCGCTGGTGAAAATATTTTAAACTAAATATGGCTCAAAAACATGCATAAAAAAGGACCTTTGGAAAAGATTGTTGGGAAGCAATTTCATCCACGTCCCTTAATTTTATCGGTGGGAAAACTGAGTTGAGAGTTCAGATGGCCCCAAGGCCAGCAGGTCAGGCTCTCTCTTACCCCACCACTCCTTTTTGGAGCTGGTGGAAAATGTATTTCCCCGAATCCTTTTGCCAAATACAAGGACTATAAATTCTCCAAATTCTATCCCTGGGTTCTGCCTCTTCCAGTTTTTTAGTGACTCCAAGGAAATGTAAACCTTTTTAATTTGGGCACAACAGGACTGGTCATTAAAGGACAGCACAATACCTGAAACTGTGAAAATATGGTTGAGGTGGCAACAAAAGGGAGCTCAGAGGAGTACTCCAGGGCTCCTGGAAACCTGGCAGGATATTCTTTAAGGAATCATCACCAAGACTTTGTTCGGACCCCTCAGTGTGCTCTCCCCATCTCGTTTCCTCACACATCATTATCATCATCTCGCTTTCGTGGCCATCTCCAAGTTCCACTGCTTCCTTCTGAGGACTTGAGACCTGAAACCACAAAGACCTCACCAGAGAAGACACAGCATGTTTGTTAACACCTCAATCCGGCAGAGCAGCCTCAAACCACTTTTAAACGTTCTTTTAACCAATATCTTCTTCAGTGTAATGAAAGAAAATATTGAGGAGGAAAAATATGCTTATTATGGGAAACAAATTGCTGTTATTTGAATCAAAGGAAAAGACACAGCCCAGCTAGCATTTCAGCCAGGCAGATCTTGTGTAAATTGCAGCTAATTCTAGAAAATGGAATGCAGTAGACATATTACTGTGTCTGAAGTAAAAGAACTGACACATGTACAGTACCGACCTTTTGGAGGATGAAAAAAAAGAAGATGCAAAAAAAATTGACTTTTAAAAATATTTTCTAGTTATTTGCTTATGTTTTGAGTGAAATAAGCTCCAGGACTGTGGATGAAATAAAGATTTGGGAAAAGTTGAAGTAAGCGACGTGATTGATGGAAATGAGAAATTTGTTAAGAAATGTAGCATCCTTTTCCACAATAGAGAACATGCATAGCAAAGTCACCTCCAGAATCCAGTGTGTGGGATTTTTTTTTTTTTTTTTTTAAACAGGAGCATACAAAGAAATGTGCTCAAAGGAGAATGTTTTATCATCCCTTCCCCTGCTGCTCTGCCAGAGCATAATGAAATAGCGTCTTCTGCTCCAGTGAATTCATCATAATGATATCCCAGGCTCATAGCGCTGTCATATTTCAGCTACGGCTTATGACGTCCATGGGAGATTTGGCCAGGGCAGAGCCTTCTATCTTGTTTTCTTCCTTGGCTTTTCCGTTTGACATAGGAAATTCCACTTAAAATGATAATGGTTAAATGCAACTTTGGAAAGTTGATGTCAGCCACTTTGGGGGCTCATTGGAAATAAGTGAGAAAATTCTTCCAAGAGGTTCTGCAATGCTACTGTGCTCAGCCTTGGTCAGAGGAATCCCTGTCTCTCCTCCCAGCACAGGCCATCTGGAAAGTGGGTTGCAAGAAAGTAGGGGTTTGGTCTGCCCTTATTCTCCATAATGCTCCAAAGAGAGTTTTTTGGCTTCTAATCAAATTGGAGCATGTTGCTTTTTCCTTTATTGCTATTTTATGTACAAATCTTAAATGTTTTAGAAACTTAATTTTTCTTTTAAGAAACTTCATGTGATGCAAACTAGAGGGAACTCTACATAGGTCCTTTGCCTAACCTCTCTAGTTACACTGTTTTGAAAGTTTGGTCATATGGAGCAGATGCTGGTAAACAGAGTGCAGAGGTATTCCAAAAGCTGCTTTGTCTGGTCTCCACCAGGTAGCTTGAGGGCTAACGGTCTTAAGTTCCTTTTGCACAAGAAAGTCAGAAGAATGCAGGATCTTACCCCATCCCCCAGGACACAGTTAGTGTTGTCCATGTTCAGACTCTTCTTGGGCCACCCAAACTTCAGAGTCACAGTGCCTTAGAGTTGCAAGTGAGGGCATTTTAAAAGGCAATGTGCCCCGTGGTTAAGAGTGCAGGCTACGAAGATAAATAGGGAGTTGTGAATCCCGGCCCCTTTTCTAACTAACAATGGAACCCTAGGCAGACTCCATAATAATAATCGTTAACATTTATTTAGCATTTGCTGTGCCTTTCTCTGTGCCAGTCAGTATGGTTCTGTCTGTATCGATATGGATATCATCTCTTTATATGCACATATATAGATATATATAATCTACTTTATCCTTACAACAACCCTAACAGGTAGAGAATACTGTGACTCCTTTTTAAATGAAACAGAGACTCAGAGAGCTTAAATAACTTTCCCAAGGTCATAAGCTAGCTCGTTTCAGTGCCTAGGTCAAGTCCAGGTAGTCTAATGCCAAAGGATGTGTTCTGATTCACAGCATTATCCTGTCCACACTTTGCTGTTCAGGGTGTGATATGAGAAGGCTGCTGTTCTAGAGCTGTTGGCTTCAAGTGCACAATGATGTTAGGAGGTGGGGCCATAATTTAAATAGACCACATCACACTCTTTAGTTCACCTGACTCTGTTTTCAGAGCCGAGACTTTCTCAATGAAGGAAGCAGCACCTTGATTTGCATTTGGCACATACACCTCATAGAGCTGCATAGCAGCATTCTGAGTCCAGCTGATTTAAGCTGAGTTTCTTTTAATGTAAATAAGGCTAATAATCTCTACCACAGAGTGTCCTCAGTAGGATTCAATGAGGGGATGCACACAAACTACACCAAACAGAATGTTTCCAAAGTTCCTTTCTGCCTCTACCTTCTCACCTCTTTTCTACCTCCACAAATTCTTTTTACAAGTTCTGATTAGATATCTTAGAGGGAAAAATAGTTATTTTTAAAAGAGCACAGGGAAGCGGCTGTGGCTTAATCAGTAGGGCTCCCGTTTACCATATGGGAGGCCCCGGGTTCGGTTCCCGGGGCCTCCTGGTGAAGGCAGGCCCGCCCGCATGGCGTGGTTAGCTGACCCAGCGAGCACAAGCAGCAAGGGGGGAGGATAAATGAATAAATAAATAAAATCTTTAAAAAAAATAAAATAAAATAAAAGAGCACAGAAGTTTTCTGAAACTTCCACAATGTTATTCTAGAAATTTTAATATAACACACTATTTTAAAAACTTCTCTTTAACATAGTAATTGTCATTTTGTTTCCCTCTTCACCAGGAAAAGGATTTTTCCTTAATAGACTTCTGTATCATTCTGGGGAATCATTTCCATGCCTTTTTTTTTTTTTTTTTACCTTGAAGCCACACTGATTTAGAGTTAGACCCCTGGTTGTTAATTATGTTCACAGTGTTGTGCTATAATCACCACCACCCACTACCAAAGCATTATTTTCATCATTCCAAATAAGAACCCTGTGCATTTTAAGTCTTAACTCTGAAATATATATATCTGAATGTGGTTAAAAGGGGAAATGTTAGGTTGTATATATGGTAACAGAATAAAAAAAAAAAAAATCCATGGAACACAGTACACAGTGAACCCTAAATTAAACTATGGACTATAGTTAATAGTATAATTTTTAAAATGTGCTTTCATCAGTTGTAATGAATGTTCCACACCAATGCAAGGTGTTAATAATTGGGTGACATATGGGAATCCTGAATTTTATGAATGATTATTCTGTAAACCTACAACATCTCTAATAAAGGGAAAAAAAAAAGGGAATTAGATCCATGGATAATAGTTCCTTATTTCCCTGGAGCATAATAGGATAATATTTCAAATGAGAATAACTAAAGTATATGTTATGTAGTATGCAGTGGGGAAGAAAAGTTTATTCACACATTTATCTACTTCATATACTTCATATTTTCAATGCTTAGGGATATACAGATTGCTTGGTATAGGTTAGGTTTCCTCCCCAACTTGGCATTGTCCTATCACCCTACTATGCTATGATTATAGAAAAAATGTACACATGTGATATCCATCTCACCAAATATGTTGCCTAAGAAGCAGATGGAATGAGAATCTCCACATCTTTTCTGAACTGCGGCCACTTTTGCACTGGTGACCTCAGCCTAAATGCCACCCCCACCCCAGCCCTAAACCAAACCAAACAGAGAGTTGGCCACATAAGTCAAACACTTCAAATCCATGTAAAGACATTGCATGCTTCAAGTTATAATTTATGTTATGATTTCCAGATGAGCTAGCAACTAATGAAACCTCTGAAATGCGTTATGGATGAGGTGAGTCCACTTTTACAGGCCCAGGAAAGCATCTAGCATCTAGAGGATGCTTCTTTCTATGAGTCTCACAATGTTCACTTGAGCTCCAAGGTTGAACACCCTGGGGAATCACTAATGCCCTAAGGTAAATTTTTTGCATGAAAATAAATATTAACTCCAGCTGGCCTGGCTGCAGTTTCTCAGGAAAGGATCCCCTTCAACCACAGGAACCACCCATGCTCATCTTCGGCAGCTTCTCCCACCCTTCTCCACCCTCCACTTCCCTAGAATCCAAAGGTGTCAGTCAAAGAGGTAAGGCTCTAGACTCTGCTGCAAGTGTGGTAGCCACTAGCCACGTCGTGATTTCAATTTCAATTAATTAAAATTAATTGAATTTAAAATCCTGTTCTTCTGTTATACTTACCACATTTCAAGTTCTCAATAACCACATGTGGCTAGTGGCTACCATACTGGACAGAACAGATAGAGAACATTTCCATCATTGCAGAAACTTCTGTTGGAAAGCCCTGGTCTAAACCGTGGTTCTCAAATGTTACTGTGCATAAGGATGGCCTGGGAATCTTGTTCAAATTGCAGATTCTTCAATCACATTTTCAGTAGGTTTGGGTAGAGCTGAGGAATCTGTATTTTAATAAGCACCTTGGGTAACAAGACCAAGTGCAGGAGGTCTACCCATCAGATTTTGACAAATATGGTTTACTGGGGTTAAAAACATGTACTCTTGCTACAGTGTTTTTAAAATTACCAGTGGTGAAAAACTAGTTTTTAAAAAAACATTATTTCCAATCATTTATATGGACCAATATAATTAAAATGAATTACTAGAAAAATAAAATTAAAATATATAAAGCACAAGCTCCATTTTTTATTATTAGATTTAAAAGATGTAAAATTAGCCTGTCAAATTGCTATAGTTTTGCATTCAAAGACAGATATGAAAAGTATATTTGGGGAAATTTTGCTTTATCCACCTGTTTCTTCATTCTCTTTGTCAGTAACTTTAAAAGAAAAGTTTTGATTTATCTTCCTTTAAAAATAAAAATAACAAATGATACTATACTGTTTATGTTGTTTGCAGTCTTCTTTTTCATTTAACAATATGTCCTGGAGAACTCGATAGCATATAGAGATAGTCTTCATTATCTTTTGCAGCTGTATAGAGTATTGCATTGTGTGGGTGCACCATTATTTATTAACTGTCTCATATTTTAATGAATACTTGGATTGCTTCCTGTCTTTTCCCATTATAAGAGTGCTGCCATCAATAGCCTTGTGCATATATCTTCCCATATTTTGCTAGGATATCTTTGGGAAAGAGTCTCAGAGATACAACTACTGGGCCCATGAGTACATACATATACAAATTTTTTGGTAGGTGTTGCCAAATACCGGTTCATAGAGATTCTGTCATTTTGTATTCCCACCAGCAAAACATCAGAATAGCTATTTCCCCTCAATGTCATCAATAACATGTATTGTCAAAGTTTTACATTTTGCTAATCTAACAGTTGAGAATTTTAATTTGAATATTTTTATTAGGAGCAAGATTATCACCTTTTCACATTTACATTTCTCTCTCTGCTAACAGTCTGGTCATGCCTCTTGTCCCAACACAATCTAAAATGCCCATGGTTTTCCGCTGATTTGAGATGCCAGTCTTCTTGTACACTAATGTTCTGTCTATATTTGCTTCTGTTTCTGGAGTTACTATTTTGTTCTACTGTTGTATTTGTCTATTAAAGAGTCAGTGCTTTGCTGCTTTAATAATATGATGGATTGAATTATGGACCCCAATTTAGACTGTTCTTGGTCGTGACCCACATTCCTGTGGGTGTGAACCTGTTGTAAAGAGGACCTCTTGAAGATGCTACTTGAAGTTAAGATGTGACCTAACTGAATGAGGCTGGGTCTTAATGCAGATTCCTGGAGCATTATAAGAGAAAGAAACCAGAAGCCTGAGTGAGAGGAAGCTATGTGGAGGAACCAGAATGTAGAAGTCACTGGAAAGGAGAGGACATCACTAGGTGATGCAAGGCAGGGATTCAAGCCAGTGAACCTCAAGGATTGTGGCAAGCCAGCACCAGAAAGCTACCAACCGCGGGGGAGGCAAGCCTTCTAGTCTGGAAACCATGAGCCAATAAATTCCTGTTGTTTAAACCAAACCATTGCAGCTGGGGAACTAAGGCAGTTTTAGAAGTTTCATGATATGTTTTAATACATGGTAGAGCTAGATTCCTCCCCTCCCCTTTTATTTTTCCAAGGATTTCCTGGTTATTCGTGATTTTTTTTCTTTCCAATTAACTTTAACACTAGATAGTTTACTATTTAATGAATATGAGAATGTAAAATGTAACCCTAAAAACTAAATTTATTCCGTAAATGGAATAACATTAAAAAAAAATTAGATAAATACAGCTTGAAATGTATGTAGAAACTTTCATGAAATCACAAATAGAGTTAAAAAGCAATATGTCTATATTTTTAAAAATCAAGAAGGCAAAAATGAGCTAAACAAATCCTTAAGCAAAATATTGAATGAAAAAATTGAATATCAAGAAAATGGGTGAAAACAGAAAGAGTACAGCAGTCAAACAAATATATCAACTACAAGACTAAATATCCATTTACTATTAGGTCTACAATAAGAAAAATAGAGATTTCAGATTTAAGGAAGAAAACAAAGCAAAATGAAAATGATATTGAAATAGTAACAGTGAAAGTGTACGTCAGTGAATTGTAAAATATATAATATATATTACAAATACCATTAAACAGAAATTTATAGATATCTTTAAAATGAATATAGGTATTTTTCAAATTTTCATTAGAGAAGTTGTAGGTTTACAAAATAACCATGCATAAAATACAGTATTCTCATATACCGCCCTATTATTAATACTTGCATTGGGGTGGAATATTTGTTATAATTGATAGTAGCACATTTTAAAAAATGTACTACCAACTATATCCCATGGTTTAACTTAGAGTTCACTGTTTGCATAGTGCAGTTCCATGGATTTTTAAAAAATTTTATTCTGTTACCATATATACAACCTAAATTTTCCCTTTTAACCACATGTAGTTATATATTTCAGTGATAATTATGCTCATAATGTTGTGCCACCATCACCACCATCCATTACCTAAACATTTCCATTATTCCAAATAAAAACCCTGTACTTTTAAAGCCTTAACTTTCCATTCCCTATTCCTACCCCAACTCCTGGTAACCTATATTTTAGATCCTGATTCTATGAGTTTGCTGATTCTAATTATTTAATATCAGTGGGATCATACAATATTTGCCCTTTTTCGTCTGGCCTATTTCACACAACACGAGGTCTTCAAGGTTCATACGTGTTGTCTCATGTATCAGAACTTTATTCCATGGCTGGATAATGTTCTGTTGTGTAAATATACTGCATTTTGTTTACCCATTCATCAGTTGATGGACACTTGGGTTGCTTCCATCTATTGGCAATTGTGAACAATGCCGCTCTGAATATTGACACGCAAACATTTGTTCAAGTCGCTGTTTTCAATTGTTTTGGGTATACACCTCATAGTGGGATTGCCAGGTCATGTGGTAATTCTGTACGTAACTTTCTGAGGAGCTGCATATAGAATTATTTTATATTGATAAAATTCTAGTATATAGCAAAGAACAATAGTACTAACACTGTATTCTCCAAATAACATAGCAACAAAATTCACATCTTGTAAATTGTTTGAAATACAAGAAGATAATGAAAAACATGATAGAAATGGGAGATTTTGATTTTATAAAAGTCATTTTACAAGGTAAAATAAGGACACAGAGAAAGTGAATAATTACGAAGTAAGATTAAAAGGCATATTAAACTTTGTATTCTCAAAAGCAAGAATATAGTTCTCCTGAAATATACATGGGACATTTTCAATATAGGCCAAATACCCATGCATACATAAAACAATAATAAAATACAAATTATTATAATATTGATATTAAACTATTTTGCTTATAATACAATAAAAATGAAGAACATAATGTGAATTTTAAATGTCTTGACAACTTTGAAACCAAAATTTCTTTTCTACATAAATATATGTTTCTATAGAATTATGAAGATTATTACCAATTTTATGGGATGCATAAAAAAAGTGTATTAAAAAATAAATTTATAGCCTGAAAGCCTTTTGGAATTTAATAGAAAAAAATATATATCCAGAAAAGAATTTTAAAACAGTGACATTAATACTTACAGTGAAGAAATATTCTTATCAGAGGATGAGGGCAGGGCCAAAGACCATGGAACTAACAATTCTCTGACAATTCTAGTGAATAAAGTATGCAAATAAAATTAGAAGTTGGAAAGGGAAAAACACATAAAGGTTAGAGATTTAAAATATATATTACTGTGGAGATTTGAAGGTTTATGTACCCCAGAAAAATGTGTTCTTAAATCTAATCCATTCCTGTGGGTGTGAACCCATTGTAAGCAGGACCTGTTTTTTCGAATGCGTAATTGCACTAGGATTTGGTTCATCATTCATGATGCAGATGTAATAACCAATAACTCAGAATCCCGATACATCACAACAGCCATCAAAATAATACGTTTCAGTTATTTTGTAAATTGGTATTTATTTCTACTAAAGACCTGTGCTATTATGAAGTTCCACAATAAATGTACAGTTTTTTAAGCTCTATAAGGTTCATTCTTTACAATGCTAAATGTTATCTATCAAGTATTTAACTTTTGAACCAGACCCTAGTTTAAGCACTGAGAATACATGCTCAATCTCTAAAAATCCCCAGAACAGTTAAGGTGTGTACACAAAAACTACAATGTAAAATAGCATACGGGAAACGTTAGAGAAGTGCTCAAGTGCTATTAGACTTTGAGTTATTTCAGAAACTAGATCATGTCCCATTTGCTTTTTTTTTTTTTTTTAAGATTTATTTTATTTATTTCTCCCCTCCCCTCATTTGTGCTCACTGTCTGCTCTCTGTGTCTGTTTGCTGTATGCTTGTCGTCTTTTTAGGAGGCATCGGGAACCGATCCCAGGACCTCCCATGTGGGAGGGAGGTGCTCACTCACTCGAGCCACCTCTGCTCCCTGCTTGTTGTGTCTGCCATTGTGTCTCTTCTTTGTGCCAGCCTGTCGTGCCAGCTTCTTTCTTTAGGAGGCACTGAGAACCAAACCCAGGACCTACCACATGGTAGGCGGGTGCCCAAGTGCTTGAGCCACATCTGCTTCCTGCATTTACTTTTATATTTCCAGCTTCTAGTACTAGTGCAGTACATGGCAAGTAATAAAAGCCTGACAAGTGTCCATTTCTAAATTCATTTATACAAATATTTATTAAATGCTTACTAGGTGGTAGGCATAGTTCTTGTCTTTAATGAGCTTATACTCATTCTTTCAAAACTCATTTTGCATGTCCTGCTTATTCAAACTCACCTGCTCATTATTGCCACACATCCATCCTCCTAGGGGCTTGTGGTTAATTTTCTCTCTCATCACAAAGCGCTGTGTTCAGCAGGCTCCTCAAATAACTTTACCTCCTACCTCATATTGAACAGATTCCTTGACTTCTCCTCCTCTTGCACCCTGTCTTCGTATTTGTGTACATCTGCATGTCCTTACCTTAAGTAGGGCCTTTCGATGAGGTTACTTCAGTTAAGCTGCAGCCCAAGTCAGTCAGGATGAGTCTTAATCCTATTACTGGAGTCCTTTATAAGTAGAACGAAATTCAGACTGAGTGAGAGAAACCACAAGAAACAAGAAGCTGAACATCAACAGAACCCAGAAAAGAAGGGAGAGACTAGGAGACGCCACCATATGCCTTCCCATATGACAAGGTAAGGACCTAGTAACCAAAGAATCACCAGCAGGCAGCCCCTGAATGCCACAGTCTTTGGGAAGAAAGCATTGTCTTGATGATGCTTTGACTTGGACTTTCTTTTTGCCTCAAAACCAGAAGTGAATCAATTCCCATTGTTTAACCCATTTCACTCAGTTCATGGTAATTGCTTGAGCAGCCCAGGAAGAAAGAACAATTACAGATGCTAATAAATTTCAAAATGTATGTGAAGCGATTACATGAAAAGAGACTATGAAGAGATAACTTGCACAAGAAGTAATAAAGCTGCTTGGAAAACAGAAAGATGCTCATCTTCACCTATCACTAAAGAAATGCAAGTGAAAATAATAAACATTTTTGTTTAATGAAAATACCCAATGCTGATGATAATATGATATTCACATACTTTGCTGTTGACTATATATTTTCACAATCCTTTTTGGAGACCATTGGGCAACATATGCTAAGAGTCATAAAAGTGTTCACATCCTCTGCATAATTTTGAGTCAGGGAATATTCTAAGATTTTAAGAAGTTAGGTAATCGTGGGAGGATTATTCTTGTACCCTTTGCTGGATTTACGTCAAGCTGGTTTCAGGAATTTCCTGAGTGGAAAAGGGATTCTAGACAGTCACTCAGGAACTGGCTCAGAGGCCAGCATGTGGTCAGTGCCAAACCACAGAAAGGAAGTGAGATCAGTAAGTGATGGAAAGCAGGTCAGTGCCAGGACCCAACCCTGGCATGGGGGTGGTAGGTCCTAAGAGAAGAGGGGTCTTCAAAACTAGCACACTGGGCCCATTTCCTTCACTAGCCTTTGTAACTGCTGATGCAGGCATGTGCTCGGGAGCTAGGCCAGCAGAGTTTGAACCCCAGTTTATTAGCCTGTGACCCTATGGAGCCGCGTTGTGCCTCAGTTTCTTCCTGCATAAAATGGAGATAAAAATAGTGCTGGAGTTGTTCAGAGGACTAAATGAGATAATACGTTTCAGGAGTGTACAGATCATGCCTGGTACATTTTGGCTGAAATAAATCCTGGCTCGTATTAGTTGTGACCCATCTGCCAGAGACTCTGGCCGACCTGGCCCCAGCCTGCCTCTAGCTGGGTGAGCTTAGACATGACCATCATTCTCTCAGAGTGTTGGACTGGATTAAATGACCTCTACGGTTACTCCAGACTTAGCTGTCTGTTTATAAGACTGGTTTTCCTATCCTAGGCCCCGAGAACTTAGAATATTGCAGCCAGACTCACCTGAGTATAGATCTCAGCTCTATTTCCAGCAGTGTGATTTGGGGCATATTATTCAATCCCTCTGTGCCTCAGGGTCTCAGCTTATCGTGGGCCTGAAAAGAGTACCTACCTCCTAAGGTGGTAAATAATAGGAGATGGTGTGTGAAAGGTGTACAGCTAAGAGCTGGCAGGTAAGGGTTCATAAACGTAGCTTAGTTATGAGGATTCTAATGTAGTTAGAATCACGCTCACACAGTCTTTTGTCCTTGGTAGTGACATTACAAATATTGTACCATTCTGATTTTAAATAGTCTATCCATTGCCACAAAAACTTCAGTTTGTACTAGCAATGCAAATATTTTATAGTAGAACTTCTATCTACCAGGCTCAGAAGCTGAGTAATCCTGAAACTCTTTGATCTTGGGGTCAGATAATAGGTTACTGTTTTCAGAGGACATGTAAGTCACTGTCTATTTAAATCACAAATGGAGAATAAGTGGAGGAGGAGTGGATGGATCTTGGGCAGCAATGGGGGTCCAGGGTAATAATATCCTTCAGGAAATACTACAGAATAGATGGAAATGGACTCACTGATAAAAATGATCAGAGTGGAATGCCACTGCAATGGGGTCATGGATTTGGAGTTGGCCAGTTCTGGGGCAACATGCTGGTCAGACATTGCCAGTACTAGCCGTACAACTATGTTCCTAAGTAACCAAAGATTCATTGTTTTATGGGATGAAGTTTCCTGTTTTAACATCTCATCTGCCTTACACTTACACCTCAGAATATCAAACAACTATGACTCTCACCTTCCCCATCCTTCCCAACCCTTACCCAATGTATTTGGTGTTGGAAATTCCCAAAGGGAAACTCGAGCAGCTTCTCCTGTTCTAAAAATAGATTTGAAAGTCCAGGAAGAAAACATGAAAGAGGCATGGGTCTTAAAGAAGTCTATTAATGTTATTGAGCTACCACATTAGACATTTTCAACGGGATCAATAGCCAAAGAAGAGAATAATAAAATTGCAGAGCTGGAACAAAGCTTGGAGGTAAACTAACCCCAATCGTTTATTTCACAGATGAGGAAATTGAGGCTAAGAGAGGTGTCATGACTTTCTCAGTCACACAGTGAGTTAGCACAGGGCTGGGCTTGCATGCAGACCTGGACTGGGCACACATTGCTGTCCGAATGGAGATTGGAATACCTTCGGCTTTCCTACATGTCATGATGACATCACAGTGTAATGATGACTGACTAGCAAGCAAGAGTTGTTTATGAGATTTATGAATTCATGTGAAATATATTTAGAAATAAAAAGGAAGGGCTCTCCATTATTAATGAGCCTTTGGGGAAAAACATCTCAAGATTGTGGAATGATAGATATGAACCCTAAAGCTCAATATTGAAATGCTCAATCCAAGACTAAAACTATAGAAACATTCCAATTACATCTTTTAATTCAACACAATGTTCTAAAATCTGATTTCAGCCACCTTAAAAATTAGATAGCAGAGAAGGGAAGATGATAAAATTCACTCATTTGTAGGTAGCCTGAGAGAAGCAAGAGTAGCTATCTGCCACTGACTGTAAAAACCTCATTGGGGAAATGAATGGAGTTCAATATATTGTGAATGGGAAAGGATGTGACCTTAAATAATGTTCAAAATTATAAAAATTATAGAACATTGTTCTTATTTATGGGTGCAATGGTTTTAGTTTCTGGTGAGTTTTTGGAATCAAAATTCAACCCAGGTCCCTCTAACTCTAGAAACTGAGCTCTTACTGCTAGAGAAAGTTGAGAAACAAAAAAAACAAGTGAAAGACAAAGATAAAAATCCACCTGTACCATCCCAGGGAATGGAGAGGGCCTGCATCTGCAGGCAGGATCATCCCACCCCCCATATCCATGGGATATAAGCCCTCTCTCACTTGGAGTTGGAGTGGACATCACCATCCCAGTCCCCTCAGGATTGGGGGAAGAACTATGGACTAGAGTGGACTTGATGG
>JAKSZT010053929.1:8194659-8299717 GCA_026826555.1 Tolypeutes matacus
CTATGGGAATCTTTGATAGCCTGAACCCATTTTAGAAAATGGTGGCTTTCAACCATGTTCAGACTATGGTGAACAGGTGTTAGAGAAATAGCTTTTGTGGCACGCAGTAGGAATACATTTTGCATCATGACATGCTATAAATACATGGCATGCAAGTACATGTGTTTGAGACACACATGCATAGATCCCAAAGAAACGTTTTATGATGCAATACTCACCGTCATTTCTGTCTGTATCTTTTGTATTTTTTTTTTTTTTTTTTTGCATAATGATGCACTAAATTGATTTCAGAACCTAGTAAAAATGAGTTGGAAACCTTGAGTTGGTGGAAGCAGAGAAACCTCAGTGTTAGATATCAAGAGGGTGGTTGAAGAGCCCCCCTCAATTTATGTGTCTCCTTTTTTACCAAGCAGTGGGGCAAGCACTGCCTCAAAGAGGCTTCTGTAGCCAGAGATGGGCTACAGTTCTGACCTTAATTGAGATTCCCTGGTATGTTCAATTTTATTTTGTTTTGTTTTGCTTTATTTTTTTCATACTCACTACTTGTGAATTTGGTTTTAGCTACGGGAAATGAACAGGAACAGTTTGGAAAGGACAGACAGAAAAACACTGGAAAACTATTTTTATAGTAAGTTCAAATTCTGGAACTGTGTCCACTTGTGGGGCAGGCCGAAGGGTGCTCAGAGGTGGCCAGTAATGGCTGGCGTGGTGCTGTGAGCTCAGCTCCAGGGTGAACTCTGTAAGCATCCAGCGGTCTTCCATTTCCTCTGCCCACACTCAGTCTCTGTGGAGCTTCTCCTGAGCACTGTTTACATATGCACATCATAAAGCACTAAGGGCAAAGGGCAGGGTTCACGATCAGATCTACAGTAAAATCTAAGCCAAATAAACATTCATATGAATTATTTTTTCTGTTTGACTATTCAAATGCCTGGAAAGAAATACACCCAAAATGTTAAAGGATGGTTTTCTTATTTACTTTTTTCTAGATGGTATTCTGTATATTCCACCTTTTCAAAATACAGCATGCATTGCTTTTTATCATCAGAAGCAACAAAAAAGAGTTTTTTATAACGAATTTTTAGATGTTGGTGTTTCATTGCTCTCTTACAGTCTATAAGAGGAGGCAGTCATCATAGGTAATCTTTTAAAGCACCTTTTACTTTATTTGAAGGCCTATATAGGTTTTAGGTTGAGGGTGGCAACCAGTGCCCTGCCCTCTGTGTTCACAAAATTGGTCTCTGTCTCTATTGGCCTTGCCAGACCTTGCTGGCATGTTCACCATTCCAGAGGCCAGGGACTTAGCTCCGGAAACACTCGTCCTCTGAAGTTCCCTCAGTGTAACTGGACGGCATTCTCACTGCTTCTCTGCTTACTTCAGGAGTGAGCACCACAACTGTTCTCTTTTATAACTCAAATCTACATAATTATATGTATACATACACAGATGTTTGTGGCCAGAAGAAGAAGAAAAAACAAATAGTATATAAATATTTTCAAAAATACAAAGCAGGACAATGTTAGAGGCATCAGAAATGCCAACGTAAACATTTAACTTTCTGGAAGAGCCCTGTGAAATGTTCCACTGCGCTCTGGGTGCTGGTTGGTCGGGGGAGAGGAACAGGTCCCACTGCCCAGAGAAGGTCTTAGGAGCACCACCTTAGCGGTAGGGGCTGTGGGTAAGCAGTCTGAGCAGGAGGAAATCGATTTCACCGAATCGACCCTCATGCTTTTGCAACGTCAAAGAAGTCGGTTGACCTTGTATCTTAGGCCAGGGTCTCTGGGAGACAGACTCCGAGGCAGAGGTTTTTGTGCAGGTTTATTGGGGGTTCCGTAGGAAGGCGCACGTACAAGGAAGGGGTGGAAGTGGGCTTGGGCAGGAGGGAAGGTGAATGGTGCTGCAGTTGCAACAGAAGTCTTGGCTGACCCCATAGGAAGCTCTGGTCTGGGATGGCCTTCCCCGGTGTCACCCATTGAGAGGCCTTTGAATGCTGGCATCAAGCAGCCGTGAGAGGCAGGCTGCCTCCGAGGAGGGGTGGGAGCTTGGGTAAGTCAGCTTCCTTTGCCTTTGGGATTCGGCTGTGAGCTGTCAGCAGGCCGCCATTCTAGCTGAAGGGGCAGCCAGTGCCTCTGGGTCTTGAAGAGAGTATCTGTGTGGCTTAGCACAGCACCCACCACAGTCCACTCCTTGCATGGCTCAGATCCACTTGCTTCCAGGGTAAGTTCACTCCATATGGGAAGAACTCCTCGGATTTCTGGTAGGTCTTTTTCCTGAAGAAGCTTGCAAGAGAAAGGTTAGTGGGAACCAGTCCAGGCTCGCCAATGCAAGTGGAATCTAGGTCAAACAGATACTCATCACCTGCCTTCTCCACTGCCTATCCTAGACTCTTCAATCTAGGCTAGCAGCTCAGCTGATCTCAGTGGTTTACTTGGTGAGATGTCTCAGACCATCATGCCTGAGGGGACCTTGGCTCCTGGTCACCATGTCCTTCTGAGGTCATGGCTGCTATTCTCTGTTTACTCTCAAAACTGGGCAGAGAAGTTCTAGGAGACACCCCAGTCTATCATATGGGTACCACAGTATATCTTCAAAGATCCTATTTAGGTGTGGACAAACCGAATCAGGGTGGGCCATAATCCATGTTACTGGAGGCCTTATAAAGAGAAGCCAGAAGCCAGAGGAAGGATGTGATGGAGGACTGCCATCACGAGAATCCTGCAAACCCTGGGAGTAAGTAAGCGTGGCCTTGCTGCCATCTTGATTTTGCACTTCTAGCCTCCAAACTTTCAGCCAATCAATTCTCATTATTTAAGCCTAACTATTAAGTGGTACTTGTCATAGCAGTTCTGGCAGACAAAGACATCAAGGTTCTTGAGAATTTCTCCTATCTTTTTCCAGATGTTTCATGTTGGCATCTACGATCCCTTCTCAGTTACCTTTTTGTGTATGGCATGAAGTGAGGATTAAGGTACAATTTTTAAATATGGATAGCCAGTTGGTCCAGCACCATTTGTTGAAAAGGCTGTCCATTTCCAATTGAATTTTTTTGGAATGTTTGTCAAAATTCAATTGAGCTTATATGTGAGGGTCTATTTTGGACCCTCTTTTCTGTGTCATTGATCTACTTGTTTGTCCTTTCTTGATTATTATTGTTTACAGTAAGCGTTCAAATCAAAATTGTTTTAGCCATTCTAGGTTCTTTTTAGTTCTACAGTAAATCCCACTGTGATTTTGTTTGCGATTGTACTAAATCCACAGACCAGTTTGTGGAGAATTGGCATCTTAATAGTCTTGATTTTTTCAGCCCATTAAAATGGTATATTTTGCCATTGACATATGTTTTTAAAATTTTCTCTCCTCGGTGTCTTATAATATTCAGTGAGCAGGTCTGGCACAGATTTTATTATATCTTCCCTAGTTGTTTCATATGATTTTGATGCTACTGGAAATGGTATTGTTTTCTAATTGCATTTCCCCTTTGCTCATTGCTAATATACGGAAACCCTGTCAATTTTGGTGCATCTATTTTGTTCCCTGTTACCTTACTAAATTTACTTATTGCTAATAGGTTTGTTTTTTTAGGGAGATTTTGAAGAATTTTTTACAAACACAATCATGGCATCAGAGAATAAAGATGATTTTATTTTTCTTTCTCAACCTGTACATTCTCTATCTTTATTGCCATATCGCATTGGATAACACCTCCAGTACAATACTGAAATCAGTGTGAGAAGAGATATTTGTTGTTGTTGCTCGCAGTCTTAGGAGAAAAGCAGTCGGTCTTGTACCATTAAGCAAGTTAGCATAGGTTTTTACTAGATGTCCTTTACCAGATTGAGAAAGTTAGCCTTTAGTCTTATTTTGCTGAGACTTTTGATCATGAATTGGTGTTAAATTGTGTCAAATGCTCTTTTTTTTATTTTTTGAATCTATGAGATGACACCATTTTTTTCCCTTTATTCTGTTAATATGGTGAATCTCATCATTTGATTTTTGATCATTAAACTAATCTCACAATCCTAGGATAAATAGCACTTGACTGTGATTATTAGCCTTTGTTTTCATGATATTCCTTGATTATCCTTTTAAAATTTCTTTGCTCAGTAGTAAACTACTCTTTAATTCCTGAAGGTATTACTTTCTTCTCTCTTTTTTAAAGGTTTAACAATTTTGATCTTTTCTTTAATATAGCTTTTGATTTCATTAATTTTCCCTACCATTTATTCATTTTCTATCTTATTTATACTCTTATTTTTATTATTTTCATCCATTTATCTACTTTGAGTTCAATTTCCTCTTTTTTTCCCTAGATTCTGATGGTGGAAGCATATATAATTGATTTCAGACATCTTTTCTAAGCATAAATATCTAAAACTAAAAATTGCTCTGTAAATACTACTTTACCTGCTTAGAGCAATTTTGATGTTCTGGTGTTTATTATCATTTAATTAAAATATTAAAAATTCTCCCCTGTAATAATCCATAGATTATATAACAGTATGTTGCTTAATTTCTAAATATTTGTGAATTTGGGGGGCATGTCTCTGTTATTGATTTCTTATTCAGTTCTGTTGTGGGCAGAGAAGATATTCTGTATGATTTCAATCCTTTTAATGTTATTGGGACTTGTGCTATGAAGCTGTTTATGGCCTTTATTGGTGAATGTTTTTGTGCACTTGAAAAAGAATGTGCATTCTGCTTTTGTCGGGTGCAGTAACTCAGAAAAAATCAATCACATTAAAATAATTTCTTTGCAAAATAGTGGTCAATGCATCTTCCTTGAGCAAGGGGAGTAGCACGGCTTTTAGAGGGAGAAGTTGGCCACTTTTCTCCATCTGGGGGTGAGGGACTCTAGGAATACAAGATTTTCAAAGGCTTCCAACTATATTCCAAGACTCAGAGTCCCACTCCTTCCCAATTTTGGTCCTGAACTAGGTTTTTCTGGAGTTGAGTTGAGAAAACAATTTTCTCTGGAGCTTCACCTCCCTTATACCTAGTTCCTGGGCTTAATCCTCAGCTTTCCCCACCGTTCCGTTGTAGGAGATAAAAAATCTCTTTACAGGCTGCTGAGGTGGCATCCTGGTTTTCCCATCTCATCTTAATCCCCAGCAGTATTTTGTTATCATTCTCCAATGCATTGGTTGCAGCCAGCAACAGCCATCTGATTCCATAATCCTTATAATTGCAATTTCCCCTAAACCTCTCTAATACCTGAGATCTTGCACCCATCAGCACATTTCCTTCCATCTGTATCGTCACCAGGGACAGTTGTGCCAATGGCACTGCTTCAGCATTCCAGAGATTATCAGTACTCTACCTACCACCACCAGATTGAGTCCTCTGTGCCAGCCAACCCGTGGCTGGTCTGGCTCCAAAATCCGTTTGAGAGTCTGCTTCCTCAGACAACTCCTGAAGCCAACTATCTTTGTGTTTCTCAGCAGATGAACTCTGAGACAGAGATTTGCTTGCAAGAGGTTACTTTGGAAGCACTTTCTGGAACAACACCTGTAAGCTAGAGATGCAGGCAGGAACGAGAAGAGCAGTCTAACAGTGATGTCTTTGTGACCAAGGTTTCAGCTGACCCAGCAGGAGGCTCTGGAGCTGGGGTAGCCCTTTAGATCCATCCTGTATTGAGGCAAGGGGCCTGGGCCTTTGAACCCCCATATTGAACAGTCACTGGATGCGGGCTGCTTCTGGGGAGCAAATTGGCTTCCTCTGGCCGAGGGTCAAAGCCCAGAAAGAGACTCAGCTGTGAGTCATTGGCTCCCACCAGGCATCGGCCACTGCTCCCAGCAACAGAAGCAACGACTGCAGTGACTCTGCCGAGTACCTGGATGGCGCACGGCAACACCATGGCACCGTTCCTAAGGAATCCTGAGTGCTGTCTATACCTCAGAGAAGTCACTGATGACTCCTTGGCCCCTTTCTTGCCATGTACAATATGACCAGTGAAAATGGAGCACAGACTAGATAGCCATAATTTCTGCAATATTCTGCTTGTAACATCACAGAATTTGTTAAAGATGGAGGTCCCGTTTTCTCCTTGACTCTCTTCCAATTTTCCATCCTTCACTCATTTTTAACTCTGCTAGTCCCTTATGCTTGTATGTTGGAGTGGTCATGCAGACCTCTGAAGAGAGCAGGGGAAAGTAGTTTCACCAGGCTGTCATGTTTAGTTGTGCAGGTTTTGCACTGCAGAACTGTACATAGAGTCTTGAGTTAAGCCATGGCTAATGCAGGTCAGGAAGCATCTTATCATGGAAGCTTTCCCCCTATTTACTAATTTCTAAAAAAGCTATGTCAATGTGTTTCTTATAGGTTTTAGGAAAAGTAATTCTTGGCTTTAACAATGGAAGTGAGAAAAGAGAGAAAAAATAGAAGATTGGTTTTGTGAGTGAAATCAACTCAGAAATGAAGAGGTGGGAAGATAGCATAAGGCCTAGATTCACACACGTTTTATAAGAATGTGTTTGGGAACATATAGCTAATCATCCAGTAGGGAATATGGCAGAGAAAAACAAGGATCCTTAGAAATCGGTCCACAGATAGTAATAATAGAAAGTTGCCCCTTTCTGGGGTCAGAGGGGTGAAAGCTGATCTTAGCACCACCCTCCATCCTCCTCTCAGCTTCCAGGGTCCAGTTAGAATAGGAGCCACCTTACCCATCCCAGAGGATGGGCACATTGTTGATTATAGAGATAGTGCCTCAGAGAGAATGAGAAGAGCTGCTAAAGAGCAGATAATTTCATGTTTATTGCCAATTGTGTAGAAAAATATCTGCCTTGATCATGATTTGACTGGAGCACAGCCAAACTCCCACCTTCCTTTCAGAGTGACTTTCTGGAAAACTTAACAGGAGAGATCTGGAAGAGTGGCATGTGCAATCTGAGACAAGAGTAGAAGTGGGGGTGAGGGAATTAGGAGAACAGAAGTCACAATGAAAAAGGAAGGAAGTCTTTATGTCAGACTCTTAGGCGTGATGAATAGGCTTCATTTTATGCCTACTCTGCTAAATTGGTTGTTAAGAAACTTTGATAAGGATGTGAGATTTAGAGGGGAAGACTGACACTTATATGTGTTCTGTGTAAGTTATCTACCACTGCATAACAAGCAAACCCAAAACTTAGAGCTTAAAACAACAACCATATGATTTGCTCATGATTCTTTGGTTGGCAATTTGGGCTAGCCTCAGCTGAGGTCATCCTCGTGGCTGCTGTCCTTTAGTGGCCTGACTGAGCTGGATGTTCTAGGACGGGCTCACTCACATGTCTGACTGTGGGTGCTAGCTGTTGGCTTGGCCTCACTCTACCTGCTCTTCATCTCAAAGAGACTAGTCAAGGATGAGTCACAGGATGATCTCAGGTTTTGTAAGACCCATCTGTTGTACTGTGTTGGCCCAAGCAAGTCACAAGCTCAGCACATTGTCAAAGGGCAGGAATAGACTCCATCTCAAGACAGGGAAAACAGCTAAGCCACAGTGCAAAAGGGCATGGCTTCCCAGAGGAGGGGGCTAATCCTTGTAGCCATCTTTGCCAATAATCTACCACTATTTCTAAAGCCGGCGAGGCTATGGAGAAGCTGCAAGTAAGAGAGTGACAACATGCAACCTGGGTATTAACCAGTCCTGTGCCATTTGCCTCTTAGCCCACTGTAAAAGTTTTCTTTTAAGGGAGGAAAATAGTCATCTTAACATCCTAATAAATGCCTATTGCTGTATAGGGAGACAAGCCAGTGCCTCCATCTTTATAGGGAGGTTTAAATAAGGTTAATGATGCCATCAGAAAGACTTTCTAATGCCCCCTTTGTAGCCATGCAGTCATAATAAATCATACTGGCCATCTGCTTAAAGGAAACATAAGTGAACTTTAATATGGCTTGTCACTTTTATTTGAGAAACTAAATCAAATAACTGAAAGCCACACATCTTCTAAATGGAAATAACTTAAACACAAGAAGCACGGACAACTTGGTGAGAATTAGACCATTTCAAAATTGAAAGGGGGAGAAAAGGAAGAGTGTGTGTGAAAACTAGTGTATTTAATGCATCCAGTCATGTTGTTTGCAGTAAGTCCTTCTCTGATCCCGATAAGTAATATTATGTTAAGTAATATTATTACCCTTTTTTACAGATGAAAGTTCTGAGGTTCAGAGAGGACCAGTGTCTTGACAAAAGTTGTCATCTAGATATTCTGAAGGCCAGAATTTAAACCGAGTCTTCCCATAACCATACTAATAGTCACTTTCCAATATTTGTTGAGATTGCCGTAACATATTTAAACACGTATTCAAATTACACGTATTTTAGCCTTCTTTAAAAAGAGCCATAATTATATCATAAGCATTTTCCAGCTACAGCAAAGCTTCATAGTTATCCTTTTTAGTGGCTGCATAATATTTTAATATGTCTTTGATATGCTGGACCACAAGGTAATTCACCATTTTCCCAATTATGGTTGAGAACTATGACCTAGATTAAATCTCGTTTAATAAAGTTTCTAAAAATTGTTCTAATTTTTTTTTCTGGATCAACTTATGTGTTTATAGTTATCTGGCCCTAGTCAATCACTTTTTGCCATTTTCCTTAAAATGGTGTTTATTAACAAGATTAGATCTGCTTAGATAATTACAGAGGAGTAAGTACATGAAGTTAGGCATGTACTTATATGCCTAATATTTCTACTCGTTGTGCCCAAACACCTTCTTCTTACTTCAGCAATGGCTCCTTGCTCGGAACCAATTTGTTTGCATTGTAAAGCAGCACTTTCAGACTCACCAGGAGGGTGAGGTTCCCTGTGTCCCAGACAGAGCTATGCAAGATCAGGGTGCACCACCTGGCTCCAGCCAGTAGATGTCTCTGTTTCATTCACCCTCCTTTGCAGGTTCCTCATGAACGGGAAGGCTTGGGAGCAAAACCTGAGGGGAAGCTGTCTCATGCTTTTTGTCTCCCACCAGCCTCTTCCTTCACCCTCACTACCACCCCCCTCCACCTAGTTTCCTGATTCTTGGCATAAAAGCAATCCAAGAAGGAGTGCCTTTTGAGTTTAAACACACACTCCACTTCTCCAAAACTGTTTGCAAAGTGGGAATGGTAAACTGAAAACAATTTCTACAGAGCTAAAATCTTTTTCTCTTTAAATAGCACCACACTCTGAACTAAAGGTTGTATTACTGAGTCATAACAATTAATTACACTTGGAGGTGAGAACACAGGATTTAACGCTCTAATGCGATTTGAATTTAGGCTGTTATCTCATCCCACTGCTATTTAAAACAAAATCACTTTTCCACGGGAAGCATCTGCAGCTAAGGATGGTTCAAAGCTTAAATCTGAAGACATCCCTGGCAACCGAATATTCCTGGTTTTATCTTCATGAGGGATTTAATGTGCACATTCAGATTTTCTAGATTTTTGCAATGAAGTGCATCTTTTTCTACTTAGGGATTCAAGAAAAAAGGATCAGGGGTCTGGAAAAGGTCTATTATTTTCCTCACGAATTTTCATCATTTTTCAATGACGAGTTATTGAAAAAGTAGAAATAGCCACATACGGTTGACCTGCTAACAGCTAGTCAAAAGGGATTTATTGATGGGTCCAAAGCAAGGAGCAGGGGCTGGGGAAGCAGGCAAGAATGTCGAGTTTTTCTCCACCAGGCAGGAACGGGAAGACCCTGAGTCAGAAGCATCTCTGGGACTTTGCCAGAGGGTCCTGGGGCACCTGGAGTCCTGGGCCTGCCTGCGTGGGTGGCGGTAGCCAAATTGTCAAGGGGTTTGGCAGAAGCTGCCTGGAGGTCTGGAGAAGAGCTTTGGGCTGCGTGAGTGCGGGGGCCAGCATCTGACCTGCCACTATATGACTCCCCTCTCTGTGACTCTGAGAACCTTGAGCTCCCCAAGCCTTGGGGAATAGGGTCAGCGTCTCTCTGAGAGCTTCTGGGAGGATCAGATGAGCTGATGGCTGGAATCTGGAGTGCTTTGGTATCTGGAAACCACTCTATCCAGGTGGGATCAGGAAAACAGGCTCATCCTCCCCGACCGGAGGCACTGATGTTGCCAGTGCACATTGTAGCTCAGGACCCAGGCTGTGCAGAATCTCAATACCAGATACACTGGAGGGAGGACCCTTCTGCTCCTGACGCCGCCCCCCTCCCCCATGCCGCTCCCCAACCATGCCTTTCAGGAGCCTTTGCTCCTCACCTATACTGTGCTCTCTCAACCCCTCTATTCCCTCTGTCCAGTAAGCGATTCTTGCCATGGTCTCCTCCCACACTCTTCACCAGCCCTCCAGACTCAGCTTAGCATCCCCTTCCTGTCCCATAGCACCAATTGGTTGCCCTTTCCACTGTTTCCAAGGTCAGAGCAGCTCTGGGGCTCTGGCAAGGGCTCTGGCCTTGAAGTCATCTGAATGGGAACTCTCTAAGCCACTCACTCACTCACTGGCTGTGTCAGCTGGGCAAGTGTCTGCAACTCAACCAGTCTCAGTTGTTTCATCCATACCATGGGAATAAGAATAAGCCACACCAGGGGATGAAGACTAGCCTGCCAGCCTCCAGGGTAGTCCCTGGCTTAATTTCACATTCTCAGAGCTTCCTCCTGCGCATGGCAGATCTCAGGATGAATGAATGATTGGCCATCTTGCCACGTGCCACCTCACCCACCTTATACCCACGTATAAGCCCTCCAGTTATCTGTTCAATGTGACACCAACAGTCACCTACACCACACCGTGCCCTCTCATTTTTAAGGTCTTAATCATGATCTTCCCAACCTCCCCATCTAAGATGTTCGCCTCTCCCCAGTCCTTGCATATCAGCTTGTTTTATTTTGTTCCCATTTATCACCACCTGGCATAGTACCCATTCACATGGTTTCTAGTCCTTGACTGTAACCCCCGACTAAAGCTCAAGCCCAGGAGAGGAGGCGCGTTCTGTCTTCTACTCTGCACTGGGTCTGGAACGTAATAGGTGCTCAGGTAACTCGAGCGGGAAGATGAATGGGAGTCTTCCCACTGGCCCGACAGCGTTTCAAGGGCGCCCAGCACAGCCAGGCAGGTCTCAGGAGCTCCAGAGAGCCCCGCGGGCGGGACCCCGGGGCATCCAGGGGGCTAAGCCTTCTTGATCAGGACGTCCTCACTCTCCAGGAGCTTCCCTCCCCGGGCCAATGTGTCCCCTTCAGCAGCTCCCACATCAGCCCGGGCTCCTGCGGGGGGGCAGGGCCGGCGGTTGTGGCCTCGCCACCCTCCCGTCGCCGGGATTTGGGGGCCGCCCCGGGCATGCTCAGAGCGCGCAGGTCCGGGCGGCGGCGGCGGGGGAGGAGGGAGCGGTCGCCTCCGCCGTGCGCTCGCGGGGCCCGGGCGGAGCTGCGCAGTCCTCTGGCAGCTGCGCCAGGACAGCCGCGCGCCGCCGTGCCCACAAGTTGCCGGCAGCCGAGCGCGGCGCCGCCTCCTCCTGCTCGCAGCCCCCTGCGCCCACCCGGTGGCGGTCGCCGGCGCCAGGACGTACATCCCGCGGGCACCCACCCCAGATGTAAAGCGGGTCCGCAGCGTCTCGCCGCCTGGCGCGATAGACAGAGTCTCCCCAGAGTCTCCCCTGGCAACCCCCCGCGGCTGGAAGATGTGGCAGCCGGCCACAGAGCGCCTACAGGTAAGGGGCGCCCCGGCGGCCGGGGGCCAGCCTGGAGGAGGCTGAGAACGCCCCTAGTCCCACTTGCAGGGATTTCCCCGAAGCGACCGTGTAGGACGCTTCGAAGCGAACAGGGTGCTAATCGTCTTGCCCGCGCGGGGCACCGGGCAGTGGGGAGGACGGATGGGATTAACCAACGCATGGATTTAGGCGCTACAACTTTTGCTCGGGGGGCTTGTGTGGGTGTAGGTATATGTAATGTTGGACTTTCTGATCAGCAGTTTTAGACTGCATTCCACTGACACAATTGCTGGTCTGGGATCAGGGTTTTTGAGTCCAGATTTGTGTGTGTGTGTGTGTGTGGCCAGGAAAGACAGAACAAATGATTTGAGGAAGCATCCTTTTGCCAGTGTAATTTGGAAATATCAAGGTTTGGCTTGGTCATGGTATGCACTCCCCCCCGCCCCCATTGGCCCTCTCTCTATTCATCTCTCCTGAACCCAAAGCTCTCCCAGATACTGGAAAATCAAAAGTTAAGTTCAGGTAGGAATAGTTATGTCTTGGACCATCCCTTCAAAGCTTTTCACTGCTGCCTCCCAAAATGCCAAAGGATGCCCACTGCCTTTTGAATTCCGAAGCTAGGCAGATGAGGGGGGGTGGGGTCAAAGAGAGAAAGCGGACTGTTTTCAGGGACACTTGGGGTCCCCCAAGATCCAGCTGATATCAGGGTTTGATGATCGCCTTTTGCTTCAAATATTCTGTAGAGGGAAGGCAGCTCTACCCTGTCAGTTAAAACCCCCTGAATCCTGCAGTTAAACTTTTGGCAGGCTCAGAGCTACGTTGTTTCGTAGTAAACTTTGTAGAAGTGTTTAAGTGGGAAAATCTAGCATCGGTGGAAGCTGTCTCTGAAGGCATAGAAGAGTGGAGATGAACCACGGCTGACTTGAGAGGCTTTCCAATGAAAATGCAAAGCTCCAAACACTCTCCAGCAGACGTCAGGAAAGGGCAGCCTTTGCCTCTGAGCTCTGTAGGACTAACCTGTGTAGGATGGTGCGTTTGTCAGAAACGGATGCAGCACCGCTTCTGGAAGACTCCCTGGATCTGTGATTTGTGGGGTCACATTAACAGAGGCTGAAACACCAGGCCAGTCCTCCAGGTCTCAAACTGAAAAGACAAGAAAATGGACCCTTTTGCCTTGGAGTGACAAAAAGTGCCTTCTCCTAGTAGGAAGGGGACATCAGCAATGGGCTGGGAATGGTTCCTAAAAGGCCATGGAAACATTTTTGCGTTTGCACCAGTTACCGGCGGTGCCTTTGAATTCCTCTTTCAGTTTAAGGCCTGGATTCAGAATCTCTTGTAAAGGAGGGGAGCTAGAGAGTTCCCCACCCCAGTGCCCGGTGTTGGAAATTGTGGCCAGAATTTCTCAAGCCGGCGTTGCTGGCCTGGCGAGCAAGCCTCTGAAGAGTTGGTGAATTTTTGTCTCTGGAAGTTATTCCTCCCAGCCTGTTTCACTTAGGGACTCCTGTGTGCTGCAGAGCACATGACACTTGGCAGGAGGGAGCTTTGGTTTGCCTTCTGCATGGAGATTGTGCCTTACTAGAAATGTCTCCTTTCCCTTCTGTGAAATGTGTACATGTGCAGTTTGGCATGTCTCATTAATTACAGTTTCTCTTTGCAATGTATTTATTTTATTTCCAGGTGTGAGGTTGAAAGAGCCTGGGTTTTAGGCTTTTGAAAGCTCAGGTAAACACGGCTTAGCACTGATTAAGAACATGTTTGTGTCACTGTTGAAAGCCACTTACCAACACAGGGCTCCACTGCACGGTCCCCAAATTTAAATTAGTCAAGGGGCCCGTTCTCTTTTAAAAATGTCTCAAGCCTTGTGATTATAAAGTGAGCCAAATGGAGAAAAATCTTCTTCGTACTCATGGCTGCTTCCCGACAGCTACTCAACTATTTAAAACACACAATTTTTCTGTTTTTACTCTTTTGCTGCTGGCAGAGGGAGTCATTGAGGGAGAGGTGGTGAGTGAGCTGCTTGTAATATTTTATTTACATTCCTTGTGGTTATCTTTGCCACAGTTTCTGTTTGCTGAATGGGATATTTTCTTGCCCATTTTGCTCTGAAGGCAGCATCATATAGGAACGTCCCTTTCTGAGGCTCTTCCGTGATTGGAATGCTTTCCCCTTCCAGATTTCATGGGCAGAGAAATGGCAATGGAAATTTTGCTCCATAGGGAAAAAGATGATGAGCCCAGCTCTTTAACAAAGTATAGGCTCCATCCTCCTTAGACAAATCATTTTAGCCTTCTCAAACAGCCTCATTAATTTCTTGCTTGTTAATTTTTAATACAAACCTTCTAATTCACACGAGCTGGGGTGAAGAATACCCTCCAAGGAAATAATAGGACTGAGGAGTCTGTTTCCTATACAAATATCTAGAAACAAAAGAGGGGAGGGGAGAAAAGGACTACATCTTTTCTTGATTTATTTTATTATTCCTATTAGATGATGCCGATTCAAGGGGTCAGTTGCAGAAATTTCTTTAGACTAGACAGCTGTTCTGAGCTAATCCAAGTCCAGCAACGGGCTCCTTTGCTCAGGCAGTGGACTCTTTGATCACGTTTGATTATCATTATCGTTACCCACTTACTTGTCAAACAAAATGATGCTGATGTTTCCTGATTGGAAGTTTAGCTGTTCGACCCACATCCAGTGCAGGCAGGGGGACCTTTTTGGCCCGGGCAGGGCTGAACTGGGTAATTTCTCATTCAGTCACAGGAATCGCAGCAAGTTCATCTGCTCCCTTGAATGTTAAAACTTCTGTTGCATCCCACTCGAGCCCTTTCTGGGAGTTTCTGCCATTAAAAATATAATAGGACCAAAAGGGATGTGAAGATTTAAATTAGCACCCCATCTTTTAAGAATGAATGTACATGAATTCTGCCCTTTTCACTTTCCCCTCTGCACAGAGGATTTTTTGTTTTTCTTGGAAGGGCTCAAGAGAATTAAAAATTTTTTTTTCTTAAAGAAGCAGATTTGAAACAAGAACTTTTCATTTTGAAAATAGAGATGAGATTACTTCTGGTCTTGGTGTTTTAAAATTTGCATTTGTGTTAGTTATTGGACTGAGGGGAATCCCTTAGAAGTGAGAGGCCCATTCATGAGGGAGTATGGGGCAAGCTTAGCCATCAGGAACCATTGGCGTCTTCGGTGAACTACCCGCTCGATTTTTCTAGAGCATATGTCTTCAGTAAACTCCCAGCTAGATTTTTTGGAGACCAGAAGTGGAGGAGCCCCAGAGCAAGATGAATGGAGAGTGAGTTTAAAAGAAAGGAAGCCAATGCATTCTTCTCTGTGGAGCAGTTAGTATAAGATGGAGTGAAACATGAGAGTAGAAAAGAAAGGGGAAAACAAGTTCTAGCAAACTCTAGTTATGGAGTCCGTGTGTAACCATCTTCTCATGAGAACTTCCATAAATGTTTCAATTTAATTTTTTGCCTGTGTCCCCTGAGGTTAAAATTTCTCCATGCGCTATCCAGAAAATCCAGAGCTTTCCCCCTATATATCTGAATATCAGTACCTCAGCCTGAATCATTTAATTCTCTCCTGCCTCTTCTTTTTTGCTCTCCTTTTGGCCAATTGCAGTTCATTAGTGCTTCCAAAAGTGAGTGAAAAGAGGAAGGGTAGAGAGTAAACTAGCTCCTGAAGAATCTTTCTTTTGCCTTCTTGTTAAGCTTTTGGCTTAAAAAGAGGTTGAAGCTGTTAGGTAAATTAATGGGTATTTTAGTAGGTTAGAGCAGTTCTTCTCCCCGGATTATTTTGCCCTTTGCCTTGTCATATCTGGTAGATCCTGCCTTGATTTGGTGTGGCTTGTTCTATATTTACCTCTGTATTATTATGTCACTCCAGTGTTCCCTGAGAAGTGAGACTATAGGACCTTCCAAAATGTCATCCAGGGACCATTTGGCTTAGCAGAGAGAAAACTAGGGTAAATCTGACCCTTTCCAGGCAGACCAAGTTGGCCCAAGGAGAGGGAGATACTTGGAACAGTCCACTTTCGTTGAGCATGCATTGCATGTGTGGCCCTGCTCTGGAATTATCTAGGTCATTGATCTCCCATAACCACTTTTATCCCCATTTTATAGATAAAGAGACTGAAGTTCCAAGAGGTTAAATAATTTGGCCAGGGTCATGCAGCTGGAAATGAACTGAGCTGGAATTTGCACCAGGTGGTTTGGCTCCAGGGCTTACGTCTCAACCACTTTGCTTTGGTGCAGAAAGATATGACATAGCAGCGTGCAAAGTGCTATGCACATGTTGGTCCTGTTGATATTAATAAAGAGAATTAGAACAGAGGCACCGGCCTGGCCTCCGAGAGGCTGTTTTCATATTTCTTGGAGCAGTGTGACAGCCTCTCTTGACCAACAGCTATCCTAACTCTTTTTGGTGGTCCAAAATCTCTGGGGGGAAATGAACTGCTGTGTTGTACTTGAGCTGAAATTTCCAAGTGCCATTTAAGAGTCTCTCCAACTGGCATTTATCCCAAGTAGAGACCGTGAAGCCTGCTAATCCAGGTTTGATCATGTACGCAGTCATCCCTAGTTTAGATGACAAATGGGGGGCAGGAGGGAGGAAGGTGGAGAGTTTGAGAACAATTGCTTAGAAGTTAGCAAGGGCCAGTCTTACAGAGGCACCAGGTTTCTCATGAAACCAGTTCTTGATTTTGCTGTCCTTTTCTCCCCTTGCAGTTGAGTGAGCACAAAGCCAAGGGGGCCTTATCATCCATAAAAACACATGAAGTTATTTATTTCAGTCCCAAGCTGTTCGCAAAACTAAAATGCTCCTTTCCATCACTGGGCCTTTCTCTGAGTTTGTCAGCAAAATCAGTCTCAAGTGATTTGCAAAATGCTAGCCTTGGAAAGAAAACTGACTGTCCCTTGGTTACCCATTGCCTCATGTGGCTGTTTAATGTTGACTGTACTGGGTTATCTTCGGGTATTGGGCAACTTTTGCATTTTGTTTGATGTTCCAGATTAGCGCTCTCCTCCCCTCTTTCATTGCCACTGACTCCATTCAACCCTGTAAATTAGCCCTTCAGGAGACCACGGAAGAGTTGGACCTGGACAGTCCCAAGGCTGACCAAGGTCAGGCCACCACTGGGGTATTTTACTCCATGAATAGCAGCAGTTCAGGGCCTCATTAGTGGTCAGCAAATAAAACTAGTCTAGGAAAACTCAATGGCTGCAGTGTGCTTCTCTCAGGCCCCTTGGGAACAAATCTAAACGGAGGCTTTATTTAAGCAGAGCAAGGAGAAATAGTTGAGATGTTTGTCCAAAGACCTCCTTCAAGTCTAGTGGAATTAGTCTATTCTCATTTTATGTTAACTTAAAAAAAATGTGTGGATCCCAGTTTAGCTGCTAACCAGTGATAAAGCATCAGAGTATTCACCAGGTTCAGTCCCTCTGCCCAAGCACTGCACCTGGGAGGTGACAAGGAAAAGGCACAGCCTGGCTATGTGCCTTCAGCATATTTCAATGGTCCCAGAGTCTCAGTGAGCTCGTCCACTTAATGCTGATGTCATGTGCGTGCCTCGCCTTGTCAAGGCCTTCTTTCCCATGCTGGACAATTCAGGGTCCCTCTGTCCTCGTATGTGGTGACTAAGGTCTGTATTCCATCATGGAGGTTCGTAAAGACCTTATTAGCAAGGTTGTTTCCTGAATAACATCTAGAATCATTTGGTGAAAAAATAACTAAAAAGGGGCAAATCTCTCTCCTTATAATATGTGACTTGGTGGCTTATTATCCATGCTTCGGTTTACTTTTGAATTTCTCTAAGCCTCAGTTTCCCTATCTGTCAAGTGGAGAAGCCTGCTCTGCAGAGATTTTGGTATACAGCAGGTGCTCCATAAACAAGAGCACTCCTACTTCGTGTTCTCAGGGTCGGTCACTTTAGGAACTGACTTAGGTTCTTAGGGCTGCCAGAACAAAGTACCACAACCTGGGCAGCTAAATACAACAGAAACGGACGGTCTCCCAGTTGTAGAGGCAAAAAGTCGTCTAAACTAATAACATCTCCAAAGATCCCATTTCCAAATACGGGCACATCCGCAGGACTGGGGTTTAAAACTGGAAAATATCTTTTAGGGGATACAATTCAGTTCCTAACAGGAACAGAAAGCCCTGAGTTCTTGTCTAAGCTCCTTTCTCCTTGCCCATCAATCTTTATTGTACATCTCCAGGTCCAAGCCCCAGGCCGGGCTGAGGTGGCAGTGGGGTGGTGGCGGTCCCTGGGAAGAAGGGCGTCGTTCTTATCGTGGACGGCCTCAGATCTTGCCCTGATTATTCAGAGTTGGCCTTCACAGTTTTCTGTTTCCTGGCGTGATCACAACTTTTATAAAGAAGAGCCCTGGCTGGTTCGGCTGAACAAGTCTGGCTCAATCTGTGCTTAACTCCAGGGAAGCTCCTTTCACTCTTGATTTGTAGACAGGTGAGATCCAGTGAATGCAATTCCTTTTACAATGGGAGATGGAGAACATGGTGGGATGTGTGCAGCTTTCCGTCTCTCAGGAGCTCCTGTGAGAGAGGAGGCCGGGCACCCTGGGGCCCTGTTCCCAGGTGCCTGCCTGGGAGGGTGCTGGAGTGGCCCTGCCCTCTGCCAGGTGCTGGGCTCAGGGACAGGATGCAGTGCCAATTTCTCAACGTTACAAATACATCGAAGGCGTTCGTACTGAGATCGAAACTATGGTTAGAGAGTCCCCGTGTAACCCCGCTGGGTTGAGAGTGTGCAGCTCCAAATGTCAGGGCAGTGAAATCATTCTTAAAGTCACTAAATATTTAATTTTCAAAGAAGTTTTAGGTCACAGCAAAGTCACACACAGAATACTAGAGACTCCCACATACCCAACCTCCCTCCCCCTTCCCCACCCCATATTAAAACCTTTTTTTTTTTTTTTTATGGATGTTAGTATTGTTATAACTTATACAGATAGTAAAATATAGCAGCTAAACATTATCCATGGTTTACAGTATAGTTTACAATTTAGACAGTACAGTTTAGTAATTTTTGATGGTATTTGCCATGTCCTGTGTCCATTACTGTAAGGTAATGAAAAACCCTTCCCATAAATTACAGTTGCTCCGGATTATCCACAGATGGAAGGCTCACATAGTCTGGCAACAATTTCCCGTGACTCCGATGCTCACACTCGGCGGGAGAAGGAGGCAGGCTCAGGTCACCGATGCAGAAGTAATATTTCCTTACATCGCGGTGTGCTGTCATTTAGCAGGGCGTTGATGGGTTGTTTCTGCTTTCCCAGGCACGTTCCCTTCCATGTATGGAGAACACCAAGAAATATTAGTTGCCATTTGTTGCAGAGTTTCATAGTGATAGTAGCAGTAATAGCATAACAATTATAGCAGCCAACTTTTACTTAGCACTTAGGGTGTTCTAAGCACGTATTTGTCCTCACAATAGCTCTCTGAGCTTGGGTGCAGATCCAGCAGGCTGGCTGTAGCATCCTCACACCCCCAGCTCTGTCTTGGGTATCAGAGGTTTGGCTTTGCATGGAAAGCCTTTGTGTGGAAAGCATATATAATCAAAAAAAAAATCCTAAAGGGCAGATATTTTATTTTTCTCATTTTATGGATAATGTAATGGATGTTCAGAGATGATAGGTAACTTTTGCAGGAGTCCATTAACTACTCTTAGTCTTTCCACCTTTTCCTCTACTGGCAGAACCCTAGTTTGATCAGGTAGCAGATGGCGAAGGCTTGATCGCAGGGAGGGTGGTCTACCCTGATCATGGTAATCTCATTCTGCTTGGCCAAGACCATTTTTCAGCCATTGGGTGTAAGAGGATAGCTACTAGGAATGGCTTCCCTTTATGAATAACAAATGAAGCTTCTTGATGAAATAGCCTTTTGCTCCTCATCCCTCTTCTTCCTGTCATGAGCATAGGTGTGATGTCTGGTGTTACAGCAGCCATCCTGTGATTTTGAAGCAACAACCAGGCTAGAAGCCAATCTCCTAAGTAGGCTGGAGTGATAACATGGAAGGAGCATGGATCTCTGATAGCATCACTAAGCTGCTGCTGGACCTAATCCTTATTTTTCTCAAAAAACTTTTTTATGTGAGAAAACTAGTCCCCTTCCATTTGTTTAAGCCTATATGTTAGTTCGTTCTATTTTGACTTGTATTTTTGGCATTTCTAACTTACCTGGCTATTAAGGGACCAACATTCATTTTCAAACCCAGTTCTCCATGTCTTATCATGAGACCACATAGCCTTTTGACTGTGTTATGTCACTGTATTTCTAGTGGCCTTTCTTATTAGTATGCACAACTTTCATATACTGGGACAAAATGAATGTATCTATATGGAATGACTTTTTTTTTTTTTTTAAAGATTTTATTTATTTACTTATCCCCCCTTGCTGCTTGTGCTCGCTGTGTCCACTTGCTGTGCGTTTTTCTGTGTCTGCTTGTCTCCCTTTGTTGGGTCGTCTTGCTGTGTCAGCTCAGCATGCCACACGGGCTGGCTTGCCTTCACCAGGAGGCCCCGGGTATCGAACCCGGGGCCTCCCATATCGTGAACAGGAGCCCTACCAATTGAGCCACATCCGCTTCCCTGGAATGACGTTTTTATACTGAATGTGAATTCGTTTTTCTCCTGTGGATTTGTAGAAAACAGGCCATAAAGAAGAACTAAGCCACTACTCCTTCCTCCCTCTTCTACTTCTGGTCAATGTCATAGGAAAAGGCGGCCAGACTTGAAGGTAACCTGATGTACCGCTAAAGGTGGGTGGGTGGGGGCTCTGGAAAACACGGTACATGTGCTTCAAGAGAGAGTTAAATTTGGTGATTAAAAATTATGGGCTGAGATGGGAAAGATAGTCACTTAAAGTGGACTTCAGAGGACCTTTTTTCCCAGATGCTCCCCCAGCCCCAAGACCAAAATAGAGCTGGGATTTTGCCCTCAAAACAATCTAGGCTGTCAGAATGTAGGCAGGGTCTCTGGGTAGCAGGCCCCTGTGATTTGCCTCTTTCCAACCCAAGAAAACTTGTGAGCTGACCAAAGGGTACATTTCACACCGACGCCAGGACAGCATCATGGTCTCTCTGCCTGATGATTTATATCTGGTTGGTTATCTTGTTTTATTTTTCACATGGTAGCTTTAGACATTATGCTAATGATGAACTTATTCCCATTCTGGAATTCGGTTTGAAAAAGTACCATTAGAAGTCATCATACTAGCTTTCCTGAGTAGGCGTCTCTTTTTGATACAGGAGCCACCATGATGCAAACAGATCAAGTGCTCATGAAACCAGGGTGAGCTCCTCTTCTCATTTGTGTTTCTTAGGGTGAAGAGTAATTCAAGATTTTAAAAACCTTTTTCACTTTTCATGATCTTCTTGGTATTGTGTGTGTTGGAAGGGAGGAGACTGGAGAGTTACCAGGAGAGAGTACATTCCTTAATTGATATCCTTCCTAATCCTTTCATGACAAGTCCTTCCCTTGGGTCTGGAACCCTTTCTGCCCCCTGTGATCCAGTGCTTTGATGCCTCTCCATTAGCACTTTCCTCAGGTGAGAGCGACATCCTGTTGTTCGAGCCACTTATAATGTGGGATAGCGGAAACTATTACTTCCCAAGTCTGCAGAGCCTGTTCTCTAGGAACTGAGCTGGGGACTTTTGGACCATGGCACTGATGAGGAGCAGCTTTGCTTTTGGACTGAAGTTCGTGGTAGCTTAGTGTTGAATTTTCTTTTGGGCATCCTCCACGTACCAAAAGATTGCTGCATATTTGAACCAATCCCACACAAAAAAAGGCAAGGAGAATTTTTCCCAAGTGGTGGTGGAGATGTGAAATGGAGTTCCACATCTGCTACCTTTAGCAGCTACAATTTTATAACTGGTTGGATTAAAAATTACAAAATAATATCTGTTAGAGATAATAAACCAAACAGTTTAGAGGTGTGTAAAGAAGTTAATAATTCCTTCATTCCCAATTCAACTCACAAAGGAAACCCAAGTGGTCTGTGTGGTGGTTATTTCCACACAACTTTCCCTGGGCTTTTGCAAACATATGCAATTTATATCGCATGTATTTAGGTTTCCCCATGTATTTAAATAATATAAGCTTACAGTATATATTACTCTGCAACTGTTTTTCTACCTTACAATGTTTCACGGGTATCTCTTCTTGTCATTAAACATAACTCCAACTCTTTCTTTTTGGTGCCTGCATAGAATTTTGGGGTAGTGCTGGACTGCAATTTATTCAGTCATTCTCTTATCTGGGTATTGGGTTGTGTCCAGGTTCTTTTGTTTTTCTCCTGTAAATAATGCTATTATAAGTGTCTTTGTATATCCTTAAATACTGGCTCTTGTACTTCTTTAGCCTAGATTCCCGAAGTTGGAATTGCTAAACCAAAGAGTTTAAAAACATGTAAAATGCATGTTTTACATTTTAGCAGCTGTCATTGAGGGCCTTTTTTGAGAGTTCTCTTTTTGGTCAGAGGTCTATGTGATTTTTGACAAAGGTGCAAAGAAAACAGTTCAGTAGAGAAAGAATGCTCTTTTCAACAATTGATACCGGAACAATTGGAATTCATATGCAAAGCAATAACACCAACAAACTTCAAATCTTTGCATATCTCCACCTCTCAACATATAAAAAAAGTAACCCAAAATGTATCATAGACTTAAATGTAAAACCCAAGGCTATAAACCATCTAGAAGAAAACAGCAGGAAATTGTTGTGACATTACTACAATCAGGATTATCAACTTATCCATCACCTCCCCAAATTTTTTTGTTAAGCAAAGGTTTCTTAGAACAACAGCAAAGCATGATCAATAAAAGAAAAATTTGATTAATTGGACTACATTAAAAAAAAAAAAAAACTACCTCTGTTCTTCTAATGGCATTTCTAAGAGAATGAAAAGACAAGATACAGACCGGGACGATGTATTTAGAAATCATATATATAATAAATGACTTGTATCTGAGTTAGAGAACTCTGAAAACTCAATAAGAAAGTAAACAACCCCATTAAAATGAGCATATGATTTGAACTAAGAATTTATATGGATGGCCAATAAGCACATGAAAAGAGACTCAACAGCCTTAGTCATGAGTGAAATGCAAATTAAAACCACAAGGTGATGCTACTAAAAAGCTATTAGAATGGCTAAAATGAAAAAGACTGCTTATACCAAGTGTTGACAAAAATGTGGAAGGAATGTAAAATGGTACAACCACTTTGGGAAAACAGTTTGGCAGTTTCCTATTAAATTTAACATATAACTACCATATTTCCCAGACCTCTCACTGGTTTTTACCCCGAAGAAATGAAGGCATATTTCCACACAAAGACTTTATTTGTTCTAATTGTCATGGTTGCTTTAATTTAGTAGCCAGAAATGCTGGAAGTAACCTCGATGTCCATCAGGTGAATGGATAAACAAATTGAAGTTTATCTGTATAATGGAATATCACTCCGCAATGAAAAGGAAAGAACTATGGAAACACACAACAGCCTAGATGACTGTCAAAATAATCAGGCTGAGTAAAAGAGGTAAGACCAAAAAAGTATTTACTGTATGGTCCCATTTATATAAAATTCTATTAAATGCAAAATAATCTATAGTGATAGAAATTTAGAAAACACATTAGTAGATGCCTGGGGATGGAGCAGGAAGAAGAGATTAATAGGGGCCATGTGGAAACTTTGGGGGATGATGGATGTGTCTACTATCTTGATTGTGAGGATAGTTTCATGGGTATATAGCAAATTGTGCAACTATACCTGTACAAATCTGTAAAAAAGTGTACGTGAAATAGTAATTATATGCAAGGTGTTGGGGAAACAAACAAACATTGTTTCTGTCCTTGCTTTGGAGAATTCTCTGTACCTTTCATTTTCTTTTACTGGAAAGTAAAATCTCCAACTCAGACTTTTAAAAATGAAATATATTTTTTCCTTAGGTTTCTCTTCACGCCTTTTAAAACATTTCTTCATATAATTCTTGAAATGAAGTTTTTCATCTATCCCACTTTATCTAAGAATTTGGTGAAATTACTAGTGATTGAGCAAGAGGAGAAATCCAGACTAAAGTGAGGAAAAGATGATCCTTCCCTGTCCATCCTTCCTCAGTCAGTGCAGCCCTGTTTCTTGATCGTTCTCTCACTGGTGTGTCTCTCAGCTCGTTTGTTGTAACTTGTAGGTGTCAGACTGATGGTCCCAGCTGGCCTGGTCCTCTGAGGCCTTTCTCAGCCCTGTACCCCAGGGCCTAGCTGAGGCCCTGGTGCCTGATAGGGTGAATTTCAGGGACTGTGACTGGCTCCTCACCTTCTTTCCATCCTCTTCCCATGAAAGAAAGCACAGAGCACTGAGGAAATAAGTCATGCAAAACCACAAGTGGGTCTTGATCCATGATAGGCCAAAGTCATATGCCTATCAGCCATGGTTTCTGGATTCCTTGTGGAACAGTACTTTTTTTCTCAGGAACATGGCAACTGAAATATTTAGACAGGATGGGACAACTTTATCAAGGACCTTTGACTCTTATTAAAAACCCATTGAGAAGCATTCACTAAAAGGATTTTAGTTTAAAAACACTTTTTCCTATCCTGGAGGAAAATTCGAAGCATTCAGTCAGCCTCTTTTAAAGGAAAGGAGCAAGTAATATAAGATTTTGTTCAATACATATGTGTGGTAGTTTGAGTCTTTTGTGGACCCCAGAAAATTATATTCTTAAATTGGTTCATTCCTGTGTGTGTGACCCTGTCGTGAACCTTTGATTAGATTGGATTCAGCTAAGGGCCGCTTGATTACATCACTCCAGTGCAGTGTAGCCCAGGGTGGGTCTTAATCTTCTTACTGGAGTCCTTTATAAACTAGAATCAGTGGAGCCACAGAGACTGAGAGAAACCCCTAGAAGCTGAAAGAGAAGTTCTTGGGAGTCAGAAGCCGAAATAGTACCCAGAAGCTGAGAGGAGGCCACTGAAGCCAGAAGCTGAAAGCAGCAAGGCCCGGAGGAGAGGGGAGTGAAGAGTGGATGCCGCCATGTGCCTGATCATCCACAGGTGCAGCTTGGGGAGAAAGCATCTCCTGATGATGCCTTGATTTGGACACTTTCATGACCTCAGAACTGTAAGCTTATAAGTTAATAAATGCCTTTGTAGATGCCAACCCATTTCTGGTATATTGCATTGGCCGCCTTTAGCAAAGTCAAACAATATGTGAGGAGACCGTAGGTGTATTGCCCAGTCCAGGCCCCATTGAGGGTGCCAGGGGCGCCCCTAATAATTAACTGGATGGCAGGTATAAAACGAGGGTCCTCTGGCAAACCAGAACGTGTGGTCACCGTGGATGGCAAGTAAAATGCTCCACTTCTGTTCCTAATTATATTTATTTTGGGGGTGAAGGAAGGAAGTGAAATAGTGATAGGAGGGACAGAAAATGGGCAAAAAAGTCTGGAAGAGGGGCTGTTGTGGAGCTGATGGGGTCAAAGGATGTGCAGAGAGAGGAAGAGGAAGAAATGGAAAGGTGAAGGAGACATACAGGAGTGAGAGCAGGACACAGGCGGCACTTAGCACTACCCCAGCCCAAGTGTGTGCTCCACAAAAGTCAGCTGCCAAATAGTAAATGCCATTGCTGGCTATCGATATATTCTTACTTCGAGTGAAACTGTCCCATGCTCACACCTGCTCAGTGGTAGCGAATGCTGTGATGGAGTATCAGGCTCTGTTGGGAGAACAATGTGCCTCGGACGAAGAGCTTGGAAACTCTGAGGGAAAATAAAAGCAGATCCAAAGTCTTTGGGAAATGGGAGGTGGTGAGAGACTACTTCTTGCAGTTGCAGGTCAGGCCACACGTGGCCCATACAAACTGTGGGAGAGTGGACAGACCGTGGGGTTTTTAATCAGGCGTGTGTGGACACAAACCTTGGCTGCTTCACTTCTTAGTGGTTCCCCAGAAGCTCTGATTCACATATTTTCAACTTTAATTAGTATTTTTTCAACGTTAGCCCATATGGTTGTTGGGAATATTAATTCAGATCCAGAATACAAATAAACAAACAAACTTAGCACAGCTCCTGGCACATCAGAGAGTCAGTAAATATTAATTTTTTCACCTACTTCGGATAAAAGGGGGAACTAGGAATAGAAGCATAGGATTTAAAGCCAGGCAGGTAATAGAGGTTTGGTGTTTCCCAAAGAGTGTTCTATGGGGCACACATTCAGTGAGCTGTTCATAAGAGTCTTGCCACAAAGGGTTGTCTTTGAATTACTTTGGGAAGCACTTGGTGAAACATATTGAGTCTGATTATTTACTGTGGGGCTCCTCCGAGCCTTCGAGGTGACAGTGCCACCTGAAGTTCCAAATGAGGGAAGAAGAAAGTCCCAGCCCCTTTGTCAAACAGCATCTCCCAGTGCAGGGTACATCAAGACAGAATTTGAATTCCTTTAAGTTGACAAACTGGAGGCCTGAGGTTTGGATCTAGCTTGCAGAAATGTTTTCTTTGGCCCCTCCAGGGACATAAAAACTTTAAATATTAGTTTCCTGGATTTAAAAATTAGAGGAATTTATAAGGATGATCAGGACTTCCCGATATTTTTGAAAAAATGGAAGGTTCTGGCATACTAGGCTTGGACCATGGGCTGGCGCTGAGCAGCAGCTGCTTCTGTGGGATGGGATGTGGGCTCCAGCTTGTCCATGTCCTTACGTGGCATGCTCCACGTATTTACATAACTTGCTGGACCCTATGGATATTTGAGTTGGGGTCCCCAAACCAGTTCAGTTCCTTCATCTGGCCAATCGGAGAACTGACTCCCAAGCTCATGTGGTGTTGGAGTCAGGACCAGGTACTTGGTCATTAGACTCACAGAGGCCAAGGTGATAAATGATTTTATAACTGAGTTATTTTTAAAACACTTATTTGTTTAGTAACATTCTATTCGTTATTGTCCGTCTTCAGGGGCCTGGAAGCCCTTCCTCTGGCCTCTTTTTAGGGAACTGTGTGCTGGAGTTTGGGTGATGAGAGGGGGAGACTCGGTTGTCCCTTCTTTCCTGGGCAAGAATACAGGTGTACAGGAAGTAGGACTGTCTCTGCTCATCTCATTTTCTAACTTAGAGTATGTGGGAGGACTCCCAGGCAGAAGTGGGAGGCTACTTCTACTTTTAACTAAATACTGATTACAATTTCTTGTGTATGCAGAATTAGGCAACTAAATTTTCTCATTGTTATGATATTGGCTGATTTGGGGGATTTTTGTTTGCTGCCAAACATTGGAGCAACTTGCTTTCAGGTAGAGGTGGAAAATTAGAGGGTGGAGAGTAGTTTTAAATATAATGGATTTCAACTTTTCCCGCACAGATTGTCAGCTTATGGAGAACCATTTGAACTCTATTTCAAAAAACCAGAACTGGAAGATGAGTGTGATGGTGACAACGCATGAAACACTCCAATGCACTTTGCAAACATTTTCTCATCATCCTTGGAGCAGATCTTCTACTATATTGAGTTACCTTCCCAGGCATATCACTCTTCTCCTTAACTCTGCCCATTTCCTACATCATTACAGATTTCTGATTATTCTTGGTATTAAAATACTTGAAATTAATTTAGACAGTGTCTTGAGCTATAAAGCAATGAATCAGACTTCCCATCCCCAACCAATCTACTTGGTTCTTGAAAGCATAGACGCTTGTGGTTCCCCAGTTTTGCCTCGTCCATCTGAGTTATACTAATTTTAGGTTGCCTATTGCTTCTCCATGTGATCCCCTTCCAATAAAAGTTCATGAATTTTATTGATAACTATTTAAAAGCCATTGCACACTAGCATCAGACTCAGATAGATCAAATTTTTGCTATCTATCTGTCTGTCTGTCTGTCTATCTATCTATCATCTATCTATCTTAGTTTCTAAATGCTGCCAAAGCAATATACTAGAAATGAGTTGGCTTTTACGATGGGATTTATTAGGTTAAAAGCTTAGGTGAAAGTGTCCCAATCAAGGCATCTTCAGAGGTGCTTTCTCACTGAGCTGCAGCTGTGGGTGAGCAGGCACGTGGCAGGGCACAATGGTGGCACCTGCTGGCCCCTGCCTTTTCCTCCAGGCTCACTTTCTTCCTGCTCTCCAGCTGTGGGCAGTCAGGCACATGGAGGCATCCGCTCCTCTCTCCCCTCTCCTTTGGGCCTCTTGCTTTTGGCTTCTGGCTAAAGTGGCTTCCTCTGCTCTGGGGGCCTTCTCTCTCATCTTCCAGGTTCCTCTCTGTCTCTGCAGCTGTTTTCTGCATCCGCGGCTTTTTAGTCCTCCATTTATAAAAGAATCCAGTAAGAGGATCATGATGCACCCTGGGTCATGCCCTACTGAAGTGATTTAATCAAAAGGAAGTTCCCTTAACTGAATGTAATCAAAAGGTCCCATCTACTATAGGTTTACATGCACAGGATTGGATTAGCTTTAAGAACAGGATTTTCTGGGATCCAGTAAAGCTTCAAACTGCCACTCTATCTAACGTATCATCTATTTTTTTTTTCCTATAGTAACCTTTAAAACCAGAAATTCATCTGAAATAGTTTCTGCTGTACAAGCGTATTTCTGAAGTAGCATAAATGGAAAGGGATGATGCTGGACACAGAATGCAAAAGTCCTGGCTAATCTACAAACTCAGAAAATATAATTATATGTTAGATCCTTTATAGTTCTAAAAAGGTTGGTCTCTTTGGTTAGTAAGGAAACATTTCAAAATTTTAAGTTACTTTTCAATCAAAGATACAGATAACAGGTGAAACATTAAAGCAATACCAAGTAATACCTTTCAAACACCAGTTATGTCATGAAGGAGCAGATTTAATTGTACCCAAGGATCTAGACTAAGGATAGTTACTATATTTGAGCCTAACTGTTTTAGTTCTGAGCTTCCTGGTAGTCCGAGTAAGAAGAGAAACATGATGAGTTACTTATCCCTCACTACCTAATAAGAGATTGTATACCAGCTCCTCTATAATCCCAAACTTTTTCCTAGTTCTCAACTTGAAGACCCTGGAATTTATCTTGTGGTTCCTTATATGGAAAATCAAAGAACAGATTATTGGGCAATAGCATTAATTGTAGTTTTTGCCAAAGTTGTCCGTAGAAGTTAAATAAATAAATAATTTAGAAGGAATGCTGAGACTGTTTATGTTGAAGTGGAAGTGGACATCTGTGGTTTTTGCTGTCCAACTTCAATTCCCATCTTCTGGTAACAGCACCCTGACTTCACTTTGAGGAACTATGCTTCCCCCATTGGATTCAGTTTTGGGGAAATTTTCAATCAATGTGTCTTCTTCAAGTTATGGGGTAGGCATGTGCCCCAAATTAGATTAATCAGACCCTTTCTCCCAGGAGTTGGAATCCTGAGCCGTGTGATTGAAAGGCTGGAAATAGCTAGAGTTGATAATTCTTTTGGCCATGCCCTAAAGACCCCTGTAAGCCTGCTGCATAGACCCCAGGAGCTGCTCTGACCCTGTCCTTTCTTGAATCCTATGCCAATGTTATTGCAATGATTATCTTTTCCTGCTTAAGTGAGCCAGAGTTGGGGTCTTTTGCAACCACAAAATGCTGATGGATACAGAGATGGAGTTTTCCTAGAACTCTGATGCTCAGTCTTCAAATTATGTTTCACCAAAGGTGATGTGTGGAACAGCGCATGTGTGTGGAGAAAAGTGGGGGAGCGAAGCTCGAGGGCTTCCCAGCAAACCAGAAACCCACGGATACACATCCTTCCTCCAACCCTGGCCCTCAGACCAGTGTAAGCTTCCATCTCTGGAGAAAGATTTTTGTCCTCTGTTTATAAGGGTGTAGCCCTGCTATTGCCGTCTGCTATAAATCTCAAGGTTTTTATAACTTGGATACTACTCTCACCTTCCTGCCAAATCTCTGCACTGAAAAAGCTGGAGTGTCATGTTAAGTTATGATGCTTTTACCGCATCCAAAACAAATAAAGTAATTTTGGTACACATTATGAAACGAACCCCTCCTGTCTCTGAGACAGGGATGGAAATGTGTCAAGGATGCAAACAGCTGTTTCGACCAAAATAGCCAAAAAAAAGGCCCAGTCTCAGGCTGCTGAGCTTCAGGTCTTGAGAACCATTTGTAGTTGTTAAAAATGTGAATGGTTCCATAAGTTCACAGTAGGACAATGTGGACTCTTTAGCCCAGGAAGTTAAATACCTCCACTTTGGCACTCCTGACCTTCTGAGTAGAAAATGTAGTTCCCTAGACTTTAAGACCTGCTTTGCTACTTTGATTTAATACAAGACAGGACTCTTGAAAACAAAGCTCTGTGGGACCAGCACTGTTACCTGGCATCAGTTAGCTTAGGCATCTCCCTCATCCCCCACCCCCTTCCATACTTACCCTGCTTTCCCGCCCCCTCTTATGCACTTGTTGCTTTGTGGAAAATGAATGGCTTTGCAAAAGTACAAATTTGGGGAAGTTTTGTACAGCCAAAGAAAATTTAAATTAGTACTCTCCTTGTGGGAATCTTCTTGGGGAAATTATATTTGAATATCCAGGTATAGAGTACAGCCAATATAAGTTTTAGGAAGTTGACAGACTGAGCGACACAGCTCAGTGGTTTTCTGGAAGTAAGGTAGTCTAGGGATTGAAGAAGGCAAAGCCTAAAAACCTACTAATTAATGTTTCCCCCTCTCTGCTGCATTAATGGTGAATAACCCAGGCTCAATGCTAATCTCTTTACTCCTTGGCCCAGAGAACTGGCATTTTTCCTTATAACGTAATTTAATGTCCTTGCTGAACAGAGTCTGCCCAGCGAGATATGTGTGTGTGCTGAACTGGAGGGGCCATGTGTTGGCAGGGTACCGAGGAGTAGGGCAGGCGTTCGGTGAAAACTTGGAAAGAGTCTTTGGAAATAAAAATTAATTTGTACATACCAGGATCCCAGCTTTGCATGTAAGGTAGAGTGCTTTGCTATCTGGGACCACATTTGTGTTTTCTGCCTTTATTTCTTGACCTTCTTCCTCTCTTGCTTTTCTCCTCCTCCATTCCCCCAATTAATGTGAGTGAAGTTCCTGAATTTCTTTGAACTCTTGGTGCTTACTACTGAGTCTCTTAGATATTTTTATAGCTTTCCAAAGGAGCAATCATCACCTCTCCTTACTCCCATCTTCCTTTTCCAGCGGCTGTAGACTCTTGGTGGGCTGGAAGTCACAACTGAATTGGACAAAAACGAATTTGGCTGTTGCTTCAAAGCCATCGGTTCATAGGGGCTTTTTTCCCCTTTCCTTTCTCTTTCTTTCCTTTTATTTGGCCATGGTTAAGAGGGCTTATCTTTGCATTAGATGGTCATCAAAACTCATTTTTAGGGTTATGGATGAAGAGAACAAATGGACCCACTTTGATCCAAGGACTGGAAGGAATTTATAGAGTTGTTTTCTTGCAAAATGCACCAAAAGGTCTCTCTTAGAACGAGCTGATGCCTGCTTTGTGTACAGTAGGAACTGGTGCCATTTATCCTTTTCATTTCTATCATTGGTCCCTCTCACATAGAAGAATGAGCTTTGATTTGAAGCTCTTTCCCACTGGTAAATGGGAAAATTTGTAATAGAGCAACATTTTTTTCATCTCGCATTTATTTAGTGAATTTCAGACTTGGGAATTTTTATGTATCATAACCTTTCTTACGTGTTAATTTTTTTTTTACTTCACATTATAAACATGAACAGAAGCCTTCTTCCAACAGAACTAGATTAAGGTTGATTAAAGTAGAAGGCAAAGTCATACATATGTTATAGGTCACACCTTTTAGGAATCTGGATAGTATGCTAGCTGGTGAGTAGGCTCAACTAAAATGCTCTGAACATGGGTTAATGATTCTTACTCAGCCTATAGGTCTTGGAACTCAAGAGGGCCATGGGAATATTCAAGGCATCTGTGAACTCTATGTACATTATCCATTTCCTCCAGAATGAAAAAAAATATACCTTGCAAATATGTAAATTCTTTCTCAAATGCTATGTTTCATTAAAAGAAATAGTTTAAAAAAAAATTGTTATTGATTCCTAGTGGCTTTTGGACTTCATGCATATTTTCAATCAGTGGGTACCAAAGTAAAATGTGTAGGTCAGCAGGTTTTTTGATTTAGAGAGGATTGTCATTCTTGTAAGAGTTGGTATTATAATAATTGAAGATTACAGGGGGTTAAAAATACACATACTTGGGTTGAGCTTTGTCATGAGGCTTTTCAAGTCCATTTCTTAGGGTCTTCACTTTCAACAAATATTTATTGACCTTATATTTTCAGGTGAGGAAGTTTCAATCAGTTAAACACTAAGTAGGTCATTATCATGATGGATGAAACTTCCACATGAAGATGTTGTGAAGGGCAAAAGATGTTTGCCATTGTAATCAGCCCCCTTTTCATAAGGAAGCCATAGCTTTCCCTTGAGTCTCAGCCAGGAGAGTTTGCATATCTTGTTGACTAGAACTATATTATGTGTCCATCCCCAGCTATAAGGGAGCCTGAGAGAGCAGATATTTTTACTGGCACATTTTTGCCCCAAACCAAATCAGAGTTCTGTTAGTAAGGACAAAGGGAAAAAATGGTGGGAAATATAGCGTCTCTACCAGAGGTGCTGTTTAAAAGGACTGCAGATGTGGAAGGTACTCTCTCTCCAGATTCTGTGAGTTCCATTTTTGCCTTAGAACCAATTTTCCCTGTAATTTGTCCCACAATCCTCTGATTTGAACAATTAGTTGACACTGTGACTAATATGGTATCGGATGGCTTTCTAGCCGATCTTTAGATAAAAGCATGTTGTCCAATGGCATGGGTTGAGAATTGCCCAGAGTACTGGGAAAGGAAGATATATTTTATAATTAAAAAACAAACAAACAAACCCTCATCCGAGTGTTTAGAATTTAAAATTTTTATGTTTGGACAGATGTTGTTTGGCTTATTTCTTATTTGGGAAAATGTCATTTAGTTTATGTCTCTTGTCCTTTTCTTCCCTTTCTACAGTCTTTTGTACAGTGATGTGAGCAGATTGTGTGGAACCAGGCCAAATAAATGAAAATATTAGTGATTAGACGAGATATTTCCTTTGTGGTTAGTATTTGTAAAGAAGTGTCCTCATCAAATGCTAAGGAGTGCTTTGGTGCTTAGTTCAAGTTCATGTACTATTGTCTTCATCTCTCTCTGCATCTTTCCATGTACCTGGGACTGTTTTCCACACTTGGTGTGTGTTTTGATGCTTGATAGTTTTGCTAAAATGTTTCCTTAGCTTGGAATATCCTTCTCCATCTTCCTGCCTGCCCTGTCCAGGGGATCACATTCCTCCCACAGCAGCTGAAATTGCCCCTCTCTGCCAAAGCCTGTCCTGATCTCCAGTTGCTGTGAACCATCCTTTCTTCTCGGTGTCTATGGTTTGTTCTTATGTCTCACTTGTTCTGCTTTTCTCATTCTGGGTTTTCTTTTTATTAAAATTATGTGTGGACTTCTACCTCCTAAAAGTCTTTAAGTCCTAGAGCCGGGAGATTGTGACTTGGTCACTGCATGTCACATTGCAGCTGGTGCAATGTTTGGGACATAAAGCTGGGAGCGCAATATAAGAGTGACACATATATTTTGAATAAATTAGTGCTTCAATGAACAAATGATATTTAAAATTTTTTTTGCCATCTCTCTTAATTTCTATGGTAGGAAGGGCAAGAAGTGGAAGGACATTCCACTGTACCCCAGTGAGGATGCTGAGAATATAGTTTGAATTTTGTATTTATTAAGAGAGAGAGAGAGAGGAAGAGGGAAACTTTTCCTTGCATTTATCTTTAGAGCCAGTTATTAATGGGAGAAGCACACAATTCTGTATCTCTATATTAAGCTCTTTGGAAAGTGTCCTGGATCTCCTTGACATTTAAGTCAAAATATCATCCCTTGCATCTAAATTGCCTGTAAGTTATTGCCTGCTCTCTATAGGGGCAATAGCATTGTTATATTTAAGTTCAGGAATGCAAGAGATGCCACAACAGTTGAAAGTATAAAATGTGGACTCTATCTTCTTTAGCGTTACATCTGTCTTCTGGTGATTATGGTGGAGTTTTAGACTGGGAGAAATTTTTAGATTGCTTTTCCTTGTGTAAGATGACAGGAACTCCAGTTGATCATCATCACAATGCCTGGAGGCTCCCAGGATTGCTAAACACATTTTTGTTGTTGTTGTTGTTGTTATGTGATAAAGCAAGGAAGGCTGGGGGTAAAAAGGATAGGTTTATTTCAAAAGAACACAGAAGCCAGCTTGACTTCCAATGGCCAACTATGGTACATGTTTGAGCCTTAAAATAAATAACAGCTGTTGTGAATTATAGCCCATTGAATAAAAGAAGAAGCTATGAGTCCATACTGATATAAACAAACAAACAAACAAATAGGCGAGAAAGGAAAGCCCTGCCTTGCAATAGAACGACAACTAACAAAGCAGGAATGATTGTGTTAGAAAATCATTTGCAACCATAATCGTAATAGTTGATCAAGACAAGAATCAGTGAATATTAAAACTAGTGGGTGAACATTTGATGTGAAACAAGATATTTACATTATCTCAAATTATCTTCCCACAAATTATCAATTGCAAACGGAATAATAGTAACTTTCCAGTGGAAAAATCAGGTGGATATTGCCTTATTAACCAAATAATCAGAGTTAGTATCACCGGAAATGGGACAAACCATTATTATGTGCCCCCTGATGGGATGCCCTGAGAAGGACACAGCATTACTTAAGAAGTATTCCTCTCCCAGAAGCCTTTGTTCTACAAAATAATTGGCTTGCACTATTCAAAAATATCAAAACCATGGAAAGACAAAGAAAGGCTGAGGAATCATTCCAGATTAAATAGACATGGCAAACAAACGCAGTTGCATGATCTCGAATTGGTTACTGGACTAGGAAAAAATTGTTATCAAGGACTTCATCCAGATGATTGGTAACATATAATTGTACTCTGGTTATGCAAGTAAGGATTTTTGTTCTTAGAAAATATATATTGAAGAATCCCAGTGTCAAGGAGGAGCGACATCTATATCTTACAAGGGGAAGGAGAAGAAAGGAGGGGAGGGAGGAAGTGAGAAGAGAGCTGAATGGGGAGAGAGCAAAAGTGAATGAATGGAAATGAGAATATATTATAAAACAAATGAGGGTAGAACTGGCAAAGGGTATAACTATTCTTGCTATATTTTGGTAAGTTTGAAATAATTTCAAAATAAAATGCTAAAGTAAAACACATTGTGTCTCCGTGCTCACCCTTTTCATTTCTAGTTGTTTGGGGCAGAGGCGGTCACTGGGAGGATGAGCCAGGAAGACCCTTCTATTTTGTCCCTCTCTGTGCATCCAGTGGATAGCCCAGGGCCTGGTAAAAGTAGGCAATTCACAAATATTGGTTTGATGGTTGCATGGGCCCCAGGGCCTTGGATTCCCTTGAGCTGTGGGATGTTTATCTTTCCTCAGTTGCAGATAACAACCGTAAATATATATTTTGCTACTTTTAGTTTTCTTGCAGCTGGTTAGGACCATATAACTCAGTTAGTTGTAGCCAGTAGGATGTAAGCAGAAGGGCTCTTAAAACAAGGTTGTCTGCTTCTCTGCCCCTTCTTCTAGTCTATTTTGGTGGGAACACACATGGGATGGCTGAAGTTTAAGAAGCGCTTTTAGACCACATGGGAGAAGCCATGTGCTAAAGATAGTGGAACAAAGAGGGGCAGCTGGGTGGCTGATGGCTGTGGATCTGTCATAATAGCTCCAGGCTGCTTAATCCAGACGGCATTTATGTGAGAGAGAAATAAACTTCTTTTTTAAACAGCCTTTTTTTTTTTTTTTTTCCATTTACAGTGGAACCTGCTCTTAAACGATATACTGCACATTCTAAAAAACATCACTATTGAATTTTTGTTCCTCTGTGGGACTTTGTGCTTAGTTTACCTTGAGACTTAAATGGCAGAAATTCTCTGGCCTGTTCTTTTTTTTTTTTTTTTTTTTTTCCTTTTTCTAAATTCCTTTTCTTTTCTCTTATTTTCCCTATGTGGGTTTTTAAAAATTGTGATAGTGATTCAGTTTCAGTCGTGGAGTTGATGCGTTAGTATCTATGGCTTAGGATGTAGTTTATGCTGAGGACACATTTTGCAAATTGCTAAATTGTTCTGAAAAGATGGTGAGAACAAGCTTTCTTCAGAGATTTCTTGTTCTGACCGCCCCAGCTGAAGGTCAAGGGTGCAGAGGTGAGTGCTGGGAATAATGAGAAAATAGGAAACTTTAACTATTTCCAGTTGCCAAAAACATTTTACTTTGGTTGAAGGATTCGGGGCAGGCTTTTAAAGTGCTTGTTCTGCCTGGTGAGTTTTCTTTAGCAAATCTTTGTCCTGTTTGGAATCCACTCATGTTTTTACTTATTAAGCGGATGGTTCTTCCTTTGGAACTACTTATTGTCACAAAGATTTGTGGTGCATCCGGCATCACAGATAATAAATGGGTGTGTGTGGCCACAGCAAAACATAAATAGAGCGACTGACTTTCAGATTGCTTATTGGTCGATTGTGTGTAAGCAGTGGAAGCCTAACTCCTCAATTACGTGTGTGTGTGTTTCTGTGCAGTTTATATCCAGGAACTTGAAAATGGACCTTGCAGGGATATTGACTTATGTTCAGTTATTTCCTTTAAAGTATTCAGTTTTCAAATGTTGCGTCATTTCCACAGTAATGCTATTACCTGACCTGAATGGCGGCAGCTCCGTAGTTGGAAGCATAATTTTCCTTCTGTGTTGACTACTGGATCCCTGGCTAACATGACTTTCAAAGATAATTAAGAATCACTTGAAGGTGAAGGGTTGTATGTGGTCTTCAAGCTCTTTAAACTCTTAACTAGTCTCAGCAGGGATCCTTGCTATCGTATGCAAATTTTGCTTTTATTCCCACAGAAAAAGGAAACCAAGGACTTCGATTTTTCCAGGGTCACTAAAGAAGTCCCTCCCCAACTTCTTGTCACAGTTTGGTCTGCAACACAAAACGAACAAAACCACCGACCAAACGAACAAAAACGGAAATGCAGGATGATGCATAGTAAAAGGTGACTTGAGAATTTCACCCTACTTAAGGGAGCAAAGTGGGACTAGGAATTGGGAGATTTTCACGTAAGTCTCAGTTCCACCAGGAGCTCTCTTTATGGCCTTGCGCAAGATACATAAACTTCTGAGTCTCAGTTTCCTCATTCGGTAAAATGAGTCTAATCAAATCTGTGTGAGGAACTTCTGAGTGTGAAATGAGACCACATATGTAAAAGTGTTTTGCAAACTGTAAGTTACATTGATGTCCTTTTTTAGCAGTCAGCTAATCAAGAATGGTGTAACTTTCCCTGCCTCCCTGTACTGATTTTCCTTGTAAATTGCAGTGTAATTTGCCCTTTGACTTGATGTTTAAATTTTTTTTCTTAGGAAAATTACTCTAAGTAATAGTAATGTTAAGTAAGGATTTCAACTAACAAAAGGATGATGATGGACAACACCCATCCCAGAAAGCAGAGTATCTGCAACTGCTCGCAATCCAGTTCCATCCATCTGCCCCATGGGATCTAAGCCCCCTCTCAGTCAGAGACGAGGGGGGGGGCATCACCATTCCAAAATCCTCAAGATTGAGGAATGAACAAACATAAGGGGGAAAGCAAATGTAGACTAAATTATTATTCTATCAGAATTTTAAAATACCATGCAAAATATATTCTGATTAAAACTAGTAGCATTTCTCTACTTTGGGGATTATTGCAGTTGCAGCATGTTGAAAGCAAATAACGTTGAGAGGGAAATAAGGCCAAGTCAAACAAATGCATTTCTCCCTTGAAATTGTGAAGGAGGGATAAGAAGTGCTTGGGCGTATATAGATAACTATGGCATTGAACATGAGGTTTGGGGTGTTACAAGAAGCATCATTTTCATCTTGGCCCTGCTTGGAAGAGAGAGGCATGTATCCAAGAGACAAGTCGTTTGAAGCTGTGCGTTCCAAACTGAATGCAGAGAGTGAGCTGGGAGAGGCATAGCCATGCAGAACAGTTTTGCACAGCAGGAGGGCTCTTAAGAGTGTTGTCAAGGAGAAGATGCAATGCTTTAATTCGTTTGGACAGCTCTTTTACGTGTAAAGAGAAACATGTATTCTGGCAGGCGTGGACTTTGTTCCATAACAGCCCTTTATATAGGATTTTGTGCTTAGGCAATCGAAAAACAAGTAACATTCCGTATGTGTTATCTGAGGTTTCCAGTTACGGAGTTTTGAAGTCCTCCAGGATGGTTTCCCTATATCTCTGTGCACCAAAGTGGCTAATGTCATGGCAGATGTCATACCTGATATTGCCAGAAGCAAGGCATACATTGGTGAGGATTTCATAGCTTCTTTTGGGTGTTCAGAGAGCAAAGCCTGGGGAATGAGGATCTCATGAGGAAGTGAGAGAGAAAGAGAATGTGGTTTTCTTTTTAAAAAGCAGGAAGAATTGCTTTGGCATGTCTGACATGTCTGGAGATTGTAGGGTAAAAAGAGATTTTTTTGCATTTGTAATAAAGCCATTATTTATGGAGTACAAAACACAAACCAAAAGAGGAAAAGAGTTTGGTCTTATCAGGATTGTACATAAATCAGGGTTCTCCCGAGAAACAGAACCAATATTTATTATAAGAGATATATTATAAATAATTGGCTCACACAGCTGTGGGGACTGGCAAGTCCGAAACCCATAGGGCAGGTCACAAACTGGACCAATGAAAGTTATTCTGAAGTCTGGCAAGTTCATATTTCCCAGGAGAAACTGCCTGGTTGAAATTGAAATTTGTGTTCTGATTTCTGAAATCCTCATTTCCAGCTTTTAAGACTCCAGCTGATTGGATGAGGATACTCCCCAGATTGCTCAGGGAAGCCTCCTTTGTTGATTGCAGATGCAGTCAGTCTTAGATGTGATCAGCTTATTGCATTTGCAAATCCTCCAAGATATGCCCTCACAATACTGATCAGGCCAGTTCTTGCTTGACCAAACAACTAGACTCCTTAACCTAGCCAAGGTGACACATGAAATTAGCCATCACAGTCCATCCATTATCCAAATAAAAACAATAGTATAGTCACACTTTCACATAACATGATACAACTGTCCTGCATACAACTGAAACTGCACTAACCTTTTCCCTAAAAGACAATGCAAGGACTTGGGTGATTTTCATTTTCATCTTTGATATCCTGTAACTTAAATTCTATGCTGTAAAGTTAACACAACTTACATTCTATGATAAGGGGATGAGAATTGACTGTTGGGAATTGAATCATGCCCCCCACAAAAGACATGTTCAAGTCTTCATCTGCATTCCTGTGGGTGTGAACCCATTTGTAAATTGGACCTTTGAAGATGTGATTATTAGCTAAGATGTGAACTCATTTGTGAATAGGATTTTCAAAGACCCTGTTGAGATGAAGCCAAATTGAATCAGGGTGGGCCTTTATCCATGAGACTGGAGTCTTTGGAAAGCAGAGGAAATTTGAATGTAATCAGTCACTAGAAGCCAGAACCCATATGAAGCCAGAGAATGAGGCAGGTGGCCATGTGATGGAGGCAGAGATGCAGGCCAAGGAGCCCCAAGGATCGCCGGCAAGACACCACAAGATGCAGCAGACTCCAGGTGAGAGCATGGCCTGCCGAGGCCTTGATGTTGGACTTCCAGCCTCCAAAAGTGGGAGACGATACTTTCCTGTTCTTTAAGCCAACAGGTTTTGTGGTATTTGCCATAATAGCCCTGGCAAACTAAGACAGATAGGTTATATAATTTTCACTGAGCTAAAATAAGGAAACATTAAATGATTCTGACAGATTGAGACTTTTTTATGAGGTGGTCTGCAGAATTGGACTTTTGGGAAAGAGCTTCATGAATATTTGTTGATGAAAACAGTCATGCTTGGTAGCTTTGAGGGGATTCCCTCTAGGCACTCTTGATTCTCAGTTCTAGTTTTCACAGCTGGTTGCAGTTGTTTGGATGACAATAAGAATCAGGAATACTTGGTTCTGAATTTGGAAAAAATGATGCCAGATTGCTTAAGCGTTTGACTGGAAAAAGGCTACTGAGTATGAGGTTCTTTGTGACTATGCTGAATCCTTGACAGGGATTCTGGTTTCTCTGCCTTAAATTAAAATCTCAAGTCTCATTAAAATAGTGGTTAAATGAGGTTGTGCTAATTTTCAGTTGAGACTAAAGAGTAACATATTTTGTTTACATAATGCTGGTTTTTGCTTTATACTCATATTTATATTAGAAATGAGTAATTTAGTCCCAGAGAAAGTACACGTGGGGCTTTCTGCCAAGATTCAGTGCCAAACATAAGTTTTGTGATTAAAGTATCCAATATTAATTTTTCTTTGACAAAAACTAAATTGGGATGATTTCTTAGTTTCAATGATCTGAAAAGAAAGCATTATAGCTAAAATGTCTGAGCTGGGAGAAGTTGAGATGGGATTTGACCAGTATAGGTATGATCTTGAACTTGTAAAAAGAAAAGATTTTTATCCTCTTGATATTGAAGGAAGGCAGATAAAGATGATTGTGATTAACACTAAGCCTCCTTGTTCCTTGTTTTTCTCAATAATTTCCCCTGGGTAGCAGGATTTGCTGTCAGGCAAACATTTTGTTCCATTCCTGTTTTTCATCTCTGGGCTGTAATATTCAAATGCCACATATCTGTAGAATGTTAGATACAAACATGGAAAGGTAATATTCATTTATTAGTTAAAATATTTACTGAATATTTACCAGGAACTAGACTTTATGCTGCGCATTATCTTTGTCTTCTGGGAGTTCACAGTCTTTGGAAGGGGACAAACATATAGACACATAATGCAGTACAGTGGAATAAATGTTGTAATAAACCAGACAACATCTTATAAAATAGATTAAGGAGGAGAGACAATGTAGAGGATGCTATTGAGGTTCCTAGCCTGGGCAGCTGAATGGAATGGGATGCCACACACGGGGTCAGCCAGGTTTTACAGTAGAAGGAGCAGATTTCAGGTGGCAGTGGGAGAGGATGGGGGAAGAATCACTGGTTTTACTTTCAGACCTATAATTAACTATTTTAGCTTGTTCTAATTGTTATGTGGAGTAAGCTGAGTAATAGCAAGTAGTGTGAGTTTTGATTTTAGCAGGCCTTTAATTAGGCAGAACAGGAAAACTATATTTTAGTGGTTGGATAGTTTTTTTTCTACCTCATGATCTGAGGTTCCTACCTTTAAAAAATATTTGCTTAAGAACTTTTCATACATTACCTTCTCATTTAATCTTCACAATAACTCTTTATAACCTGTTGTTATAAATATTTTACAGGTGAGGAAACTGATGCTTATAGAGATTAAGAAATTTGACTGAAGTAGTGAAGGTGGGATTCAAATTGTTGATCTGAATTGTTTGTAAGCATGTTTTTTGTTTGAGTCTTGAAAAATGATAACTTTTATGTAAAAAGAGTTAAGGGCATAAAAAGATTATATTTTTAACTACAGCATATATACTGTATGGTAATTATGGTCATTTAGGCCATTAAATCATTTCTTCCCATATGGGGAAAATAAAGCTTGGTTTACATATGCTGTGAATTTTGTACTATTTATGCTCACTAACTCTTCAGGGAAAAATATAGTTTCAGTCTCTTTCAGAATTATAATGGAAGATTTGGACACCTTGAAAGCTTGTGCTCACATAAAGAATGCATTTTTAATTCTGTTTTCTTTGTGCAGTGTTCAGATTTCTTGAGACTAGATGACCAGTATTTTATAGGTATTTTTTTTTTGGGTAAAAAATATATTTCTTTAGGACTGTGGGCAAAACTGAAATAGGCCTGCCCTACCAAAGTATAAAAATCAAGCCTCCACAAGTTCAAGGTGATTAGCCAGTAACTTATCTGTCTGTTAAAACAAAAATCAAGAATCCTGCTATCACAGAATGATAATAGAATCCAGAATTTCTAAAATGTATCACCCCCCATGTCCAGTGTAAAATAAAAATTTTAGCAGGAAAAGAAACAGGAAAATCTAACATGAATTCAACAGAAAAGATAGTCAATAAAACAGACCCAGAGATGACACAGATGTTGGAATAGCAGCTACTATAAAAGTATTAAAGAGTGAACAGTTGGAGAAGCTCAAAAAATAAATGGAAACAGTAAAAGAATGGAAACTCTAGAGCTGAAAAGTAAAATATCTAAAATGGAAAATTTGCTGGATATTAATAACAGCAGATTAAAGAAGACAGGGGATAAGGTCAGTGAACTTAGAGAGAGACCAATAGCAATTAATCCTATGGAAGAACATGGAAAGCAAAGGAAAAAAAACATAAAAAAAAAAAATAATAATAACAGAACCCTAGAAACTTGTGGAATGCATCAAGGGTCTAAGATACATGTAATTGGAATCCCAGAAAGAGAGAGGAAAGAGAGTGGTGTTGGGAAACATTAAAAAAAAAAAAAAAAAAAAAAAGAATGGGTGAATTTTCCCCCAAAATTGGTGAAAAATATCAATCTTCAGATTTAAAAATCTTAAGCAGGAGAAATCCAAAGGAAACCATACCTAGAAAAATACCAGTTGACATGATGAAAACTAAAATAATGAGAAAAAATCACAAAAACTTCCAGAGAAAAACAGCACATTATATACAGAAGAATAGTGATAAGAATTATAACTAACTTCTTATCAGAAACAATGGAGAGCAGGAGTCAATGGATGACTTAAGTGCTGAAAGTGAAAATAAAAACAATCTCTCAACCTAGAACTCTACATCCAGTGAAAATGCCATTTGAAAATGAGGGTAAAATAAAAACAGTTGTAAATAAATGAAAGCTGGGACACTGTGTTGCCAGCAGATCTGTACAATAAGAAATGGTAGAGGAAGTTCTTCGCACTGAAAGGAATGGCCAGATGAAACCTGACTGTGCAAGAAGGAAGGAAGACCACCTGAAATGGTAAATATGTAGTAAATATAAAGTTTTTTTTTCTTCTTTAAATTCCTTTTGAGACAACTGAATGTTTAAAGCATCTACTTGAACATTATGTTGTAGCGTTTAAAGCACATAGTTATTAAAATGGCAAAAAGCAAAGAGTGTTAAATACAGTTATAGCATAGCAAGGTTTTTACAGTTTTTCTATTGTTGTATAATATTATCTATAAATAGTCTGATAACATGGGGATACATTTTGAAATACCTAGAAAATTCACTTAAAAGATACAAAGAGGTATAGCTATAAGCCATTGTGAGATTAAAATTAAATACTAAAAATAGTTTAATGCAAACTAAGGCAGAAAAGTAGAAAAAGAGGAACAGACAGCAAGATGGTAAACTTAAATTCAACCTTATCAATAATGACTCTAAATGTAAGTGGATTTAACACACTGTTTTTTAAAACGGTAAGAAAGCTAATTTTTTATGTGTCTGTCTATACGAAGGAGTTAGCTGTTAGGTGCTCCCCAAGCACCCTCCCAGACCTAAAACCCCATGATGCTCCTGTACCTCTGTGTCTGAACCCTGCCCTGGAGAATCCACTCTCCTCTTTTTCCAAGGACTTACCTCTGCCAGTGCTGTTCAGTTGGCATCTTGCTTTGTCATCTGTACATGTTCTTGTTGTTGCATTTTTGTTTTGTTTTGTTTTGCCTTCTGTTTCAACCTTAACTGTTCTAGATCTTCTTATCTGGACCAAGACTTTGCTGCTCTCATTAAGATCTCTCTTTCCTGTTCATCTTTCCTCTGCTTTTCAATTTGATTAAAAATTTTGAGCTGAGCCTGGACATCACTTGCCTGCTCATATCTGTCATCATCCTTATATGAGAAGTTCTTTTGCTGAGCTGTTTCTGATATTTTCTCTACAGGATTCTATAGCCTTTGTTGCATGGCGTGTGATATACAACTTACTACATCTGGATGTAATTCCATTATGCCATGTTTTTAACTTATTTCTAGTATTCTTCTTTGTAAAGGAGCTGGGAAGAGGAAGGTTTCATCTTTATAAGACCTTGTTAACATGCCCACTAACTCAGAATTTTTGGCCAATATTCTTGCACTTTCTTCTGACAAGTTTACCCCAGCCATTGATGCAACAGCAGAGATAGATTGGATAAAAAAAGCAAGAACTTCTTTCTTTTATATGCTGTTTATGAAAACTCGCTTTAAATATAAAGACAAAGATAGGATAAAGTAAAAGGTTGGAAAGTGATATAGCATGCAAATTCTAACTATAGGAAAGCTGAAGTGATGATATTAATATCAGGCAAATTAGTCTTCAAGACAATGAGTATTACTGGAGATAAGAGGGACTTTTCAGAGTTATAAAAACATCAGCTTATCAGTTAAGCATAGCAATACTAAGCAAGTATGCCCCTAATAACAGAGTTTCAAAATACATGATGTAAAAACTATCAACCCAAAAGGGAGAAACAGACAAATTCACAGTCGTGGTTGGAATTTTAACACCCCACTCGCAGTCAATGATAAAACCAATTTAAAAAAAATCACGAATGATACTGAATATTTGCACAATCTTATCAATTAACTTAACTAATTTAAATTTACAGAACAGTATGAACAATAAGAAAGCACACTCTTTTGAAGAACATAAGAAAAATTTTCAAGTGTACATCACACTATATTCTGGAACATAAAATAAGTTCAATATATTTTAAAATTTGATATCTCAAAATATGTTATCAGACCATAAGGAACTAAAACAGAAAGAAATAACAGGAAGATAGCTAAAAAGTCCCTCAATATTTGGAAATTAAACAGCATGCTCCTAAATGACCATCAATCAAAGAAGAAGTCACAAGAGGAATTAGAAAATATTTGTATTAGTCAGCCAAAGGGGTGCTGATGCAAAGTACGAGAACTGTGTTGGCTTTTATAAAGGGTATTTATTTGCGGTAGAAGCTTACAGTTACCAGGCCATAAAGCCTAAGTTACTTCCCTCACCAAAGTCTGTTCCCATGTGTTGGAGCAAGATGCCTGCTGACGTCTGCAAGGGTCCAGCTTTCCTCTTTCTCTTAAGGCTCTGTGGTCCCAGCTTCTTCCAGTATCCGCTGTAGGCTAGAATAAATTTCATCTCTCTCCTGGGGCTCGTTTCTCTCTGGAGTCAGCTGCTCTGGTCTCTCCACAAGGTCAGCTGTAGACTATCAGGCCTTTTCTCTTCCTGGGGCCTCTGCCGTGTCTATGGAGCCCTCTCTATTCTTCTGTGTTTTTCTCCTGTTTGTTTACTTCCCGGGGCTCCAGCATCCAAAACTAACTCACTCTTCTGCAGCATCTTTTTAGTGTGAGTCTGTGCCCACCAAGGATGGGGGGGGGACTCAACAGCCTATTGATGTGGCCCATTCAAACCTTAATCATTAATTAATCAATTAAAAGTGAAACCTCTGAATTTAATACAATCTAATACACTCAGAGGAACACAATAGTTTACAAATATAATCCAATATCTATTTTTGGAATTCATAAACAATATCAAACTGCTACAGTATTATAAAATGCATGATACTAAAAACAACTTATTCACATTTGTAGTATGCAGTGAAATCAATGCTTAGAGGGAAATGTGTATTTTCAAATGCTCATGTTAGAAAAGATGTGAGCTTCTACCTTAAGAAGCTGGAAAAAGAAGAGCAAATTAAATACAAAGTAGAAGGGAGGAAACAATAAAGAGTAAAAACCAATGAAGTAGAAAACAAACCAAAAATTGATTCTTTAAAAAATTTAATAATATGATAAGCCTCTAGCAATCCTATATAGAAACAAAAGAGAAAAAAGACAAACTGACAATAACATATCTGAAAGAAGGGGCATCCCTACATATACTCAAGGTATTTAAGTGATAATAATGAAATATTATGAACAATCTTATGGTGATGTATTGGCTAACTTAGATGCGATGGATATAGTCTTTGAAAAATATATAACAGAACTGACAAAAGAAGGAATAGGAAATCTAACAGTTTTATGTGTATTAAAAAATTGAATTTGTTATAAAAAACTTTCCACAGAGAAAACACTGGGCGCACTTGATTTCGCTGGTGATGTCTATGAAACAGTTAATTGAGGAGCAATAGCAATATTTTCAATCCTTTTTAAATGGAGGAGCAGACACTTTTTTGCCTATTTTATGAGACCAGCAAAATCCTGATACCCAAATCTGTCAAAAACATTACAATTAAAGAAAATTACAGAACAATATCCCCCATAAACCTAACCACAAAAATCTCAACAAAATACCAGAAAATATAATCCAGCAATATATGAAAATATTATAGATCATTACCAAGTGGGGTTTATCCCCTGAATGCAAGGTTGGCTTAAAATGTGGAAATCAATCAGTATATTTTACCACATTAACAGAATAAAGGAGAAAACCCATACAATTATTTCACTAATGTAGTAAAAGCATTTATAAAATTTAATGTTTGCTCAGAGTAAAAACTCCCAGCAAACTAGACTAGACCTTCCTCACTATGAAATGAGTACTTACAAAAACCTTCAGCTAAAATCATACTTAAAATTGAAATTTGGAGAACTTTCTTCCTAAGAATGAGAACAAGGCAATGTTGTCTACACTCACAACTTATATTCAACATTGTACTGGAGGTGCTAGCAAGTGTAATAGGGTAAGAAAAAGAAATGAAAAGCATTTATCTTTGTAGACTCCATGGTTGCCTATGTAGAAAATCTCAGGGAATTTAAAAATCATAAATCAAACATTGAAACTGATAAGTCATTTTAGCAGGCCTGTAGGATATAAAGCCAATACACAAAATCAAGTATATTTTTATTCACCAGCAAAAATTTAAATAGAAACATATAAACAAATCAATTTATAATTTAAAAAATTTGAAATATTCAGGGTTAATTTCAACAAAATATTTTTTAACAGAAAATACAATTTATACATAGTAACTGTAAAACATTGTTGAGAGTAATTGTCAAAGACCTAAATAAATGTGAAGAAAAACTATGTATGTGAAAATAAGATTTTCTGCTTGCTTAGTTTCAGAATCTCTGAATTAAGCAAAGTTAAACAGTCTTCTATATTGTACAACTTCTCAGTTAGTTGAAAAGTTCTATGATTTAAATTGGCTATAAATAATTTATTAACAGAATGTCTCAGGATGTGGGAAACACTTCAGGAAATACTCAACTTCAGTATGGAATTTGATATTTTTCATTCTTCATTTTTATTTTCATGGTATCTTCAGTATCAAATGATTTGGGGCAATAATTGGCAGTGTATATGTCTGTGTCTGTAAAACTAAAATGTGAAATGAAATATTTTTCAGCAGGGCTGAATTGCCCAGTGTCTCCTCTTTAGACTATTTAGCTACTGATGAAAACAGAGCCCCCATCCAGAGTTTCTATGCATATTTTATAAGTATATTAGTGCCGGGAGTAAAGGGTTTAGTCAGATTTCAATGAAATCATTATCTTTTTGTCTCTGTTTTTTAATATGTTTATGTGCTCTTATGTGTGGTTAAAACATGAACAGTATTGTAAAATAATGCTACAAAAAAGCAAGTTGTATAGGTAGTCCAGTACTATATTGTAAGCAACATAAACTATCTAGTTAAAATAGAATTTTAACTTCTTGAAATAATTAAATGAAGGTATAAAATGTCCCTAAATACTGTCAATTAGCTTCATGGCATTGCCTTTGAATATATTAGAAATTGGGGCCCAAGACCTCTTCATTCAAAAAGTTTGTTTTGAAGTTGTTCATTTTCCTCATCTCTTATTCCTAAATCACAGTTCCAGCTAAAAGTCTAGCTGAGTTTGAACTCCCCAAATGGGCCACATTAGGACTCCCTGGGCTCCCACTGCATTAGCACTGATTGATAGGACTTGGCTTCTTGTTTGTGGCTGATAAGACCATGATGGAAAATGTATCTCTTCCTCGGTCTCACTTTCTCTCTCTCATTTCCTCTAGGAACTTGTGAGCCTTAGTCTTTTTCTTCTTCACTATACCTCCTAACCAAATAATAAAAAATTCCTCCATAGCAGTGGTTCTCTAATAGGTGATCCCTAACAAGTGTCAATCACTTGGGAACTTGTTAGAAAGGCAAATTCTTGGTCTCCACCCCAGATCTACTGAATCTGAAACTTTGGGATTGGGGCCCAGCAATCTGGGCTTTAACAAGCTCACTGGGTGCTTCTGATGCTCGCTCAAAGTTTGAGAACAACTGTCCTATGGTAAGGAAAAACTTCTGGGATTTTTTTGCCATGATGCCTGTCCATTCTGTTGGCTATTAAACAAAAGAGGTAAAGTAAAAGCTAAGAGTTCTTGGTGGTGGTGGTGGTGGTGATGGTGGCAGAGCATTGAATGAGATCTTTTTCAAAGGAGCTAAAGTATTTTAAATAATAACAATAATTAGTAGTAATAAGAAAAAATAATAGAAACTATTATTTATTGAGAATTTTCTGTAGGCCAAGTCCTTTGCATGTTTTTTCTCCAATAATTCTTACAATGTTCCTGAGATCTGTGCCAATGTTATTGCTGTTTTACATGGAGGACACAGGTTTAGTGAAGAAGTTGTCTAAGGTCAAGTTGTTTAGTGGCAGAGTCAGGATAAAGACGCTGGTCTGTCTTAATGCTGGCAATGATGATACAATCCACTTGGCAATGCTGTCTGAGACCTCAAATAATCCCTGTTTCCTTTCATCCTTTTCCACATCTCCCCTGCAAGGCTAGAGACCTATTTGTTTTTAAAGATGTAAGAATTGGAGCCAAAGTTCAGGTCTTTGCAGATAAGCCCGTGCATGTCTTACTCATTTGTAAGCTTACCCCAAGTCTCAAATTAGTATCCAAAGCTACATTGATCAAGTATAGGGACAGTTATACTTTATGTCCTGTGCAAACAAATTTTTATAGCCTGTTTTCTTTCAAAAGTTTATCTCATCCTGGAAGTAATGAATTCACTGACCTTTTATCTTTGGGCTCTGGTTTGTGGTTTTTGAAGCTTTCCAAGATCAACTGAGCAATGGTGTGGTTTGGCATTTTAAACAGCTGATATACTATCAAGCTGGATGATTTTGAAAGCACTTAATGCTTGAATAAAGTACTTATCCTACTGAGTTATGGTTTCCCCTTTTAAAAAATCTTTATTGGATGCCTAGTGGCAGTCTTTCATATTCCATTCTTGGTAATTGAGGCATTTATTTTACCTCCAAGATATTGTATTTTCTTGACCAACAAGGGAATATAACATTTTAAAGTAAAAAAGTAAGACAATCCAGATTAAATGGAAGGAAAGAGGCTCTTTAAGTTAAAATTTAACGTGATCATTTTTATCATAAAAGTAAATACTTAAAGTGATTGCCAAAGTTACTAATTAATTTGATACTCTCTCCACCCCTCCTACCGTGTAGATTCCATTTAGTAGAAGACACTAAAAGGACATCAATTAAAATTAGAATGATTAATTTCATCATGTGTAAGTCATTATAAATTAATTCCAATATCAGTATAAATTAACTCCAGTGTTGAAGATTCCGTAGACCTCCTTTCCAAGGTTTGCTTCAATAATTGAGAGTTTATCAGACCCTCTTAAAAATTCAGAACAGCCTTGTGTGTGTGTGTACGTGTGTGCGTGTGTGTGTGTGTGTGCATGTGTGCTGAAGGGCATGAGAACTTATAGTTGCTTAAGAAGTGTCATTTATATGCCCATTTCTTATTTATGTCAGGATAGCCTTCAATTTTAAGCAAAATTCATATATAGAATGATGAGTTTCTTCCTCTTCTTCTTCTTTGTTTCTTTGTACCTATTTCTTTCTCCTTCTCTTTCTCTCTCACCTCACATACTCTTAGAAACAGACAGCTTGCATTTACCATAAAGATTTAAAGATTGAAATTATTGTTAGGGTAATATGTGTATCCCAGGTGATAGCAGATAAACTTAGGTAATGTGAAAAGAAGCATTGACTCATTATTACTCAAAGTTGGTTGTTAATTACAAGTTATTGGTACGTGTCCAATCCCAGTACTGTGCTTTGAATAATATTTTCTAGATCAATTCGGTCTGGCAGTAATTTCAGGGGACACTCTTAACTGAACGACAATGGTAAGTAAAGTGGTCATGTAACATTTGTTTTGTATCCAAGTAATTCAGATTTGTAGTACTGCTTTTGTGGGTTGACCATCTCATTCTGCAAAGTGTTGTTGACTGCGTATTGTTTCCTACATCCTTTAACATAGTCACAGGATGAACCAAAGTCTGGTTTGGGTTTCTATTATTATTTTCTGATTCAGAGGGACCCCTTGGTTCTCAAAGTAGTTATGTTTCTTATTTGCATAGTATCTATCATGGAGTTCTTCTATTTGTTTTAATTTCTTCATATTAGCTGATATTTTAAAACATTTCAAAATACTTAGGTCATCATTCATATCAGGGATCAGCAAAGTATTTTTGTGCAAAGAGCCAGATAGTAAGTATTTTAGGTTTTAGAGGCCACGCTGTCTCTGGTGCAACTCATTTCTGATATTGTAGTGTGAAAGCAGCCATAGACAATAGATAAATAAATGGGTGTGGTTGTATCTCAATAAAACTTTGTTTCCAAAGACAGGTAGTGGACTGATTTGGCCCACAGGCTGTAGTTTGCTGACACCTGCTCTATATTAATAGTGGATTTATCTACCTTCTTTAACCTGCCTTCCTCCATTTCAGCCAAACGGACTCACCCCTTCTACTGGAAGATGGTCTTGTGCTTTCTTTCTTGCCCACCTTTGTTCAAGCTCTTCTCCCCACCTTAGAATGCTTTCCTCCTTCTTCATCTGTTTTCACTCTGCTATTCCTTCAAAGTCCTGTGTGGGATGTGAGGATGGCCTGGTTGCAGCCTCTATTCTTCACTGATAACCAAGGTTTATTCAACTGGTCCAACTAGCTAGATGGGGCCCTTCCTCCTCCTCAACCTCTTTAATAAGGTACCTCCCAAAGTTGTACTTTCTTGGTTAAGGGGAGAATCAAAACAAGAGCTTTGTTCTTTTTCTCAACAGGGTTTTTGGGAGAACCATCGCCATGAAGCTCTATGAGGAAATGACTTCCCCATCCCCTCGGAATCCCCATTGTAGGGTGCCTCCTGCTTCTATCTCCTCTTGCATCCATTATTTGCTTTTCTTTGGGGCAAGGTTCTGTTAGGGAGGCCTCTGTTCTACCAGAGGGCTTCTTTCTTTAAAAAATATGCCAAATTTGAACCCATCAATATGGGTTCTCTAAATATGGCATGGCTTACTCAAAAACTGGCACCGAGTACTAGATGGCCATAGAGTAAATATTTGCAGCATTGGACGTTCACCTAGCATTGATAGGTCATCTTCAAGGTGACCTCTTGGCACCCGTTTTCATGGAATTTTTTTCCAAGAAGATATTCATACCCCGCCCGACAAATAAAGGCTTTTGTCTCTGCTACATGATAACTACTGAAGAAGAAATGTCTTCATGTATGTTGCCATCTTTGCTACCAGCTGCTTCTTGTGACCAGCCGGCCACAAGTCCTTTTTCTCTCTGCCCCTCAAGATGCCTAAGAGCCATCATTTTTACTTTTTTTCATAGAGGTCCTTTTGGTCTAGGCCAAATTGGAATGGCTTATTAACCAATTCCCACAGATGATTGTAATATTTCATCTCTTTATCCCATCCCATATGTAGTAGACGATAAGACTATAATGTCAAGTTCATGGCCTCATTCCATTGCTCAAGAACAATGGCAATGCTCCAGTTATTGCAACACTGGAGGAAAATGGCAATGCCAGTGTTCCTGTGGCTATTTCAAGGGTTAGTAATAGGACTTTGAAATAAAGTATTCAAAAATCAGGAAGAAATAGTGAAAACAAATCTTAAGCAAATTTCAAATGGAAAAATTAATAATAAACATATTACAAAGTATCTGTCCAGCTGCTGTTGTCTCTACTGTGTCCTTCCCTTCCTTCTTCCTAGATCTCCCTGACACCTTGGTCAGCAGACTCCAGGCCTTCCCGCTGCTTTGCACCTCTGAGTGTAACTTTCAGGACCACTACTTGTGGGCAGCTACTCTGTTCGGCCTGCGTCGCCCAGAGCAGTAGGGGCAACGTGGATTAAGTTTTCCTTCTGTACTTGGCCTTGCTTCTCTCTTTTCCGGTGGATTGATTCATGGCTTCCAGTTGCTCCTGTGCCACAGGTGTCAGCCTTTTGATGGTGAGGGGTTGTGGGCTAGGGGTGGAGAGCTATACCTGTAGGAGCTGAGTGGTAAAGAGGGCAGAGAAAGCTTATAGTGAGGGTATTAGTATAGGAGAGGGCAGGTAAGATTGGAGAGAGCCAATAAGAAAGAATGAAGCTGTTTATCAGAGAATGAAAACAGTATTGCAACTGGCATTTTGGTACTTAAAATAAAGCATGGTGTACTAAATGATTACCAAGGTGTAAAAAACCTGAACTAATAAGGTAAGAGTAACAGCTACTGAGGGTTGTAATGTGCCAGGCAGCCTGCTAGGTGCTCTAAATTACCCAATCTGTTAGAATAATAATGACCTTTCTAAACAGATCCTTGTTTGATGGGAACAGGTTTGAAGCTCCAGGTTTGCCTACCTGCTCCTGTTAGTTTGCTGTTCCAGAAAAGAGATGAGCACAACCTGTAGAAGGCCAGATTCCCCCACCCCCAAAGTTATCTTATGCCCTAATCCTGCAACGTTGCTATGTATATTAATTTCCTATTGCCACGGCAACAAATTACCACAAACCTAGTGGCTTTAAACAACTTAAAAATATATCATCTTACAGTTCTGGAGGTCAGAAGTCTAAAATGAGTCTACGGGGCAAAGACAAGGTGTTGGCAGGGCTGTGTTCCTTCTGGAGGCTCTAGGGGAAAATGTTTCCCTGCCTTTTCAGATTCTAGAGGCCACTAGCATTCCTTGGTGCATGGCCCCCTTCTGTCTTCAAAGCCAGAAATGGCAGGTCAAGTCTTTCTCACATTGCATCACTCTGACACCAACTCTCCAGCCTCTCAAAGGACCCCAGTGATTACAGTGGAATCACCCAGGTAATCCAGGATAGCCCCCATACTTTAAAGCCAGTCAATTAGCAACTGTGATTCCATCTACAATCTTAATTACCATTTGCCATGTAATATAATAAATTCATATGTTCCAGAGATTAGGGCATGGGCATTTTTGGGGGGGAGCCATTTTCTGCCTACCATATTACATTGCATGACCAAAAATCTTTGAAGACATAGTTAAGGTTATGGACCTTAAAATCAAGAGATTGCCCCAGGTTATCCAGATGGGGCCAGTCTCATCACTTGAACCCTTAAAAGCAGAGAAATTTTTCTGGCTGGAATCAGAGAGATGTGGCGGTAGGGATGGTATTAAGAGACAAACAAGGCTTCTGATTCACATTAAACAATGCTTCCAGATCAGTCTGAGTTTCTTTGTATTCCATCACCTTTTTGTCCAAGGGTTTACTGTGGCTTTGTTTTGTCCTTCTTGCAAGCCCAAATCCCCAACTGCAAGATCTAGCAGTAAAGGACTCATCTGTCCAATTTTGGATTCCATACCTGAATTCTAGCCCAGTCTTTTCTGTTTTTGGTGGCGGACCCTCCGAGGCTTTGTATTCTTTCTGTATTCCTTGCTTTTGTTGCTTTTCCTGTCTCAGTGTGTCTAATTCTGCCTCTTCTTCCAAAGTTAAATTCAAGTCACACCTAGCCCTTGAAGTCCTGCAACTTTGGCCAATGCTGATTTCTCCCCATAGCATTTCTCATCTTTGACATACGGTGTTCAACTTATTTATGAAGGTTTACACATTTTTTTCTGGATAAGTCTTAGCTTACCGAGTTGTGTGCTTCTTGAGATAAGACATCTTTGTGGATCTTCAAACATGCTGCACCACAGTTGACCCTCAATAAATGTTTGCTGGTTGACTGACTAAAAGTGATTTTATAAAGATAAATATGACACATGCTTGATAGTAGGGGCTTCCTTATTGTAGAGTAGCCCTTAAAATTTTAGGACAGTGGGTACTTTTTGTTATTTGGTCATTAAGAACCTCCGTTTCTGTGTCTTTCCTTTCTTTTTGTCCTCTTCTCCATCACCCCCACCTCCACCCTGCCCATGTACATGCAGAATTATTAAGTGGTGCAGAACCCATCATAAAAGCTTGTGGCTAGCCTGTCACCTTCTGAAGGTTTCTGTATAGCAAATTTATTGTTCTCATTCTCTTTCTTTCCCTGCACATCTATAATCTCTCATTCCAGTTTTGAGCAAGTAATCTGATAAGAATAATTTCCTAATCAGTTTATGAAAATCTGATAGGCAATTTTAACCATTCTGTTCTTTTTTGGAACAAAGATCTTATTTTAAAAAATTAAACTGAGTGGTTGTGGTTTATGATTCAATCTCCTCCTTTCTCCTTGCCCCTGCTGGTCTGGAGAGTCATCCTGGCACGTCTGAACAATTACAGCCCAACATTATGGAGAAACAGAGGACACATTTGTTTTAGTGGCTATATTAAGACTTAATAAATATATCCTCCAAGCTAAATTTAGAGTGTTTTTCTTTTGCTTCAGCTTGCAGTTCATATTTCATGTACTTTTTTTTTTTTTTTAGCAGTTTCTTTCCTACAAATGGTGCATGAGTGTGATCCATGCGCGTATCTGTGTATGAATAAACATACACACGTTTATATATTTTGGTGGACTTGCGATGGGTGGGGTTGGGTAAGGGTGCAGAGTGTTAGGAGGTGCTCTATACACATGATTGAGGAGGTTGAAGAAATGTGGGAGTGGGTGACGTAAAATGGCATCACCCGTCTGGAATATTGAGACACGTCTGTGGCAACACACACTAGGAACACTTGGTTATGGGAGAGAGCCGACAGAAGTTTGGGAACTTCTGCCAGAGTCAACAAAGTGCGGCTTTGGAACCAAACTCTTTTGGATTTATTTCTGGATATGTCCCCTTTATCAGCTGAGTGACCTTGGGCAGGTTTCTCAGAGTATCTGGACTTCATTGTTTTCACCTGAAAAATGGGATTACTAATGTCTGCTTTGAAGGGTTAGAATATAGGTTAAATGTCTGGTAGGTGGTAGAGATGTGAAATAAGTGGCAGGCATTATGTTGTACCTAGGGCTGATGCGGCCTACTCATGTGATAATATATCCCAGGATGACTCAATGTGGAAAAGGATCAGCTTCAAAGAAAACGAGGCATCAGAATGTGCAAATTATCATGGATGGCCATGTTTGGGGTTCAGATGACCGTTCCCCATGGACCCAATTGGCCAATGAATTCACTGGGTTAGGAAAGAGTGTGTTTTACCGGCACCAGACTCTATCCACTCATGGGCCTTGTTGGCAGCTTTGGGTGCCAGGAGATTGTGAGAGTTTGCTGACATCTCTGTGATCCTTTTCCCTAGTCTCTAGCTCAGAGGCCAGTTGAGGTGCAGATGTGCTTTTCATTGTTTCCAATACTCAGTTGCTGGATTTCTTTGGGAACACTGGTTGGGATGAGAACTCAGTACCTTATAAGGCTGTAGATTCCCCATTGGGCAGTCCTCATTGTTAAAAAGATAAGAGGAGCTTACTGATTTCCACTTAATGATTGTCTTATAAGCAGATATTGAGGAACTTTTCATATTAGTAAACATTGCTAAGTGTTACATGAAACAAAGAGAAACAAATCAAGAGAAATGACTGATATATTTATATATCTGTTTATATATATGCACCACAAAAAGAAACATATATAAATTAAATATTTATGTTTATAGAGTATTTATGTTTGTGTGTATATTATAACCCTTTGGAAATAATAATATATTGTATTTTGAAAAGTATACTGTGATTTGATATAGAAAATAAACTTTATTTCATCCCCAGTAACTCAGACAAACTTTCACAAACAGATATTACAAAAGCTCCAAGGGCGGCAATAAATTCGTCTTGTTGATTTAAATTCCATTAGGGCCCAAACTCCCGAAACAAAACTTGAAATTGTATAGCTAGCAAACAAGATGACTAAAGTGAGCTTTATACCAAAGGGGCTTGTAGAAGTTATTCCCAGAAAAACCTCCAATGGTAAAGGAGATAAACAAGCTTTGGCTCTGCATGGTGTTTAATCCGAGTGTGCAGTAAGTGCCAAGAAGGATTCGTGTTGCCAAACACAGGATTGGACATTTAACTTATTAAAGAACCTCAGCACTGTAAAACCCCCAGTGGCCTCTGCCGCCCTGACCAAGATTCATTATCCCAGTTTTTCTTTCCTTTCCCCCTCCCTCTCTCCCTCCCTCCTTTCTTTTATCTTTTCTGATGGTGGAATGCAATATGGTGTCTGCTTCTGGCAAAAAATTACAGTTTCAAACACCTTTGATTACCTGTGATATATCTAGGGACTCCTTGACAATATATTAGAAAGGAAAACTCTCCTTTAGATCGACACCCTTTCCTGTGCCAAGGTGAAGCATCACAATTACTCAGAGAAGTGTACAAACAATGAATTAAAATGTCAGAAAACTTTCCAGTGTTTCTGTGCATAGGGACAGTTGTTTTGCTTTGAAAAGTGTTGGTAGAGGCTTCTCCCAGAATGCCTTGTGTCTTTATAAAAGTCTTAATATGTACCATATGTGTAAAGAAATGAGCTAAATCAAACTTAGGAGATCACCTGAATGAAGTCTCTGAATAAAACATCTGCTTTAAGCCAAGCTCAGACGTGCTCTTTGTAGAATCAGCCTATTGCCATGTAGGGTACATGAAGCAAAGATGGGTCTCCACTTTTGAAATTTTGCAGGGGCAGTGTAGCTCTGCCAAGAAAGAGGCACATGTGGGAGAAGGCAGATGGTAGATGCGAGATGCCCACCTGAAAGAACTAACTGCAATTGAGTTGTCTGTAGGGTGGAACATTTTGGTATGAGGAAAATTATATAACATTTTTTTTTATCACCATAAACTTCCTGTAACATTGCTTTTAGACATTCCCTTCATTTGGGACAGTATGGGAACATCCAATAACCTTGAAAGTGGGGGTGAAAATATCATGGCACATAGTTTCAAAAATTGCAGTGCAGTGCAGTGTGACGTCTAGGAGGCCAATGTGACTTTCTGGGTAACTTGCTGGCAGCATTCCAGGATGGGGTGGCACTGTTAGAAAGGGTGTGTCCAGAGAAGGGGTGGTGTTTACTGCGGGTCTCCATTTACAGTCATCCCCTCATTGCTTCCTTCACTTGCAAATTGTTACTCATCTCCACGAGGTATGTCTTTACCAAACACATAAACTTATTGATGTCCCTTCTCTATCCTAGATGATATTGGGTCTAGATTTTTAAAAGGGCAGCCAGCAGACCATGTCTCCATTATTGCATTTTGATGAGACTCCCAGCCCTTGTTCTTCGGTGTTTTGGCATTCTTTTGGGATAAAGGTACACTTCATCCACCAAGTAATATAAAGGACCAACAATGAATATGTTCCCTTCCAAGGAGAATTACATTTTTAAAAACAGACTTTAAAACTCCTCTTTTAAGACAAAGGTATTTCTCATGGCGGGATACCTGCAAATAGTATTTCTGGAGATAAAGGCATCTTTCCTTTAACCCCAAGATCATTTCAAGCTAGCAACTGCTGGCATGGCTTGAACAGATAAGTAAATCTGAAAGAGTGTCAAAATCTGGATCCACATATGTTTTCTGGGTGTTTTTTAAATTACATGTATATACACACCAAAAGAGTATGTGCCCTTTGAAGAGCCTTTTTAAGGCAGAAAACTTGACCATGCACTTAATTCAAAGATATTAGCTAAACACTCTTTGAGCATGTTGCCAATCTATAACTTCTCACAATGCTTTAAAATATATTTTATGCTTGCAAGTGATATATACACATATTAAAATGTAATAATTAATTATTAAAATTCTTTTGTTACGTTAACTAGCTGAAGTATATGCGATTCTTGTCATGGAAATAAATATGCTGAATGATACCTTGTTTATTTGCAATTGAATTGTTCTAGACCTAATGATTCCAATGCTTTGGATTATTTTAGGACAATTAGTTTATAGAACCTCACCATTGTAGATTAACAATTATACAAGGATTATGACTGCTTCTATTAGAAACCTATCTAATAGTGGCTTAAACAAATAAGGATACAATTCCTGGTATAATAAGAAGTGCAGAGATGGGTGATGGCTAGTATTGGTTTGGTTGGCTCCTCAACCATGCCATCAAAGTTTCTGATTCTGTGTGTCCTTCTATTCCATCAAATTTAGTGTTTTGATCTTCCTCCTCATTCTTTTACCTTTTGTTGCAAGATGAATGCTAAAACTCTAGGCATCATTTTTATGTTCAAGACTGAAGAAAGTGGAAGCTGCTCTGCCATTATTAGGAAAATAATAGGTTTTTCAAGGTCCCCATCTTATTGGCTAGAATTCTATCATGAGTCTGCTAGGTCTCCTTAGCATGTCCATCCTCTTCCCTCTGAGGGAAGGAAGGATGGATAATTGCCATCAACAAGGTCCATAACTTCAGTGACCTTTTGTGATTGCTGCTACTGATCTGCCATCAGGAAAAATGTAGCTGTGAGTAGAAAGAAGTACGTAACTTGACCCAGTGCTGTCCAACAGAACTTCCTTTGGCGATACAAATGTTCAATAATCTGTTCTGTCTAATATGGTAGCTACCAGCCACATGTTGCTATTGAGTGCTTGAGATGTGGTTATTGTGGCTGAGGAGCTTAAATTTTAATTTATTCAATGTTAATTAATGTAAATATAAATAGCAATATATGCTTAGGCTATTGGACAGCACAAATTTGAACACTGAAATTATTTGGAAGATATGTGTTTTGGGGGTTATTTTCTTTTGTTCTTTATCAGAAATTGTAGGATTGCTACTTCCTTTTCCTTGTCTATGTAGCTCCAATTTTTAAATTTTATTTTATTTTTGCCTTGCAAAGAGATCAATTTCTCTTGCCAAGTAAATATTTCTTTGAAAAAAACTTTTTATTCTGGGGGTTGCTCCTTTATAGTGAAGAAAATATGACATTATTGCAAATTAAAACAAACAAAAAATCTAAACACTGCATTTTCTTCCTCATCAATACTATTGCAGGAAAGGGATCATTCTAACAATTTACCTCCTTGTGGTCTGTTGCTGTATATGCTGCAAACACATCCCCTCACCCCAGGAAATGGTCCTCAACATCTGAATTGTGTGTGTTTATTTTGGGTTTAATTTTATTTCTGGCACTTTCCAAGAGGAAGAAATATCAGAGAAGACCAGGGAATTTTCAGTATTGTGATTCCTCCCAGGCTCTGAGTTCCTGGTTTGCTTGAGTGTTGGTGAACTTCTGGCACTGTTCTTTGGCTCAAGCTCTGCTGGAATGAGGATGTCTGAGCTGGAAGAGTACAGATCTCTGTGCTAATAAGAAACATCACTGGAACTTGGAGGTCTAGAATCTTGGTTGGAGCCATGTGGATTTGGGAGGTGTCATCCTGTGCTGAGTTTTGTCAGAAAATGACCTCAACAAATCAATTTATCCCCCAAGTTAAAATGTTCTTGTTACTTGTAAGTTCAACAAGGTGTCCTTTGTTCTCTGTGATATTCAGAACAAGTAATGGAATTCTCAAAGGCAAAATTCATATCCTTAAAAAGCAACCGTTAAACTAATTCTAGAAAGTTGGGAGGTGCGTGAAGTGCCACAGAGGTAGATGGGGTGTGTACGCTGTCAACAAGTTGTCTGACCTCTAGCACATGGGCCTTTCTGTGAAAAGTTTGCTCCTCAGTTAAAACCAAGAATTAGCATTTATACCAGCATCCCAGCTGGAAACAGATGGCCTGCTCTAAGGATTAATTAAAGTTACTTTAAGAAGACACTGTTTACAGAAGTGGGGAGCGGATTCAGGGAACCAGCCAGAGATGATGAAGCTACAGAGAGGAGCATTGGTGGGAAGCTGTTATGGCCCCTAGTAGAAAAGGGTCCAGTGAGCCCTGGTCTTGGAAGAGAGGTCACTTAAAAGAAGCTCATGACCTGGGTGGAGGCAGACAGCATCTGCCCAATCCCCGGCCCCACAGGAAGGGTGGGAGATTAAATAATGCCCTGCATCTTTCTCCGTTTGCCCTCTCATTTTATTCCCATGCCTCTCATGGTCTTAGAATCCTGAAGGCATGTGTAGGAGGCAATCCTTGGAGGGTGGAGAAGGCTCTTGAGAGGCGATGGAGAATAGCCAGCATATTATTGTAATTTATTCAGTGTGGGGATATGTCTACAGGCTGCTAAATACTTCTACCCAATTAGCTAATTCCATCCTCACTACAGTCTTCATTTTACTAATGAGAAGACTGAAGCTCAGAGTTGTTATGCGGTTTCCCCAAATCAGTGGCTATTCATTGACCAAGCCAGGAGCCTGAACTATTGTCACATCTTGGCATCCAAATTCTTAACTTCCATGCTGTGAGATGGATTGTGGAAATGTATCAGGCGTTTCAAGGGATATGGAAACCAAGCAAAATCCTATGGAAACCAAGCAAAATCCTAAGAAAGAGAAGAACGCTCCTTTTCACAGATTGTATCCCACCTCAGCCTCACAATATTCTTTGGAGTTAAAAGAAATAAATATCATTGTACTCATTTAATCAAAGGGGGAAAATGCAAAGGTTCAGGTCAAATTACTTGTTTAAAATCACAAAATAATATGTTGGGACATTTGAATATAGTTGTTCTTTTGTTTTTGTTTTTTATTTAGAACCTGTTGATGAGTTAAGTATACTACTTTGCTAATTAGACAATGCTGGAAACAGGACAGCTTAATTAAATTAAGCCAACAAAACAAAACAAAGCAGAAAACAAAAACCGTATTTATATAGACATTCTGCCTAAAACATTAGTCTCTGTTTTGCCTTATGGATCACTATTTCTGATTTTACACATTGGGAAGCCCATGAACAGTGGTAATCCAGTTTAAAGGAAGAGAATAAATAAAGCAGGAATGAAAAACAAGAGGAAGGAAAATGATATTAGAATGAATGGGATCGATTTCTTAAAAAAAATGTTAATTTAAAATTCATGTGATCTACCAAATACCAAAATTAATTCCAGATCGGCTACAGGGTTAGAACTCAATGCTAAATTAATGGCGAGACCACCAGAAGATAACATGATGGAGTGCCTCACGTTGTCGGGCATGGGCACAGTCCATGGACTTCAAGTGTGTCTCTTCATCTAAGGGTCACCAGGACCTTGTGCTCTAGGTTACTCCCCATTTCACTGATGTAAATCTGAGCTCCAGGAGCCTGTCTCATGCCCCATGCCAGATGGGAGTTGCAGCCTAACAGTCTCCTCTATCAGTATGACTCCAAGTTAAATGTAGCTCACCACCATTCGAACAACAGATTACACCACAAAGGAAGAAATCAGCAGTTTCTTTTCTAAAAATCCTGTTCGATTTCTATGAAATGAACACTAATGTGGCAGATAGCAAAAAATGAAACAGACTGGGCGTATATTTGCATCAAATATGATAGGTAAAAGGTTAAATTGTGTAACAAATAGTTTTACAGGGGCATAAGATAAACTTTGTTGAGAAATAGAAAAAGGTTGTGAATAAACATTAGAATATGTGTAGTAAGCACGTTTGGAAAACTTATTAATAATAAATGCAAATTAAGATAATAATGAGGTAGCATTTTGCATGTTTCACATGAACAGTATTTTTGTTGTTGGTTTTTGTTTTTTGTTTTCTTCTAGTACCAATGCTTGGGCAGCTAGGAGGTCATTGGTGTGGTGGCAATGGAATTCATATAGCCTCTTTAGAAAGCAAACATAAAGAGTCATAAAATTTGCACACATTTCGACCCAGCAATCTCACTCCTGAGAATTGATCCTGGGGCAATTATTAAAAGGAAAATCACATGTAAGAAAATTCTTCTTGCAGTAATATTTATAATAGTAAAAAATTAGAAGCCCCCAAAGGTCCCACAACTGGGAAATGACTCAGTAAGTTATGGGTCTGTATACTTGTCAAATGAATTATGAAAGCTATATAGTAATATAAAATATTAATGATGTTAATTGAAAAAAGAATGAAAAATGGCATTTTTATTATGCCTCTAATGCATAAAAAAGGCTACATATGGACTAGCATTGAAAGTAAATACAGAAAAATAAAAATTGTGCATGTAACAGGATGGAAAGGCCAGTGGCTGTCTTCAACAGGATGGAAAGATCAGTGGCTGTGTAGGATGCCTGTGGTTGTGGCACGTGGTTCAGAGCACATGGAGCTCTGAGTACATGAAGGGGAGTGTCCTGAGATCAGGCTGAATTGGTAAGTTGGAGCCAAGTCGGGAGAAGTTTCAGATGTGATCCTAAAGAATTTGAACTTTTTCCTTAGCAGCATTGGGAAAGCCATTGAAAATGCCACGATTAAATTTATGCTTGGGGAATTTGGAGAGCACCTAGAGCTTCAGAGCGAAGGGAGGATTTCTTAGGAGGCTTTTCTAATTGTCTAGGCGAGAGGTAATGAGAGTCTCGACTCAAGCATATCAGTGTGGGGATGCAGAAGAGTGGAGCCAACTGAGAGAGATGGAGAAGTGGAATCGCCAGCATTTGTCCAGTGCTCAGATGTGAGAATATGGGGGAAGGAGGAGACAGGATTGTCCCTTTATTGGCTTGGATGGAGATGCAGTTAAGAGGAGTAGAAAGAACTTGTTGAAGGTGAGGTCATGATGAGGCACCCAGGAGTGCATTTGATAGATGGCTGGGATACAGGTCTCGTCCTCAGGAGAGTAGGAATGATTGGCAATGGAACTCTGGGCATCTTGGCTTGTGGGCATTGTTGAAGCTGGAAGAGTGTGGAGATGCCCAAGGAAAGTGTGTGTCAGGAGAAGAAGATAGCCGAGGGCAGAACTCTGGGAAGGGCTAAGGTTCAGAGCCTGGCCTGGAAAGAGGAAATGCTAGAGCAGTTGTAGAAGGAGCAGCTGGAGGTAGAAGTAGAAACCCAGGGAAGGGAGGGTGTTAAGAAGGAGGGGGTGGCCAGTGGAGCCTAAAAAGGCTGTGGGTCCAGAAGGATGAAGCCTTACAGGAGGCCTTAGATTAGGTAATTGCACCCTGGACAGAACAAGTTACAGTGGAGTGTGGAGATGGGGATCTGGAGGGGGCGGGGAGGAGCAGAAACCAGATGCCGAATGTTTTGAGAAGATAAAGGGAGGTGACATGAGGTAAACCCTAACTTGAGAGCACTCAAGATGTCATGAAGCTCAAAATTAGGGTGACCAACCCTCTGCATTTGCTTGTGGTTGAGGGGATTCCCAGACTGTGGAATTCTCAATGGCCAAATCAGGAAAGTCCTGGACAAACTGGGACAAGTTGGTCATCTTACAGAAAAAAAGTGTAACTATCTCTTCTTTAAGAGATATTAAAGCTGCATGAAGATACCACATGTATATGCATGATGTAGTTCAGTAGCAATACAAGGAAGCAAATCTATCCTTTTTGGGTTGACGCAATGCAGTGAAGTTTTGAGAAAAATAATCTGAGTTTTTTTGTTTGTTTCTTTTTTTAATTTTTAGTTGAAAAAATCAAGTCTGAGTAGCACAATAAAACCTTAGCAAGTACAAGACTGGTAAAAACATTGACAGTTTTACACTAAGTAGCTAGCTTATTAAGTTTTCCAATTACTGTTTTATTTATTTAGTTTAAATTTTACACCAAGGGGAATAACAAGCTCTAATAGCACATTAATTTGCAGTAACGGGGAGGTGGGGGTGCTCTTTGGTAAGTGAAAACACTGAGTTTAAAGAGAGGCAGTCTTAAAAGAAAGACCTAAGACACTTAGTGGAGCTGAGTGTACTTAGGGAATCTACTCCTTGCTTGCCAGGCTGGGCTCTGACAGCTGCTGCCTCCTGGGCATTTGATGTCCAGTCCCTGGTCGGGTTCCCTGGCAAAGGTGCCCCAACTACATTGCCCAATGCATCACTGGAGAGTGTCGAGTCCTGGAATCCTGGCGTCCAAGCCGTGTGGGCTTGGGGCTGACTTCTGGCCCGCTGTGACTGCTTTTCCTCATCTGTTGTACAGTCCTTTTATGAGAATTCAATATCACACCTGTGAAGTCAAAAGGCCCTGTCTGGGGCTTTCACCTAGTTGCCCCGCTCTGCTTGTTTACCTGCCTCCCTGACCCTGTCCTTCCATCTGTCACCAGAGCTCCCTCTCCTCTTCTGAATCTGGTCTGTGCTTTGGGACCTGGGCAGTCAGCCCCACTCCTCCTTTTTCTGGGCCTCAGGCCTCCAGACGTGGCCTCTCTATATGGAATCTACTTCCAGAATGGGATCATCTACTCTATCCCAAATCCTGGACATCCAGCCACTCTGTTTACCTGTCCTCCGAGAACCTGTCTGCCTCATCCTGCCTTTGCGTAAGGTTTCTGCCCTGCAGGTAATTGCTGACCCTGATCTCACCCTCTATCCTGCTCTTTCCTGTCATTGCCTACCTGCAGTTTGGTTCCATTGTTGATTTAATGCAGTAAGAGTTACTCTATGATTATATACAGTGTGTACAACTTGAAAACATATGGACCTGGAATAAATGGTAACACAAGGAAATGAAATGGATGATATGCTACGGTATGAAGAGTCTCAGCGAATCTTTTGTTGTCATGATCCTCCCTGTCCACACCCCCTCCCCCCAAGTGGTCATGAACTCATGAAAGAACCAATACAAGTCTATGCTATGTATTGCATTAATTCATGTTTTAATCATGTGCTTTCAGGTATTATCCCAGGTATGTTCCAGGTATTATCCCAGACTCCCTTTTGGGTGCTGGGAAGGAATTAGTACTTTAGTGAGTAGAGAATAATAATTAGTTAATGGAAGTGAGGGCTATTATAGAGGTATGTCTAGAGGCTTTGGGGTATATGGTGGAAGAGACAATCAGTTGACTGTAGTGAGGCTTGGAGAGCTTTCACAGTGGAGGTGACTTTGAGGCTGAGTTGAAGGGTGGAGCATGGCCTGGTTTGGATGGATAGAAGGTGGGTGCTGAGAAGTGGAAGGTGAATTTGGAAAGATAGACCTGGGACCCGCTCAAAGCACCTTGAAATGTTGTGATAAGGAGATTGTCTGGTGGTGATAAGGAATTATTGCAAAATCTGAATGAACTGGGTCTAAATTCATGAGCTTTTACTTTGAGGAACTTGAGAAATAACCATTTGTAGTTTCACATTAGGTATCAATATTAGTTGAAGCCTTTGGAGGTCTTTTTTATAAGACAAGTCATTTTGGCTCTACTCAACTAGTCACCAAGCATGTTTTGACCTTTTCAGACCTGCCTGACACTTGGGCTGGGTCTGATCTTTTCTTTGTCATGCTCTCTGTCTTCAGATGGAGCCACCTCTGCTCTGGAGTGAGATTAGTGAATCTTGTTCAATTCAGAGCCAGGGCTAGAGGGTGGCTTCGACTGGATCATTTCTGACTATATTTCATCTCCGTGCTGTTTTCTCTCCAGAAAGGCACTATCATTCATTAAAGCAAAACAAACAGAACAAATTCTAAACAGCTGAGCTTCATACTTTCAAAGACCCACAAACCTAATCAGCATGAAATAAATTAAATTTGGGGCCTACCTAGTGCAGACTTTATGTTTGATGCAGTGTTCTGCAGTTTACTTTACTTTCTGGAGTCATCCAAGAGCTCCAGAGAGTAGCCCTGTAGATCCTGGATAAAAAATGGGCCCTGTCCCCAGGAGGCTGCTCCAGCAAGGGGGCTAAGTGGAAAATAAAGGACACTGCCTGGCCAACCTGTCCCAGGAGACTTGAATGTGGCCTTCGGGACTGTAGTTATATAGTGGCTATTATATACTAACTTTAAAAGATTAATCTATTTGCACTTGAGATCTGTGCCTTTCATTCTATGTAAAAACTATATCTCAATAAAAAATTCTAAGGAAAAAAGTTGTCTATTTAAAATCTTTCTTCTCCTTTACTTATTATATATATTTTTTAAGATGAAAGCCCTGAAGTGACTTTTTCAGGAGGGGACTTTGAAAACGCAGGGAAATGACAATAATAATATCATTCATGGCTTCAGGTCAATTGCGTCTCTCTCCCCATCAGTGTCCTCACTTGAAAAGTGGCATAACTAGGACTTTGGTTTTACTTCTGGGCTTCATTTCTGGATGATTCTTCCTCCATGTGGAAAGAATATTTAATAAATACTTTTGTGGAAAACAGTTTAAGATGTCAACGGCAAGCAAGAGTTATAGTGGCTTTCTCATTAAGAGCTTGACATTTGGAAGATTATCCACACATTTCTTAAAAGAATAAAATCTAAGGCCTTCATGGACTGGCTCTAATTCATAGAGTCTTCATCAGTTTTCTGATGTTTCTCTGAGTCGTGGGGCCATTTCGAGTCTGGCCGTCTTCCTGTAATATATCCTTCCTTTGGGTTTCCTGCGTTGCCTCCTGGCTCTGCCATTTTGGGACACATTAGGTGTGGTGATGATGCTGAGCATCAGGGTTGAGAAGCAGGCAGTCAGCATCGTGCCCTGAACTTGGAGGAGGACGCTCAGAAGCTGAGGCCACCACAGGGCTCCTGGTTTTGTTGTGGGGGCCCATGTGACAGGCAGTCTATTACTTCCTCAGTGATTCTGCAATTCACCTCACAAGGTCAGGTTTTTACAGCTCTACCTTCTGCAAACCTCTGTTCTTAAAGCTCAGAGTCTGGCCATCATGACTGGAAAGAAACAGGTCACTGTGGGGACCATTCTCTTCCACAGGAAAAGTGAAGTTCTGCTGACCTTCTTCCTGGCGGGCACGTTCTGAAACATCCAGTAGTTTCACAAATGATTTTGACTTGGATTACATTTTCCTTTAGGAACAGTCATAGCCATGCAGGGCAATAGGCAGCTATGTTTCCTATCATATTTTAACAGGTGGGAACCCCCCAGTCCATTAATTGGAGACCACCAATATAAGTCCCTTCTATGTTTATTTAAATGATTTTATAATAAGATGTCTCAGGTCATGGCCGTGCACATATTTATAAAAATGTGTTTCTGATTAGAAGTTAACTCTACTGGTCTGTTTTTTAATTCAAGCCTGTACCTGTCCATCTGCATGTGTTTTCATGGTAACACCCCCCTGTGGCAGGTTCGAACACCCAGTTGAATGTCAAGCAAGGCCCAGGTGCACCTGCTGGGTCCATGCTCTGCTCGTGGTCAAAAGGTTTTGTGAGATGTAATCTAGTGGTAGAGATTGCAATCTATGATATGACTATAATATAGGATGCTGTACGTCGTGGTTGCATTTTGTCAGCTTTTTTATTTATGAGATAGAATGTGAGGAGCTGTATTTGAGATTATATCTGTACTGGTGAATCCTAACTTGGAAGGAAATTTCCTACTTCTTCTCCTTTAAGCTTCTGAATATGATTGATTAAGGAATGCCCTAAGATGTCAGGCAAGCTGTAAAAGCAAAACAAAATAAAACTGTTACCATTCAGTATTTATTTTCTATGGTTCTCCTAAGACAACCAAAACAAAATGTAGAAATCAATTGGAAGCTGAGCCTTCTGTCAGCCTCTGACTGTTATCCACAGCCCTGATTTTGATCATCGAGAGGCTGTGTAACCTGGGGGCTAAGAGCACAGCTTCTGGAGCCAGAGTTCCTGTTGACTGACTGTGTGACTTCAGGCAAGCTGTTCATGCTTGCTTTGCCTCAGTTTACTCACCTGTAAAGTAGACACAGGAATTTTGTGGGCTGATTGAGTTAATGTATGCCACTCTCGGTAGAGAGCTGGCAGGCACCAAACAAGCTCCACGTGAGTGTTGGCTGGTGCCCTTTCTCAAACCAGCTACATTGTTCTGGCGGATTAGCTTTTTTTTTTTTTTTTTTTTTTTTCCTTAGTTTATCACCAGCATTCTAAAAACCAGACCCAGGGGGAAAAACTAGGTCTGGGGACACACGCATGGTTTCTAATATAGCGAATGTTTAGCCTCCCCTGATTATCACAAAATCAGGACAGGGAGAATATTCGCCTGATTAGCTTTTATGGTAAGGGAAATCTATACTTTTGAATGTATGAAAAAAGGCCAATTAATGAATTACAGCTGTTTTTAATTTACATATTGCAATCCAACCCAAGATACAGTAAAAATGAGGTTCTGCTATTAGAGGGCTTAAAAACCACCAGGCTTCTTAGTTTCCAAGCTCTTTAGGTTTGTGTAAGTCTATGTCTCAGTTTCTCAGGCAAGCGCTGTCACTGGGTAAGTTTTGCCTTAGATGGCTTGACAGGCTGAGAATGGTAGATGCACCCTGTATTCCCCTGGAGAGAGTGTGATATGTTGTACCCTGGGAAAATATTAGTGGAGACAAGATTCTAGAATAAATAGAGGGTCTGGAGTCAGATATTCTGGGCTTGAGCTTTGACTTGGCTACTTGCTAGTTCTGGACATGTTACCCACTGTGATGGTTAGGCTAATGTGTCAACTCGGCCAGGTAATTGCTTCCGGGTGTTTGTTCCAGCAAGCACCGGACTAATTGAAATACAAGAGCATTTATGGACTTCGATCACCAGTGAGTTTACTGCGTGGATGGCTGATTACATCTGCATCAATCAGGGAGATTTCATCATCAATGAGTGACGCTTTTATCCAATCAGTTGAATGCCTTAAAAGGGGAAGTGAATTCAACATTCAGAATTTCCCAGCTCGTCGTTGGACAGCCAACTTCTCCCAGAAACTCATCAAGGACCTTCACTGGACTTTCATCGGAGCCCCTCGTTTGCAGCCTGCCTGCGGAACCTGGACTTGTGCATCCCCATAGTTGCGTGAGAGACTCTTTTAAAAATCTCATATTATTGAGCGATATCTCCTGTTGATTCTGTTTCCCGAGACAACCCTAACTAATACACCCACTTTTCCTGTTGCATTAATTGTCTCTATGAAAGAGGTTTAAAGGTGTTAATGAGGTTTAAAGACGATCACATAGAGTGCTGAGCATATTAGCTCACGTTTTTATTGTTATTTGTTCTGGTCCAATCTCTTGTTAACCACAGGACTCAAACAAGTCTCTTGCCTTTCATTTCCTTATCTAAAAAGCAAAAGATGATATTTAGAGCCCTGCCCAGCTTTCTGAATAATGCATTTTCTCCAGTCTTGATTGAAGCTTGGACTGATGATTCATAAAAGTGTATTTATTTGGCGATTTGAGAGACTGACTTCAAGAGTAGGCTTCAACTTAGCACATCCTGGCATTTAAAAATGACAATTTAGTTGAGGAAGAAGGACTTTTAGAAGGACTACAGAGAAGGTGGTTTGGACCATGAGAGGCTAATCCAACTGTATTGATTCATGCTGAGAGTTGCTGATGAGCGAATCCATCAATTAGGCATATTTTGAAAATAGGTAGGTCTTGGCTAATGCCATTACTGACACCCTTCTAGAGTGCCCACACTGTCAGTGGAAGTAGAAAGACCATTTGAGCAAAGGAATTCTCACTCTGGAACTAGCAAGCATGTCTGCCGTCCACGTACTTGGGACCGTCTTCTGTTCCGTGCCCCTGGGCCCGTGGCTGTCTGTCAGTTTGGCCCAGTGAGGTTATGTAAACTGTAGGAGAAAGGGGACTTCTTGCGGTATAGAGTTTCCCATATTAACTAAGCATTTATCCTTACTGTGTTTGACTCAAAACATTTTTTTTTTTTTTTTTTTGGATTGTAGTTTGTGAAGATCAATGAACCAAATTATTAAAGGCGATGAAATTGTGCTTTTGTAAATAAAAATATATTGAAAGAAACAATAAGAACATTCAGTTAAGTTGGTTTTTCACACACACACACAAATACAATCAGTGGCTTTTCTTTGTGAAAATAATAACCTTTAGAAAGTGTCATGATTGAAAATACTGTACTCAAAGTAACAGCAAAAATGATAAAACTCCTAGGAATAAGCTCTAAAATGTACAAAATCTTTATGAAATATACTTTATAATTCTGCTGAGGGGCATAAAGACATAAAACTTTAAAGATATGCCTTGTATTGAAAGAATTAATATTGTCAATTTTTCCTAAATTAACCTGTAAATTAAATGTGATCCTAATCTCGTTCTATCAGTAAAAATCTTTTTGAAATTCAGTATGTTGATACTAGCAACTAATATTCATCTATGATAATAAAGGTACCAGAGTAGAAAGAAAAATTGTGCAAAAGAAGGGTGAATTGAAATATTTAAGGCCATTGAAAATTAGTGAGACCTAAGATGGGTTATTCAGTCCATAATTTAGTGACAGCTGGCTAATCGTTTGGGGGAAAAAAAAAAAAAAGAAGAAAGCTGGATTCCTAATGCAGTGCTCATGTAACATACATTTCAGAAGTATAAAATTATATGAGTATAAAGCATAAAACCTCTAAAAATACTAGAATAGTGATCAAATAATTCTTTATGTGGCACAATACCCAGAAGCCGTAAAGAAAAATTCATATAACTGATTAAGTAAGCATTTAAAATTTCAAGGCAGAATTGTCCTAAACAGTACTATTGGAGAAAACATATTGTAAAACTGTTGACCAACAAAGGGTCGGTTTCCTTGATATGCAAAGCACTTACACTATCAATATGAAAAAAAACAAGCATTTCAGTAGAGAAGAGGGCAAAAGACTTAAGTAAGTATGGACATGATTAGAATGTATAAATTCCCAATAAACATAGGAAAAAGTTGTTCAGCCTTATTCAATTAAAGATTGGCAAAATGTAACAAAAATGTCTTTTTTCCCCAAGTACCAATTAGGTTTTATTTAAAAAGTAAAATGGATCGTGGTACTGTTGGGGCATGGAAAATTTGGCATTTCCATTCCATTTTCATTGGAGTGTAAATTGCTGCAGTCCTTTGGGAGGGTTTGGGCAATACGTGTCAAGAAAGAAAAAAGGCACACCCCTTTGACACAATAATTTCCCTGCTAGAAATTTACCCACAGTTGCTCAAGGTATGTGTACTTTTTCAAGTTGTTTGTAATAACAGCAACATATCCAAACATTAGAAACAAATAAATATCTATATATGATTAGGGAAATAATTGTGGTGCAACTGAACGAGAGAGCTGGATAGGCTTATAGAACTACATATGCTGTTAGGGGAAAATGTCCAATGAATAGTTAGTGAAAAAAGTAAGCTGTAAAAATACTTTGGATGGCATGATCATATTTATATTTTAAATAAAGAAAAGAAAGATCTCCCTGTGCTTGTAAATGCAGTGCCAATTTCTGGAAAGAGATGCAAAAGTAAACCAAAATGAAAAAACCAGAAATTCCTGCTGATAATGGTTCTCTGGGGATTGGTACAGAGATCCAGGACATAAGAAGGGATCTTTTACAGTTCACTATATGCCCTTCTGTATTGATTCCATTTCCTGTTTTTCAAGGAGTGCGTAGGTCTTTTGTGATAAGAAACTATTTAATGTAAAAGCACTCCGTTGTTTCTCATTCTCTAATAATGCCCTGCTTCTTCCCTCTCTTTGATTCTAGAACTTTAGTTTTTAAAATCTAAATACTTGTAGTTTTTTTCCTTTGACCCAGGTTTTGCTATCCTTCCTGTAACCTGAGTTTTCAAGAAGTTAGTGAATTTTCACTGACTGGCCCCAACAACTCACCTGGATCTCCACAGCAGGATTAATTGGGGCAAAAGGACACAAAGCCAACTCACTGGTTGATGGGTATGAAAATGGGCTCCCAAGTCAGATGGCTTGGGTTCAAATCTCGGCTCTGCTACTTGCTAGAGATCTGTCACGAAACTTAAAGAATTAAAAGCCACACTACTTATAAAACACTTAGAAGGGAGTCTGGGCATGTTGCTAAAATAGTCAGATATTATTACTTTCATTTTATGTTTCTAAGCATGGCCACCTCACCTCTATGTTTCAGTTGCTTTACATAAAATTTAAGAGGGTTGGACAAGATAAAATGGAAAGTGTCTTCCAGGTCAAGAGGTAATGATTTTGTGCCTGTATCTCTGGTACAGGGAGTTTTTATTAAGTCCTACATGGTTGACAATCGTGTCTTGTTTGTGGTGTTTGGTAGTAAGTTTGCCGGCTTGATTTTTTTAAAATTTTTTATCAAGGACCCCTGGCAGCATATTACATGACAATTTTTTTTTCTTCATGGACACAATATGTTTTGTATTTTGTCAGTATCATGAATTTGTTGTGCTGAGGTCTGAGAATAGAGGAAATATACGGCGTCCACCTCTGAGAGGCACTGAGTAATACGACTTGTAGGATTTGCGGGGAAGGACTGCCCATAAAGTGGACTGTGATGGTCAACATGCTGTTGTCTGGAAAGGTGGTTGGAGGAAAGATTGTGAGCACTTTGTGACACTTGCAGGATGCTCTCGAACTTAAGATGTGCAAATTGTCCTTCTCTGAATCAACACTCTCTCTGCCTTCCTGGGTTTTATGTTGTGCCTGTGTATTTTAGCTTAGATCCTCTCAATATAATTTTTCTAAGGGAAGGAAAGCCAGCGTTTGCAGATGCAGACGGGTGGCTTAGACAGATCCCCGGAGAGAGACGGCGCTCCTGTGAACACGCTCCCAGCCCAAGGCCTGCTGCAGGTGTGCGAAGGTTGTAGTTGGGTCAGGTGCAGAGGGCGGAAAGGCTGCCTGCCTCTTGTGTCCTGCGAGCTTTGATCTTATTTGGTGCTTACATGTACCCTGGAAGTTAGCTGTTTCATCTGTGAAGAATGGGGCCTCAGAGTGGTTAATTTACTTGCCCAAAGTTACCAAGTGAGTAAGTCATTGAGCCAGGCCCTTAACTCATATTTTTCACTCTCTGTCTATTCCTTTAACGTTGTGTTATTTCAGGAACCACAGAATATACCCTTAATCCTCTCCCTGGCATTATTAATTAGTAGTGGTAGTTACAAAGGGGATTAGACTTGAGAGTGAGTTTGGAAATGAGCTCAGGGCCATGGGATGGGGTGAGAGGGTGGACTTGATGCTTGGTCAGTTGGGAAGCATGGGGGCGTGGAATGACAGTGGAGCTGGGAGTTAGGGATCCTAGGCTCTTCATGCCTCTTTTACTTACCTCCATTTTCTCACATGTCAAGTGGGAATAATAGCATCAATGCCTCTCTTGCAAGGCTTAATGTGAACATGGAAGGAGAAGAGCCTCTAAGGTACTCAGGGTTGTTTCTGGCTGAGTCCACGTGCCCCCACCCTGCGTTCTAGACCCACAGGTGGCAGGAGAGACCACAAGGTGCACCCCTTCAGCAGTAAACTCTCTTCCTGTTTGTTCCATTCCCACCTGCATTTTTATAGGGCTATCTTAGCATGGAAATAACGAAGTCTAAAGTAGGGCATCAGAAAGGGCACTGCTCCAAATTCAGACCCCTTTTCTAGGTCTATGTAGAATGGAGAGAGCTACTTAAGACTTGTCTTCACGTCTTGGTGACATTCTCCTAGCGGTTTCCTATTCCTGGCACACTGAGACCTGGGCTGTGTTTCTTTAGACTTGAAAAGAAGGGAACCACACAACACGTGGGAGCTATAAAACACCTCTCTGTGATGGATTACTACTTGATCTCTAGGTGAACTTCAAAAAGTTGTCCTATGAAAGGGAATTATAAATTTCTCTGTAAGAATTGTTTGGGTTCAAGGGCGTGGAGGGCAAATCTATTTTAAATATGACTTGGGGAGCACTCTGTGGTAGGAAAAGAAACCCTCTGGGTAGAATGCTCACCCAGGTATTTCTTCTTTGTTTTCTTTTTTTTCCCCCAGAAAATGCAAATTCTAAGAGAAAGAGACCATACTAAAGGTCTAACTTTAAAAGCAAACTGAATGGGTCTATACTTTACGCCAGTCTGACACCTTTTCTATTTGTAAAACTGTAAAATGAAATTTGCTTTCAGAAGATTGACCTTGAGACCCACTAAGATCTTTATTCATTAGAAAAACCTTCAGTTATTTTCACAATCCTGTCTGACCTCAAGTTGACTAAAAAATTCAATTAACTAGAACGTTAATTTTCTTTGATTTCTGATAAATCCAATTTTGCCAGTAGTGCCAAATGTTTTACTGAGTGAGTATGCTGCTGTCAGAAGATATGTATAAAGCTGCATTATGAGGCTCTCTGTCTTGAAAAGTTACTTTTCCATCCAGAACACAACCAGGCCTTCCCAGAAGCAGGCAACAGAGTAAGTATTCTGGGACTCAAAAAGCTGTCACAAAGCCCCTGCATCCTATTCTGGGGAGAGATAAGGAGTTCCTAAATGTATATGGAAAATACCATGTGGTACTATTTGGCTTAGGGGCAAAGAATCTTACCTTTCTCAAGAACCCCAAGAGCATTTCTCCTTTTATATGCTGTGATAATTTGGGTTCACTTTGGTAATAAGAGTGATCAATAACAGCTTAATTTTATTCATATACTATGCTTAAAGAAATCACAAGTATGAAAATAAAGATTTTTCATTCATTACAGTCACTTAAAGTTTTGACACTTGATGAGATCAGCTCTGTCCCTAAAACAGTCCTGTCAGTAGGTGTACTGAAAGAACAAATGAATGAAACACAGAAGGAATGTGGACATTGGGTTACACACATTCCTCAGCGACTTGCATAAATGAGGCATTAATGTGACTTTGAGTCTAGTAAGCACTCCTTTTCTCAACTTTCTGATTTATGGCTTACTTATTCCTCCCAAACCAGCTTCCCATATGTGTTCACACATTTGCTTGTACAATCTCTTTTATATAATCACTTTCACTGCCACCCAATCTCCTCTTGTTTTTGAGGAAAGGGCACAGCATCGCCACAGTAAATACTTCTTCATTATAAGGCAGCTTTATTTGGAAAGGGGTTTTAGAAAATACCAGTTAATGCAATTTTCAGCCGTGGCTGTCTGCAGCCCCAGGAAGCATGATTAAATTTTAATTAAAGTCTACTTAATTAAATCCTGTTGGCTGAAAGTAAATGGAAAAAGTGCTTAACCCTCCTGAACTGCTTCTGCCCAGCTTTCAGGTGGCCTGGGCGGTGGGCACTGCTCCTGCGGGCAGATACAAGAGCCTGCCTGGAAGGACGGATCTTATTTCCTGAGCTGCCAGGCTTCACTGCTAGCGTATCGTGCCATATTGGCACATGGCGTTCGGCCACTTTTCCTACAATAAAATATCTGCACATAAGTAAGTGAAGTTATGAGAGAACAAGCCACAATCTTTGAATTATATCTTTAGCTTTGTAGCAAAAGGCGCTGTAAAGCGAGCCTCACAGCCATCTTCTGACTTCTGTGGGGTTTTGTGCCCGTTCCCCTTGCAATGCCTTTCCATATTTTGGCCTTTTTTTTTTTTTTTTTTTTTTTAAGTTCAATTATTCCCTCTTCTGATACTAAACATTCTTGGAGGTAATCTCAAGTGGGAGAAAGGGCAATAAGCAAAGATTTAGGGAAGGGGAATTTATGAAAATTAATCAACTTGTTCTTTGGGGGTATTTTTGTTTGAAAAAAAATGGATCGTGTGGACAATTTTCAAAATGTTAGTACACACTGTGGGAGATGTTTGTGTGGGATGTGGTGGGAGGTGTGGGAGGTGGGCAACATGGGAATCCCAGTGGGTTCCGTGTAATATTTTGGGTAATCTAAGCACCTCTTGAAATATATGTGTATATACATATAAATAACATTTTTGTAAGCAAATACACATATATGCATATATATTTATATATCATTTTGCAAATGTTTGTATGTATTGTGAGAATTTTGATTTTTACCCATAATAAAAAAAAAATAAATAAAATGTGACTAAAACTTAAAAAAAAAAAAAAAAAAAAAAGTTAGTACGTTTTTCCCTATAGCAACCTTTCCTTGATAGAAACGTCATGGTAGTCTACTAGTCAATCTAACCCTAAGTACCTTTCTGAGTGGTCTAGAAAATCATAACTTCTGTCCTTAAGCAATTTGCAAATCAAAACTAAGTTTATCTGATCAGGCAGTGAGGACCTATTGCAATCAGAGTTAAAGATGAACATGTTAGGAGAAAAAAATGACTAACACTCTACTCACATTACAGTGAGGACATCCTGAGGATGTTGGATCCCTATTTTTCAGCCAAAGATGAGGGACCTTAGAGATGGCATTGACTAGCTCAGGTTGCAGTAACTAACAGGCCCCAGAAAATAAAACAGGTAAAAGACTATAGCAATCCATTTTTCCAAGTCACAGTCTAAGGCTGTGTTCCTGGTGGCTGTCTCCCATGTGGCAATTCCGGGGGCCAGGCTTCTTCCCCATTGTCCCTGTGGTCTCCTAGTATGCACCCAGTTGGCACAAGAGGAGAGAGAGAGTGTGAGAGTAGCACCTGGTCCTTTAAAATCTTTGCTCATAATAGGCACACATTATTTCTGCTTACTTTCTATTGCCTGGAACTCAGTCATCAGCCCATACCTAATTCCAAGGTAAGCAGAGAAATGTGGTCCAGTGGTATACCAAGGAAGATGAAGAAACAGATGCTGGTTAGCAGCCAGCATCCCTGCCACAGACACTATCTAGATGAGAGCTTACAAGTGGTTGACCAGCAAGCCGCATATGCGTGCTGGCGTATTTCCTTGACTGGCATGGTGCTTGTGGTATTCTTAACATCGTAGCAAACACGGAAAGATCAGGTGATTTCCCATAAACACCTGGATTTCTGGCTTCTATTGAAAAAGTAGACTATATAGCAATATCACGTCCATATTCTTGCTTGCCACACTTGGCTAGAGCTGATTAGCGGCCCACTTTCAGAGTAGTCATGCGTCTCTTGTTTGCGACAGTCCCAGCCACTCCCTGTCACCCCCCAGCCGTGAAGGCCAAGCATCAGTTGCCATTTATTACCTTATCCCGAGCCTCTGGCTGCTTCTCTACTTTTCGTTATCTGCATGACTCCAGTAAACATTTCTTTGTGACTTCTCATTTAGAGTACCATTTTTCTTCACACTCAAGGAAATGGAGGGCAGAGAGAGATTAAGAAATTTTCCCAGGTTACATAGTTTGTTAAAGGCAAATCCAGGATTGGAATTCAAAGAACTGATTCACAGCCAGATGGCTCTTTCTCTCTCTCTCTTCTTTTTCTCTCTTTTTCTCTCTCTACCCTTCCCTATCTATCTCTGTCTGTCTCTTTATATCATAAAAAATACAGGAGGCACTCGCACACTTTAACAGGCAGGTCCAAGAAATAATATTCTGGTTGATTAGGAAAGGTTTCAGTGATTTTATAGAATTGCAGATGCTGCTGGTAGGAAGGAAGGAAGGAAAGAAGGAATGGGGGAGGAAGGGAGGGAAGAAGGAAGGAAGGAAGAGAGAGAGGAAGGAAGGAAAGCAGGAAGGAAGAGAGGGAGAGAGGGAAGTAGGAAGGGAGAGAGGAAGAGAGGGAGGGAAGAAGGAAGGAAGGGAGGAAGGAAACACTGGAAGAAATGCATTGATGCTTTTGAAAAGCTCTCCTAGGTCTCCATGTATAAACCTAGACGAATTCTGCCTAAATGTGTTTTAGAAGCCCCTATGTTATCTAAGATTTGTATTCAAAATGGGATATTTATCCTCTAAAACCAGAGTGTAAGAACAGGTGCTTCTTTTTGTGACCTTTGTTGTTAGGCCCAGTAAATACACATCCGAGGTTAACCAGATGGGAAGTGGTAAAAGAGGAAGACATAGTGGTGACCTGATAGAAAAACCCTTCCCTCCTTACTGGAGAGGCTGGCACTGGGGATTCATGAGGACCCCGCCTAGGAGAGGCGCGGAGTGGCTGAGCCCTGACCCGGCTGTTGTTCCTTCTGCTCTGGGAAGACGTGCTAGAGAAATCCAGGGTCTGGCAGGGGCCACTCACTGAACCCATAGTAGGAAGACTCAGCGAGGCCATCCTCCTTATGACCCAGGGGCCAGGGAAGAGTGAATGGATTTTTTTGCCATGGTGATTAAATCTTCTATTGCTTTTAATCCAGAGACAGCTAGTGTTGTACAACGGAGGGCGATTTTGGGGAAAATTATACTCCAGCTAAGGGGGGTCACTTGAGGTAATGTGATGGTTGCAACAGTGACATAGTCTTCACCATTCACCACACCCTGTAGTAATAGCCCCAGTGGAGGTGGGTGATGGGGCATCGACGGCATCACAGACGTCATTGCGTGCAGTGTCTGTGCTCTCAGGGTGGAGACTGGTTTCCAATCCTCACCACAGACCAGAATCACTAGGGAGGTGTTTATAAATATAGCCTCTAAGGTTCCATCTCAGAACTGCTGTAGGAGAATTTCTGGATGGCAGGCAGAGAAATCTGCATTTGTGTCAAGTGATTATTACACAGCCAGCTTAGTATAGATCGGACAACCTGCATCTGAGAACCTGTGGGCTAAGCTAAGGACGAATAGCTAATAAATAGCAGAGCCAGCATCCAAACCCAGTGGGTCCAGACTGAGCTTATTCTACTAGAGCCAAGGCTAGACTGGGAAATGTTTAATAAAAGTCAAGACACCAAGAAAATAAACCTCTATTTATTGAGAACTTATTATTATGCTAAAGCCATTTTCATGTTTTTATTTCATCCTGTGCTATCATCATGATATAGGTATTTCCCACTTAGGTTTTACAGATGAGGATACTCAGGATGAGAGGTGCTTAAGAACATGTTATGGTCCCATGGTTTTATTTAACAGATGAGTATACAGGAGTCAACTCCTGGTCATCACTAGGGTGCTTTTCCCCTACACGAGTGCTATATAAGCACTCCTCTAGGTTTCTGCATTTCTTTAAATCTTCCTCTAAATGAAGAGTCACATAAAACATGACTTTAAGTTTTATGCATATCAGTTTAAATTAATAATTATATTTGTAATTGGGAAAGCAGAACTGAACAGAAGGACTTCCATTTCATGCCGAAAGGGAACCAAGCTATTCATATATCTAGCTAGAACCAAAACACGGTCACTTCCCACCTCGCTTTTCAAAGTGTGGGCGAAGGAGAGCAGTGTCAGTATCACCTGGGAGCTTGAGAGGAACGCAGGATCTCATTAGGCACCACCCCAGATCTGCTGGCCCAGAATCTGCATTTTAATGAAATCTCCAGGTGACTTCTATACATATAAAGTCTGAGAAGCACTGTTCTACCCAACTGCTGTTAGAAACCTGGCGCCTGAAAGAGAAATAAACGGGTGCACAGTGTTGTCCCTGCCGATGCAAATGTTGGAAGCAGTGATTGAGAGCACAAGCTTGTGGTTCAGCCCAACAGATGGTTTGTAGGTAGAACTTGGGGTACCAATATAGAAAATAGAGTGATTATCTTAGTCACTTTTGTAGACTCCTCAGCATATGTTTGTTTATCTTATGATGTCAGGGTTAAAGAGTTAGAATTTGATCTATTGATCTTGAAACATAAAAATATAAGTACCCATAATGTATGGGTCCTTCCAATGCATTTTGATAATGAAGAGGTTTATTTAACTTCTACTGGGAGAATTTATGAACTGATTTTAAGGGATTTGTCAGATCACAGCGTCTGTTTTATTTACATAAGTTTCTTATGCCCTGGTTACTGTTTCTTTATTACGTCCCTTTTCTGATAACCCTTATGTGGAAAATCATGAACACTGGAATGCTAACAAACCATCTTCATCGTTGGTCATTATAATTACAAGGGTCTTTGGTATATTTTTGTAATTATACAGACTTATTTCTCCTTAAGCCATAATTCTTAGTTTGCTTTTACGAGGACTTTCCCACAGAGTGTGGCTAGCAGTGAATCTGAGCAACACAAATCACCTTGGCAAGTGGTTTCATATATACTTGTGCTTTTTCGGTCTGAGTAAGAAAAACCTACATTTCACCCATGGCACACAGGATCTGTTTCGGCATCAGCCTGATGAGACGGTAATTGGTGTGTAAGCCGTTCCTTCTCCAAGTTTTCTCACGGGGCATAATTTGTCTCTTATTTGTCAGGGATGAGTTCTGTGAAACAACACTCTCATTCACGATGGGCAGAGCCAATGTACTAAAACATTATCATAGCTGGGATTTATGTCAAGAATGTTAATGATTTGTTTATGAATAAGTGGGCCTGTCGCATGGTGAAACAGGAGCCTGCAGAACTGCTGAATGGACAGTTTGCTTGCAGAGGATTCTTGGAGGAAATAAATACTCTTGCCAGGCCTTCTGCATCTCATAAGTTGCTACTGTGAATTGACTTGGGGATTTAAAATGGTGGCATTTACCTTTCAAAATCCTGTGTCTTGCTATTGTTGATCTGGTAACTCTCAATGCTTTTTGAATATAACGTGGAGAAAGAATATCTTTTTAGGACTGAAGGTAAATTTTTTTTTACCCCTAAAACCTTGAGAGAAAATAATGATTTAATTGAATCTTTCATTGAGCAAGATTCCTCATTCACGTACCAGATCATGGGTTTTTTTAAATTGCATACTCTGAAGAAGTAGGTTTTAACTAACTATTAGGTAGTAGGTAGATTAACTATTGTCACTTAGAGTCCAGGAAGCTTTAAAAAAAATCAAGCGTATATAATTCATACACTCAGTGTGTCTAGTAGATGTGTGTATAGGGTGTGCGTGTGTGACTGTGTGTGCGTGTGTGCGCCCTATGTGAAGTTTGTGGTGTAAATGTCATGATGTAATTTAATGATGCATATTATAGCTATTTTTAAAAGATTTGCCCTTTCAGGAATGATGTGCTGGCTTTCTCTTTAGAAGAAATTTAAAGCTATGCTATTCCATTTCCTTAAAAAGTCTAATTTCTTTTCACTTTGGGATAGAATATGGTATAAATCAAGTTTTTCTTGAATGTTATCCAAGGGGTCCTAAATAATTTACATACCAATACCATTTCATTATAAAGCAGTTCTAGTCATAATCTGAGAATTTTCACACCAGTAACTGACATAGGATAATAGCATGTAGACACTTACATAATAAGAAAACTGTATAGAATTTGTTTGATAAAAATAGCGTCTGCATTTACTAGGTGAAGACCATCTCTATGTGAATAATTTCACTTGTTCCTTTTAGCAGTCCTTGGTATTTTGTGGACACAAAGTGGAGAGGTCAAGCCTTGAGTCCACACCATTTGGGTCCGAATGCCAAGTTCTTTCCCTTGTACAGTACGACTCCACACGATCAAAGCAAGAGTGACCTCACCACTCGTGACTCCCTCCTCTGTCTCTAGTCCCCTCATGATTGTCCAGGTAGGTGGATGAACTTAACTGAATGCTGTTCCAACAAAATGGTGAACACAGACGGATTTCCAGGCATCAGGGAATCCCTTGGCACCATATGAAAATCCTGTGTGAATCTTGTGCTCCTAGGCTTTATCTGTTTCTTCAAGGGGTCAAAAGATCATTTTCCCATCTGCCAAGTTAAGTCAGTGCCTGTCTAATCATGCTGGCGTGCACGAAGATGTATTACTTTTTCTTTCTCATGAAGCCTATGTTCTTTCTCATCATCATCATCATCATATAATTTTTTTTGTATAATAAACATGATTCTGAAGCCAAGAAACCTATGTAATATAAGTATTCACTTAAAAATTTTACTCCTCTGAGTCATGCTCTATGTTACCTCCACCCCCACCATGAACCAGCTTTCTGGTATTAATCAACAGATATATAGTCTTGACCTCTTTTGACCATTCTAAAGTTTCATCATCCTCAGGAGGAACTGAGCCCAGGTACTATCTGTATTGATCATGGATCAGAATTAGGGGAGAAATAGGTATGGTTTGCCCAAGTTTCAGCTTTAATAAATTCCATTTTAATGCCGTAATGGGCCTCAGTGAGTTCAGTTATCTTTAGAATAGAGTTGTCAACCAAGACAGATAAAAATAAAATCTGAAGGTTTGCGTTGAGGATCCACCTGGAATAAGGCATTATTCTTATCCTGCATGCTTGGGGAGGGGAAGAAGATGGAGGAGGGCTGGGCCAATGCTCCAGGAGCTGGGGGTGCCCCTGTGTGGAGACTGATCATAGTTCACCTGCACCTGCACCTGCAACTCCCTCCTAGTTCACTGCTCACATTTCCATCCCTTGAATATGACTCTCTCTCTCTCTCTCTTTTTTTTTAAGAAAATCACTGCTGTCACTGTAAATATTTCAAGTTAAGAACACTACTAAAAATGCTAAATTATGGTAATATAGAATACTGCATCTATGGTATAAAGTTTACATGTAATGTTGTTTACATTCTTTATATTCATATATTTTGGCTTGAGGATTTCCTTTCCTCACTCCCTCTATAGATGTGATTATAATAAGATTGATTCTGCAAATGAGGGGTAAAATCCCATCTCATTTACTTGCAGCCCTAAATTTTCAACTGGGATCCTCGAGGATCTCAAGGACACAGGCTCTCAAATATAGGTGTTCATTGTAATCTCCTGGGACATTTGTTAAAACTAGAAACACTTTTCTCCTACTCGGGAATGGTCATTTTTGACCAACCCCCAGATGATTCTGATGCAGAATGGGCTCTGTAAGTGGATTCCATTGAGGGATAACCACACGCACTTGAATCTGTTTTCTAAATTTGGATTGCACACATCTTTGTGAGGACAGGATTCATAGTTTTCTTTGGATTCTCGAAGGGATCTGTAATCCAGAAAGAGTTCTTGTGGGTAGAATGAAGGACATTAATTGTAACCAGACACGTGTTACTCTTTGAGCCTGATCGCTAAATGGATTGAATTCACAGGCAGTGTGATGAAATCATATTGTAATCGGAACACTATTAGGAAAAAAAATTTTATTTTCAAACTGATAAAATGACTGATTTTGGAATACCATTTTATGTGCGTTGCCAATAACCTTTCAAAAGCAGTAATAATGGTTGGTGGCTGGATGTCATTTACAAGAAGATTTAGTTCATAGAGGCAGAAGTATATTACCTGCACCTTCCCTGAGCCAGGTGCAGTGGAATCTGCAGCACCTTATATGTAGCAAAATTGGCAACTGCAAAATAATTTTAAACAATTAGCCATCCCAGCCAAATATACCTGGAAGTTTTGAACTCATGCCATATCCTTCATCTGCTATTCATTTTCATAGGAATAGAATGGAAAGAAAGTGTTGATAACTAAGGACACGCACAGGTCTAGTATAGATGAAATAATTATGTTATCAAGGCAAGTGACTAAATGATAATACCATATACTATTCCTGTTTGAAGTACAGAGAGAAGTGAATAAAAGCTGAATTGCTGCTCGTAGTGGATTCACAGCTTCTTCAATTCTCTAAAACTTCTTGGTAATGAGGACTTTTTGCCAAGTAATATTCCTCAGAAATGTTTTATATTATCCGGACAGTAAAATTCATAGGTAGTTCTTCTTTAGGAATTGGGTGCACTTTACTCTTTTAAAACTATTTGACAGTTCTTTCCCAGAATTTTCAATGTTCTCTCCATGACTGAAGAAACAAATAATTTAAGTACTAGCTTCACTTCCATTTCTCTTCACATAATAGCAGGTGGCAGGAAGGAAGAACAGCCTGAAAATATTATGGGAGCTGCAGTAATGCATCTTTGGTTGGATGAGACAGGAAAGATTTTTATCTTCAGAGCCAGAAGATAAAAAGTGCCCTTGAAGCAAAAACGAATATGATTTAAAGGAGTTTTTCATAGAGTTTTAAAAAATTCTTTTTCTAGTTCTTTATCTCTTGCCAGCCAGCCAGAGACCACTTTTAATGAGAATGAAGAGGTTCAGGTAAGGGTAGGATATACCAAGGAAGATGTACCAAATAATATGGTGCAAATAATATGGGGGAATAGTAATGGCCTTTATTTAATAGATGTTTATTGGATGTCCCTCTGTGCATGGTGGTGCATAAAGTGTGGGGGATAGAGCAGAACTCAAACCCAGTTCTGTTTCTTTTTCTCTTTGAACCTGATAGTGTTACCAAGTCGCTAAGAATTTTTGTCCCCAAGTTCCACTTTTGTAATTGAAATAGCCTTAGGTTTTTATTGGTTTGATCATGGTGATACACTTTTCCTTGTCAAAGATTTCATGGTACAGGAAGGTATGAAAAAGAAAGAAAAAAACCCATCAATTTTTCACTGTTAATACTTTGGTGTTATTCCACCTTCCATTTTGTAGACATGCATAGATAGGCACCCTCATGCCTTTCCAAAACAGGAAAGAGGCGATGCATTCTGATTTGTGTCTGCTTATTTTACTTAATATATATCATTTGACATAATTCCATGATACTAAGTTGAGATGCCTATTTTCACTTTCAATATCTGTGAAGATATTTGAGAAGTTTTTAAATGTTTCAGTGAAAATCGTGTCATTCTAACGATGGAGGTAAATTAAGTCTCAGAAAAGAAAAGCACTTTGGTCGAGAGTCCCAAATGCAAACAGTTGGAGGCTGCTAGACAGACAAGTAGCAGAGGGAGCTCGGTGGAGGGCATTGGAGCTGATGTTGGTGGCAGTGGAAGCTGATAAACATGGGAAGTTTGGGGCGGGACACCGCCTGGCAGGGACCTTGTGTTCATCTGGGCTGCTAAGCCTTGCTAGAGAGTCTGATTCCATATTGTGGGTTGGGTGCTAAGCAGTGCGGTAGACTAGTTTTTGGTAATACTGGGTTGAAAAAGACCTCTACCTTTTCCCAGAGGAGCTGCTGGTGTGATGGCCCGGGAGTGCAGAAAAGTCACCTCATAATTGTGCTACATTGGAATAGATGATATATAGAGATTTAGATCAACTTCTCAGTAGGTAGCTGTGGCCTCTGGCGGGGGAGAGTTCCTTCGCAGTGTCTATTTGGAACAGGACTCATGTTGGTAATGATTTGGCCATGTGCTCTTTTCTCAGGGCTTTTATAGTAAAAAGAAGCATTTTGGGATTTGCTTCCCAGAAAGAGCTCTCTGTGGATAGTCTACTCAGTTATTTGGCCATTGTGAAGAAGGGAGGGACAGACTGATGTGCCTGAGAAGGAATTACTGTAACTCAGACTACCAGAGTCTGCCTTCCCAGTGGATCCAAGATGAGTTGGGGGGAGTGAAGCAGCAGAGTTGCCATTTAGCTCAATAGCCTCACAAACGAATCAATTTTGAAAATGCCACTTTCTCTTCTTGAATATTTTCCTAGTGGTAGGAACTGTATCTTTTGTCTGAAGCAGAAGTGGGAGTGAGTCTCAAGTTGACTTGTTGACCTCTTAAAAGTGTTGATGAAAACACAATTCCCTTAAATGATACCTATCTATCTATCTATCTATCATCTATCTATCTATCTATCTATCTATCTATCTATCTATCTATCTATCTGTCTCCTGTGACCAAAATAGGGACATTTTGTTATTTGATTTCAAAATTATATACCTTGATATATGACATATGTTTCATTAAATAGGCAAGTTCTGACTTGCAGAATTCTGAAATATTGTAGGAATACTGTTGGAATTGATTGGCTTTGATAGAAAAACTATCCTTTGTTATTTTTCTTTTTATTTATCTTTTAATTAGAATTTTCCAATTCCTCTTAAGAAGATATATTCCCAGGAACATTAAGCAATCCCCTTTATGCTCAGTCATGGACATAGTTTATAGATTGCATAAATGCAAAATGTCCCAGCTAAAGGAAGCATACCCCAATGAACTTCCATTTCACTTTATTTCATTATCTATGTCCTTATTACTTAGGAAAGGTAATTTTGTTGTTTTATTGTAGTCAATCACAACAATGAGTACTTATTAAATGTCTGCCATGAGTCAGGCATTTTTCTAGGTGCCAGAACAATGATACCAATACAATTGTGATGGAGTGTGAGAGTCTTGCTGTTCTCCAGGAGCTAATAGGCCCATGGGGAGAGACATTCCATATCCATACCAACAAAAATAATAATACCATATAGTATAATGCAACAATATGGTATGATTTGATATAACGTGACATGATGTGATGCGACATGATGTTAGCAAACATCAGGTAGTGCTAGTACTGTGTAAAAGGTAAAGTGAGGTAATGCGATACTTGATACAGCTCAGGAGAAGGAAGACCTCTCTGAGGAGGTGCTCTTTGAAACATGAATGATGGAAAGGAGGTGTCTGGTGAACATTTGGGTAGGTGCATTGCAGGCAGAAGGAATAGCACTTGCAAGATCAGGCTGGAAACAATCTTGACCAGGACTGAGGAGGAAAATGAGGTCAGAAAAATAACCAGGAGTTAGGTCTTGTCAGTCGTGGTTTGGAGTTTGGATTTTTACCCCATGAGTGATGGGAAGTTGGTGGTGGGTCTTAAACAGAAAGGCATTATTCAATTTGTTTTTTTCAGGAAGAGCATGTCTGACCATTGGAGGCTGGATTGTAGAGGACAAGAGTGGAGGCGGGGAGGCCAGTCATGAGGCAGGTGCACTGGTCTGGAGGAGAGACGATGGCTATAGCAAGGGAGATGGTAGAAGTTGCTGCATTTGGGATGTATTTTGCATATAGACCCAACAGGAATTATTACTAGATTGGGTGTAGACTCTCAGAAAGAGAGCAATCAAGACCACCTTCTAGGATTTTAGCTTAAATATGTAGATGGATGGTGGTCCTGTTTACTGAGAAGGGAAGGATTATAGGGAAAGTATAGTGGCAGATTTATTTTATTTTTAGAAAGAATCATGTATTCTGTTTTGACCATATTAGTTTTGGGATGCTTTATTCAGGCATCTAATTCAAGATATCAAGGAGAAGGTGACTGTATATGCAGACCTAGAGTATAGGGATGGGGAGGTCTTGCCTAGCATATATGTTTGAGAGTCATTGGGATATAGTTGGAATTTAAATCCGTAGAACAGGAGTAGAGTGTGAACAGAGAGGAGGTCTGAGAACAGAGTTTTCTTGCATGCACCAGAACTTGAAATGTTGGGCTCCCATATCAACTGTGGCAGAGGACAGATGTTGAAAACAGATTATTGCCTTACACTTGGCTTTGTGAATATTTGAAAGCTATTTATATTGCATATATAAATCCCTATTAAATTATGAAATCTTCATGCAAAAACATCATGTGTTTTATTTTTATAACTCCTTGATGCAATTGGAAGAATAATCCATTTGTGGAGGCCTTGTGCTTATAGTTTACATGAAATATTTGTTCGAAAAGCTAAGGTTGCTTTCTCACTGTGCCAATATTTTATAACCTCCTGTTACTTTAAACCTGAAAACTATCAGGATTTTTATGTGAAATTGGTTGGATTTGCACCAAGAACTCAGGAAAATTTCATTTAGTTGTTCAGGGCTACCACCATTTTATAACTCTGGGTTTTGAGCCAGAATACTAAATGTTTAATTGAGTTTTTCAGTTTTTGTTCTTTTTTTTTTTTAAAAAATAAAAGAATGAAATGCATTTGATATAATTGTAAAGCAGTCATAAAAGGAAAATGATGATCCAAAACATATCACCATTCTGTTATTTGAAGAATTACAAAGAAAAAGTACAGCCTAGACAAGGCATCAGGGTCCTCATCCCCCCACATTGTGACTCTGAGAAATAAAAACAAATGAATTATGATAGTTGTCCTCTGTTAGAATTTAGTAAGAAATTTTTGTCTTATCATAGTATCAAATACGTGAAATATCATAGTACCAAATTCTTGGTACAGTATGTTTAATACTAAATGTGCTTTATTTCTGTGAATTTACTTATGTTGTATTTGAAATATATAATGGTGCATTTTATTTTACCCGTGCTCTTTAAAAAGCAAATATATGATATACAGTATACAATTATATAAAATGGCTAAAGCATAACTCCAAATTACTGTAGTTGAATAGTGCTGTAGACTTATTTCTCTATATGAATCTATTGTACTTGGGTAAGTATGATATTCTTGAATCTATGATCCTTGGATAAGTATGATATTGCCACCCAATGATTTTTCACTGAATAGTGGGTATAATTTCCTGGGGGCTTTATAACAAAAAAGAATTTTGTCCAAGCAACCTTTTCTTTTCTTTAGTAGTTTTATTATATATATATTTAAATTTCCATGTACCGTCAAAGGGTATAAATTTTGATTTACATCAATTAAATCAACATTATTAATTGCAGTATTCATATCTTGTGGGCCTTTTTTCCCTACTTAATTCCTCAGATTCTTCAAGTGGTTTGTCAGTATCTCAGTATTACATGTCTGTCATCTTCCTTTGCATTCTAATATGTTTTGGGTTATGTATTTTCATTTTATATTATCTGGCACATAAAGGTACATGATTGTTGCAGTTTAAATGATGATTGTCATCTTTGTCAATATACAATGAAAAAATACTTTTGCTTTGTATCTTAATATAGATAATCTTACTTTTTGTCTATTCACCCAGCCTTTTATTTTGAACTCATTTCTTTAATGGTGTATCAGTTTTACTTACTATAATGCTCTAACAGTAAGTACGCCATAAAAAGTAGATATATATGCCAGACCTAAGCAAGGCATATAACACATATTCTTTTTAACCCTCACAAAGAGGATAGTTCTACTATATGGATAAGGGAAGTGAAACCTTAAGCATATTCATAACCTGCATAGGGTCAAATAATTAGCTCTGGTGGAGGAAGGGTTTTTAACCAGGTCTGTCTGACCTAAAAATCTGCCTTCGGAATTACTACCCTGTATTGTCTTCAAGGGCAATTCCATAAGCAGTGCAAAATTGAATGATATTTAGCCAGTCTGAGAAAGGTTAACAAGATAATTTGATCTATTTACATTTATTCTTGCAACTGATATATTTAGAACTATATAAATCGTCTTAAATTGAGTTTTGTATTTTTATGTTCCTTTGTATTACATATTTTTTTGTTTTGTTTTGTTTATTTATTTATTTATTTTATATTTTAAAAGATGCTTAGATTACATATATGTTACACAAAACTTACAGGGATTCCCATGTTCCCCACCTCCCACACCTCCCCTAACCTCCCATATAAACATCCTTCATTAGTGTGGCACATCACCTGCAATGGATATACACATCCTGGGGCTTTGCCACTAAGCATGGACCATAGTTCACATTGTAGACCACACTCTCTCCCACACAGGTCTGCATGTTATATGCTGATGTAAAATGGCCTATATCTGTCGTTGTAATGTCGCTCAGGATAATTCCCAAGTCCTGAAAAGCCCCTGTATTACAACTGCTTTTCCCTCTCCCTGCCCCAAAAGCGTCCAGTGGCCAATGGCTCCACCTCAATGTTGTAATTTCTTCCATTGCTTAAATCACAATATGTCTACAACAGAATACCAGTAAGTCCACTCCAGTCCATAGCTCTTCCCCCAATCCTGAGGAGTCTGGGATGGTGATGTCCGCTCCACCTCCAAGTGAGAGGGGGCTTATATCCCGTGGATAAGATGGATGGGATTATCCTGCCTGCAGCTGCAGAATATTTTAATGAACTATGTTTAATTTTATTTTCTCCAGTAATTTGGAAGGTACAGATAATATTTACCTTTGAAAGTATAGAGCCTTTGCTTATCTTTGAAGAATATTTTGAAAGACTTTACTTATACTTCTCTTCTTATCAAAGTTAAGAATAAAACTGGGTTTTTGCTTCACCTCTGTATAAACAGAATTCAGCAAATTTCTATTTTCTTCTCTTTCACGACTTTACAGTTTTTGAAAATATTACATAAAACTTTATACCCAGGTTATTATTATTGACTTTTTATATTTTTGCATTACATATCTTCTCATTCACGAAATTGCTTTGACTTTTTACCTTCAATGTTGTATTCATATATCAGTCACTCTTTAGATTTACCTTGTTATTTAACTGGTATTGGAGGTAAGTCCTCTTGCATCACACCTAGACCATCCTTGGATTCTTAAATTTGGTACTTCTCTCAGTTTACATCTTTAAGTACACTTATAATAAGAGAAGGAAATGTGGATTGTATATATTCTGAGTACTTGCAATCTCCATAAATAACCTCTTAGGTAGATTCTTTGTTTTCATCAAAGGTCCATAGTGTTTTGGTGAAAAATATTAAAAAGACATATTCACAAGTCTATGGATTGCAATACTACATTAGCAAAAGCCTGGGAACATCTCAAAATCCATAGAGAGGGGTCCAGTTGAATAAACTATGGAACATCTGTGCTCTGGTTATTATGCAGTTGTGAAAAGAAATGAGGAATTATCTCTAGGACATATTGCTAGGCAAAAGAAAGCTGGTGGAAAAGGTTGCGTGTAGGAGCCTTTCATTCAAGGAAGAGGTGAAGGAATATGAATATATATATGAAGGATAAATCAAAGAACTCAAAAAGTGGAAAACTGGAGTTACTTTGAGAGAGGAAAGGAACAGAGGGGCCAGGGATAAAAAGCAGAATTTCTATAAATATAGAAAACTTTCATGGAACTGTGCGAATGTTTTGCCTAGATATGGATAAAATTAAATCAACATAAAATATATGATCTCTAAAAGTTGAAGGCAAACTTTTAAAAAATGAACGTAACAATTTGTTAAGTTGATGGTTTAACCTCAGAGAGGAATTATTTCAAGTGATTTTAAAATACATTAACGTGGCTATATGTCCCTAGAGGGATATACCCTAGACCCTAAAAACAAGCAAACAATCAACAATCAAAAATCTACAAAGATGTCTTTGTTTTTAGTAATCTTTTGCTTTTAGTAGTCTTTCTATAGTAATAATATTGACTTTGGTTTTTTAAAAACTGATTTCATATATGTGTGTTTCATATATGTTGGGGGTATATATGTATATTATAGGTATATGATTTTAAACTGTGCTTTATTCTAATATATTCTATTATACAATATCCTACCCTCTATTTATTCATTTGCATTCATTTGTATACTCACATTCACAGACACTAATAGATACATTGCAGGATACATGTATATGTGTTTCATTATATCATGTATTCCATATACATTATAAAATAAAGCAAGTTTGCATTATGTTAATACCATTAGGTACCAATATTCTTGTAAATTGTATTCAGAGAATTAAATGGAAACCCTGTAATCCTAAATTTGAATTGGAAACATCTCAGTATTTATTGTAATCCTTTTTTTCATTTCATTCCAATTCATATTCTCCTTAGATTTTAAATTCTCTGTTTCTTAGAGGTGTTTCATCTTATACACTACTGAACTTGCAAAATGGTTTTCTAAAATGTTCTTCAGGTTTCTATTGTAAATAATAGGCAAAAACTTGCCTCTTCATCTTTAGAGGGACATTCTGTTTTTATTGTTCTAGAATAATTTTCAAAGGCACTGTGTTGATTAGTTCTTCTTCCTTTTAAAAGAATAAATACTAACCAAATCATAAATGTTAGGTCTTCTGTTGCTTTAATCACTTAGTTAGGTTTTTCAAAACTGCATCATTTGTCTTTTCTTTTTTGAATTTGAGATTAACTAGCCATCTTGAAATTATTTTTTGAAAACTCAGAAGGCTCAGTATACCCTTGGAATTGCTACGGGTCAGCTCTAAGCCCAGACCAACAAATTAAATTTAATTCCCTCCTAGAATTTTCATTAGGCTTTCTGCACCACAACTCAGTGTCGAGGGACTGGAGATTATTCTTGTTATACATGGAAGTAATAAGTCCTCCTTGACAGCGTCTTTCCATTCCGCAGCTTCAAAGCTTCTTCACAATATTGCTTGCCCTCTTGGGGAGCCATTTTGAAAATAACAAATGGCTTTCCTTTCATTTTGTGAACCTAGTGTTTAATTTGGCTGGGAGCAAATAGTATTTAACATCAATTTTACTTGTTTTTATTTCTGGAAAAACTACCGTAAAAAGTCATTTTCTAATAAGGCTACAAGGTAATTCTATTAAGTACATGCTATTTATTTATTATGCATCATTAAGTTCTTCACACATATGTGTGTGCACACACACACACACGCTCACATACACATGACACGACAAAACACAAAACAGCCCTCTTTCTGTAATGCCCCAGAAACTTGACACACAAAACAGCAATATTATCATTTGTGTTTCTGTGTGGTCTGCGTGGTAGACCAAAAATGGCTGGAAATTTGTTGTTACTTCTCCCATTGGCAAAAATAGGCTAATTCCACTTCCCCTGAGTCTTAGTTAACTTCAGTGACTTGGCTGATAGTATGTGTCAGAAGTGGCTTTCAGAGGCTTCTGTGACTGGGTCAGAAGAAGTTCTGCAGCAGCAGCTACTGCCCAGGCCTTTTGGAACATGCGCTCCAGGAGTTCCAAACCATTGCCAAGACGCCTGACTGCTCTGAAGACCACACCCGAGAGGCCATGTATGGGCTCTGGTCAACGGCCCCTCTGAGCCCCCTTTTAGCCATCCCTGCCAAGGCCCCAGGTATGTGAACGAAGCTGTCCACCAGCTGAATGTCACTGAATGATTCCGGTCAGTTCCACGAGGAGCTCAAGAGTCACCCTGCTGAGCTCTGCCCCAGTTCCCAATCCACTGAATCGTGAGGTAATTTGTTACACAGTAAGAGAGAACCAGAATATATGTATAAGCTCTACTCTTAAATGCAGGTTGAATATGGACGCTAAAAGGCATGCTGAAGAAGCAGCATGGAATTAGGAGTGGGAACTGTAGTTGTAAATTTCGTTGTTCCTAATAACCTGTGTGGCTATGAGCAAATCACTTGACCTCCTTAAACTTTATTTTTTAGATATAAAACAAGAGAACTGAGCCAAATACTACTGATAATTGTGATAAATCACAGCTTAGTAAGAGCAAACACTTACTGATGTGATTTTGCCAGGCACTTCCTCACACCCAACCTCCTAAATCATAGGGATTATTATTATTGGTGGTGTTGTCACAAATTCACCGACAGGGAAACAGCTTTAGAGAAACGAGGAACCTGCTCATGTATGCTCTTTAAGAAAATGTTGTTGTTAATCTCTAATCTTGTAATATTTTATGTTTCTGAGATTCTTTAAATTATTGCTGTGAATTAGGGCTTCCCGTGGGTGATGGTTCAATAATAATTCATTTTTATTGTACTAAAAGAAGTTTCATAGTTATAAAGTAGCACAAGAGCTGTGATGGAAAGAAACTACAAGCGTCTGCAGTGCAATTGATCTTGGTCCTGTGGATACATTGGAACAATTAAAAGAACCACAAAGGTAAAAAGGTTCCTCTTTTGTCCTTCAGTTAGGTTTGAAGGAAGCCGCTCTAGAAATGTGGAGGGTGAGCCATGCAAATGGAAACGTTCTACTGACAGCAGTGGACACATATTCCATAGAAACTTACCTTGGCAGAGAGGGTAAAAAAGGTACTTCAAGGACAATTACTGAACTGTGTTGTGTACAGAATGGACTAAGTTTTCAACTACTAGAAAATAAATTGCCCCTACATTCTCTATAATTTTTTCTGTTTTGCTATATATTTTTTGCCCCCTATTTTCTTCCAGTAATTTCCCCCTTTATACGTGTAGTTATATAGTGTATGCTCATTCTCACTGATAGAAATAAAGAAGGAAGGAGAGAAGAAAGAAAAGAAAAAAGGGAGGGGAGAGAGAGAGAGGAAGGAAGGAAGGAGGAAAGGAAGAAAGGCAGACAGGCAGGCAGGCAAACAAATCAGGCACCTGCTAATATTCATTTAGTGTCTTTAATTTGCCGAGCATTCTTCTAGGTGCTTGCAGATAAACTGTTTCAGGGAGGAAATTCAAATTTTCAGAGACCAATTTGATTTTCCAAAAGCCACATGGCTGGTAAGACGTGGGACTGGCGTTTGAATCCCTCTCCTAAGTTCATGCTTGGGATTCATGATATGCCTCACAATCACTCCTAAGCCTGCTCTTTAATTGACGAGATTTATTTTACTTCTGTTTGATTTACCAAATCTTTTAAAAATCATAATCCAATTTAAGAGTTCTCCTTTACCTATTGCATAGCATTCCCTGGAGTTTTGAACCTATTAAATTTGGTTGAAGTATTAAGAGGGTCTAAATAAATAGAAGACCATGAATGAACTTGCCAAGTAGATTGAAAAAAAATACCTTTAAGCTGTCGAGGCTCTGGTTTCCGGGAGGGAATTAGCTGTTGAGTTCACGTTTATTCACAAAGATCTCTTCAAGGTACTGGTGAATGTAATCATGCCATGCCATTTACTGGGAACCTGTTCGTATGTGAGGCTGAGCTCTGAGCCATGCCAAATGATCCATGGGAGAGGATCCTGCATATAGAAGAATTTTCTTCCCTTCTCTTGGGAAAGGCTGCTTGTCTCCCCCAGTGGGACAGCCAAAAAGTGCCTCCAGACATTGCCAAATATCCCTGGCTTGGGGATGGAGATACAAAATTGCCCGTTTGAGAACAACTGAAGGAGAAGAAACTGTTTACAGGTATCAAATGCAGGTAGCCAGCAGCTCGGCCCCATGGCATTATCAGTTTGAAAGGCAATTGAAGTGGGAATAATGTCCTCACCAGGTGATTGAGTACTATATTATGCTGTATCTGTGTACTACCTAAAATCATCTTGTGTACCGCCAGGGGTATCACCGCATTTTCAGAAAGTGAGGTCAGCCTAAGTCCAGTTAACTTTGTGCCCCTCCCTTTTCTGCCCTTTGCTGTCAACCCCATGCAGTAGCAACCGTCACCTGTGAGCCACGCGAGGGGCACTGCGCTGCTCTGTGCCTGCGGTGTGAAGCACTGAGTCTACACCAGCCCCTCAGGAGTTCTCTGTTCCTTGCATGACTGACTGAAGGTGTGTCTTCCTTGAGCGTGCATGGCCCCAGGTGTCCACAGATCCCGTTGTGCGAGTGGCGCCCCATGGGTGCAAGCTTGGCGAAATCCCCCGGGTGGATTTCAGCCTCTGCCTGCCCTTGGCCTTGCGGAATGACCTACACAGCCACGCCCAGCTGCTCTGTGTTAGGGCAAATGAGACATAGGTTAATAGATAAAGAGGGGAATTTGCAGGTTCTTCTTAGGATTTAGGGGCAAGCTGAGAAGCTCAGTTTTCTCAGGTATGCATGCCTTGGATATATTTATTCCCTTTGTTTTGAAGAACATTTAAGGAGCAATTACCAATAATTGTCATTGAGAGAAATTTAATATAGAAGAAAAAATAGGCTTAACATAAATATTTAAAAGCATGCTGCCTAAAGACCAGGGAGATTTAAGGAGCAATTATTTCATATAAGCATCCGTTGTTGCAGGATAAGGACATAAAAATCAGTATTTCTTTAACAGAATAGTGTTCTAGGTTGTGCTTCCTTCCCTTCTTCTTTCCTTTCTTTCTTCCTTCCACCGACCCTTTCTTTTCCTTTTCTCCCCTTCTCTCCCCTCTAGCCCCCTCCCCTTTTCCTTCCCTCTCCCTTACTTTTAGTGGAGAAGTAAATGCATCCCTAGATCTCAAATCTTGCAAATGTTTTCCTTGTGGGTCAGAGCAATGGTGGATCATAGCTGACCACCAGGAAATGAATGAAAGGCAGACATTTAAATTTAGAGCAGGAAGGTTCCAGCATCAACTCTTTCAGCCTCTGTTTTAAAGATGAAGAAACCTAGAGAGAATGAATGACTTACCTCAGTCCTATAGCTTGTGTGGTTGTGATAATGTGCATAATTTGTGATGTGTATTGTGACTGATGAAGTAACTGTGGATTTAAAATCCAGTGGGAATCCAGAGGAAGAGCAAAGTGAAATGTAAAACTATTCACAATGATGGAAACAGTCGTGTTTCCCCCATGTGGGGAAATCATGGGGGCCAGCAGACCCCCAGTGCTACATCCCCTCGCCCTGGGGAGACCACCTTTGTGATCATGGTGTCTCCCCTGCCAGGTTGTTCAGCAAATATAGTCCGTGCCATTCAGTGGCGTGATGGGGCAAAAGCCCGATTGCAGTGGGTTCAAGGGGGAGTGGAAGGAGAGCAAAGAAAACTCTATTAAATTTTGGCATAGATGGGGCCAGAAAAATGGGAAAACAGCTCTTTGGGGCTGGTATGTTCAAGAGAGGAATTTTTAGATGGGAGAAAGCATAGCATGCCTCCTTTCCATTAAAGAGGAAAAGGGATGATAAGAGAGAGGGGAGAATTGCTGGAGCCATATCCCAGAGAACACAAGAGAGGAAGGGATCAGTGTTGAAGTAGATGGATTGGCCATACCTAAGAGTAAAGGCAGGGCATCTATAGAAACACAAGGCAAGGCAGGGTGTTGGAGGACAGATAGTGAGAGGTGAGAACTTATAGAGACTCTCTTTTGTGTGTCTCAGCTGAGTGTGATGGTGGGGGAGAGGAGAGAATGAGTTATAATAGTCATCTGGGGCAGTGGGAGAGTAGTTGATTAAGGACATGCAATGAGACTGCTGTGCAGCATGGGTGTCCTGCTTGGGGTTTATGGCTATGAATTGTGAGTGAGGCCAGACTGCTTGGTTGTGTACCTGTAGCCATGGCTTGAACAGAGTGTTGGTTTGTTTTTTTATTATTTTACCAGGTTTGGATTTTCCAAGGCAGTGTGATTTTCTTGTAGTTGAAGGTGTGTGAAAGAGAATTTTTATGATGATTGACTTTGGAAATCAAGTTGGGTAAGGAAGGAAGAGAGGACATGAGAGGGTGTGTGGCTGGGAATCGGTGCTACAATCAGTGGGTTGAAGTTCTTGTTGGTTGAAAGATGGTTGGAGTCCAAGACATTCTTGGGAGTAAGCTGAAAAATTAGATCATGGTCTGTATGTAGGATCCTTAAAATTAAGCTCATGGACTAGTGACCTCTCAGTACCTAAATTTAAAAATAAGTTTCCTAAACTCACTCAATGATTGTTCTAGAGAGCCTCCTTTGTTACTTTTAATTATGCCATTAAATCTCCTCGCCCTAGGCAAGTTCAGAGCATGGTTAATTTTTATTACAAAAAAGTAATCTGTTCATAGCGGTGATGCTTGCTGTATTTTTTAATCTTTTTCCCTTAGGTGAGAGGTGACTGTGGTAATATCTACAAAGAGAAAGCAGAATGTCATTTCTGGGCTGTTCTCTTATAGTTCAAGGGTTCATGACTTCTGATTATCAAATGAAGATGGTAAGGATATTTTAGTTATGAATTTGAATCCTTTGTGGTGGTGGAGATAGATATTTGGAGATACAGCATGTACTGTCATTTTTTTTTTTTTTAAATAAAGTGGAAGTAAATCTGATTTCAAAAGATGTTTACTGCTTTGAACTTGTCATACATGCCCTGTCCAAAAATTCTCCTTGATTCCTCATGGCCTGCAGAATATACTAGAAACTCCTTGTACCAATTTAGGCTTTAAGTTTTTTAGAGTCTTTCATGACCTGACCCTATCTATCCTTTCCCTTTTTGTTCTCTATATTGCAGCTAAATCAGACCTTTCTTGCTGGTCCCCAAATACCTTGTTTCCCCTCATCCCTTGGTCCTTCCTCTTCCTGCAAGGGGCCTCATCTGAATGTTAACGTGCTCTCATCTCACTTGACCTGTAAGACCCCGCCCAGTGGCTCCCTCTTTGATGAGCTTTTCCCCTGGTCCTGTGGCTCTCAAACATTAGTGCATCAGAATCCCCTGGGAAACTTGGTAGAAGCAGATTGCCAGGCCCCATCCTCCCAGTTTCTGACTCAGCAGGTCTGAGGCTGGGCCGGATAATTTGCATATGTAATTAGTTCCCAGATTATGCGAATGCTCCTGTTCTAGAATCCACATTTTGAGAAACATTGTGCTAAAGGTTTGAACTCTTTTTCTTAGTTATATTCACACTTATGAGACTTTTCCCCCTAAAGCAGGGGTTCTTAACCTTTTTTCTTCCATGGGCCCCTTTGCCTGTCACGTAAAAACCACGGACCCCTTACTAAGCCCACACTATACTGTGTGTTACTTAATAAATATATCACACCTGCACCAACACGTCCCCACGAGAATAATGTTTTTTTGAATTTCAGTTCAAGCTCATGGACCCCTGGTTAAGAACCCTTGCCCTAAAGCTTCATTCAAGCACACTGGAAGTGGAATATTAACACATACTTACTTATTGAACAATAATTATTTACCCAGGGCCTTCTGTATGTGCACATCTTACTCCCTTTGCATGGAGCGCCAATTTCTAACAAACTGCAGTTTCTCCAATACTTGAACAGGCTATTTCATTTTGTTGTGTCAACAGGCCCTCTGTTTTATGCATTGCCTAAGGTGTATCGTTCTAAGCATCAATCAGAATTTTATGGTACTCTCGAAAAAATTAGGTCATTTGAACTTTCTGTGAAGACTGATATGAGGCAGCGATTAAAAAGACTGAGGAGACTTCAGATTTTGAAGAAATCTACAGAGAGCATGTGGCTTTTTGTTTTTTTTTTAAGATTTATTTTTTATTTCTTCCCTCCCCCCTTTGTTGTTTGCGCTCGCTGTCTCCTCTGTGTCTGCTCGTTGTGTGCTCGTCTTCTTTTTAGGAGGCTCTGGGAACTGAACCCGAGAACTCCCATGCAGCAGGGAGGTGCCCAATCTCTTGAGCCACCTCTGCTCCCTGCTTTGTGTGTCTCTCATTGTGTTTCCTCGTTCTGTCTCTTCGTTGCATCATCTCATTGCATCATCTTGTTGCATCAGCTCGCTGCACCAGCCTGTCGTGTCAGCTCTCTGTCTTGCTTGTCTTCTTTAGGAGGCACCGGAAACCGAACCCAGGGCCTCCCATGTGGTAGACAGGTGCGCAACTGCTTGAGCCACATCTGCTTTCCAACATAAATAATTAATTATTAGCATTTATTGGGACTACCGGGGATATAGCGTGTCCCTTGGACCTGGCTCTTGTGCTCTGTGCAGATCTGCACTTGTGTTGGGTAGAACGGATGTCCTGTGAGTAGCTCTGTGAGAAGAGGGACGAGGGGAAGGGTTCCAGTAGCCTGGGCAGACTGGTAGGTTTCTGAGCATTTCAACGAAGGTCCTTGTGGTCAAGAGGAATCTGGCTGCTTCTGTTGCTTCATGTTGCTTGGTTCAGCGCTAAATTCTAGACAAATAAATGACCTACTCCCAAAGCTGTTTTTGCTCTAATCAGTTTTGAAAAAAAGAGGCCTCAGCAGTCTGTGTTCTCCTACAGCCAGATCAAATCTGGCATTTACTTTGTATCTAGCGAACTTTGCTTTTAAGAGGTTAAAAAAAATAATAAGAAAACAAAGGAATGAAACAAAGGTGGGAATCTTGCATAAGTGAGGATTATTATAGTGTTACAATAGAGGGCAAATATATTTTTCAATAGGTTAGTAATGAGAATGGTTGATTGTTAGAAAGGGAAACTATCATCTGTGTATAATTGGTATACAGATTTAAGGGTGTGTTTTACTTAAAACTTCCTCTTGGATAGTTTGTCTACCCTAACTTCACTCTCTTTTTGCCCTTTTCTACTCATCTCTCCATTTTAACAGTTTGGCTCTACAGCTTTGAATTGAGGCATTTTCCTAATGAGGCATAAGATCAGCAGCCAAGGAGCCCAGAGGTCTGCTGATCTCGTAGAAGAGAAGGGGAGTGCATTAGCTCCATTTCTGAAGGCCCCATGGGGCTGCCTGCAAAGACTGACCATTCTCTGGCCAGTTCTCCTCCTTTTTGCCTTAGTCTGTGGGAAACTCAGGACTTGCAAACCTTCCTAGTGTGACTAAGGGCAGGGCACAGAGCTGTCGGCTGAGAGGCAGAATTGAGTGCCTGAGTGGCAGACTTTGCTGACCCTCTTGGGACCTAGAGGGGAGTGAAATTTTCACTCTTTTTTCAAACACTTGCAAACCGGAGGGGTTAGTACATGGACAAGCCAGCATTTAAAGATCTCACATGCAACGTTTTGGACAGAGTTTTCAGATCTGACCTTTTAAGAGAGGAGCTGGCTCTGGGTTTGGGACCGAGTCTGCAAAGGCAAACCAAGGCCATCTCGATGCCTGCTGGTTCTTTGCTTGGTAAATGCCATGTCCGCATCCCTCCTTCTCTGGTTCATGCCTGTCCTCATGGATAGGCCCACTTCCTCTTTCACACCTTTTCTGACTCCTTCCCACCTCTGAATTTTAAAGCGTGTCTAGTCTCACCCACACAGTTTGGCTCTATATGTTTGAAACTGAAATGGGTAAAAAATAATTTCAACTGGATATTTCAAAATGCCTTTCTTAAATAATAAATTACATTGAATAGAATATGATTAGTAAACATACCCAAGAAGTGAATGGAATGTTCATTGCCTGTCATAGAAAATGAACCATGGAATTTAGGGCATGAGAAGAGGATTTGAGTGACTGAAAAAGACGTGTGTATGATAAAGATTAAAGTTGGAAAAATAAGATAGCCACCAACTAAGGAATAATTATGGGTAATTTTTTTCTGTTCAAAACTAATTGAAAATATGCTGAAATTTTTCATACACACCTTTTGTCAAGATGTCTTTTGAAGTCATCCTTGGCAGTGGTTTGCACTAGACAAGGGCTACAAGGGGAAGATCACAGAGTTGGCTTCTTGCTAGCAGACAGCATGACTCACCTTGCCTACCCATGGCATTTTGGTTCTGTCATGATCACTCTCTTGGGATAGCAAATCTTGAGGGGGAAATCACAGCTGAAATTTGTGATCACCTCAAGTGTAAGAGGTTCTATCATTACTCCTCACATCGTGGTGGAGAGATCTGCTGTGGTTGGATATTTTGACCAGTGGATTTGCAGTTTAAGAGAGAGGGAGGGGTAAAATCGCAGACCTGCTCTCTGAATGTTCCTAGCCTCTCAGTCAGTGCTGGAACACCCTGGAGGGAGAAGAAGGTTGGCGTGAAAGGGGGCCTGGAAGCCCAGTGGGGGTGTGTTGACTTTGCGCTTTGCGTGGGATAAATTATTTAGCCTTTGTGTCTCTGCAAAGTGGGATTAATCATAGCTCCCACCTCAGAGGGTTGTCGTGAGCCTTATGTGAGTCATCACACCTAAAACAGTGCCTGCGACACAGCTCGGCAAATGTTGGCCCAGGGGGTAGGGTTCTGGTGAGGATGACGTAAGGCGCCAAGGCCTTAACGGGGTAATCCCTCCCCCACGAGCCTGTCTGAAGAGCATCTTCTCCTTACAGAAACCAACAAAAACAGTCTGGAGAATTCACCATCAATCACTAGTTCACTTGTGGAAATGGGTTATGTGGTGTTTGGGGAAGAAGAAAAGATGAAATGTTGAAGTCAGTGCACTAGGGAGGGGAAGAAAAGTAACCTGAGGAAGGATTCAGAAAATGAGAGAAGGGAGGAAAAAGGAAGAAAATTAAAGGAAAGGAAGGAAGGTAGATAGGAAGGAGGGGGAAAAAGAAGAAAATAACAAGAACAATCCTGGGAATGAGTATTATTAATTCAAAAGTAATGCTTTACATGACATTTATGGCCACTGGAAGCGGTTCTCCTCCTGCGTGTGCTAGCTGCTGTATTCATTTTACCCATTTAATCCGAAGCAGCCTTATAGAGTGTAGGTACTAAAATCGTCCCCATCTATAGATGAGCAAGCTGCAGCTTTGGGAGGTAAGTGAACTCCCCAAAGTCACCCTGATGCTAAGAGGTGGAACCAGAATTTAAATCCAGGTAACCGTCACGGTTGTGGAAGAAATAGAACTTCTTAAATACCTTCCTGACCTACTGGCAGATTCTTCCCAGCTTATCATTAATAATAATATATTATTTTGCATCCTTTTGTTAATTGCATGTTTAAGGAGAAAGTGCATGAAAATGACTGTCATAAATGAAATATTTGGATACTTAGAACTTTCACAGTTCCTTTCTCCTTTTCATGGTAGGGTTTAATGGCCAAAGATGACATAGTCAGTGTAGACGTCCATCCAGAACAGTTTAAGACAGGCATGGCTAATATGAAGGTTGTATGTTACAGGAGAAGAGCCGGTATTGTTGAGCTTCTCAGATCACTATCAGTATCACCTAGATATTGCTAGAATGTAGAAGTTTGAATTTGGGGGCCTAGCTACCTAACAGAAATGATGTAAGACACAGGCTGTATTTGGGAATATATGCTGAACCCAGGAATTGAAAATCATATGCCTCCAGGGCAGAGGCTGCTGGTGGGTGACTGTGTGAGTTGAGGCAAGTCAGGAGAGCTCTGAGCCAAATGGAACCAATTAATGTACACTTGGATGTGGACTTAAGGTTTGTTTACCAAGTTCATTCCCTGGTGGGGGGAGTCAAGTTTCTTGATCCATCTTGTTTGTGATTTAATTTGCGAATTATCTTTTTAAAAAGGTTGTAAGAACTTTGGACTAAACTGCAGAAAACCAGATTTTATGTGCCCATTGCATGCAACTAAGGAAATATAAAGTTGTGCTAAATTTACGTGCTAAATCTTCACCTGTTTTGAATTTGTAGTTTGGACTGATGTTACTTTCTAGAATAAGTGCAGGGAGTTTGTGTTGTAGTTAAGGCTGACCATGGGAGGTGGCAGGTATGGGGATAGTGAATTCCATCATGTGCAATCACGGAATTTCCTCTTCCCTACTGAAACTCTAGTTGTCATCAGTAAGGGATTTACAGGAAGAAACTCTGCTTGTCTTTCCCACACCTACTTTTCTGGCTTTAAATACGGCAGTGCATTTGGGTCTGCTTCCTCAGAGATGAAATGATTGAAAAGTGTGTTATTTGTACCATGCAGTTATAATCACAAAGGTTATTCATGTGAGTATTATGAAAATATATTTTCTAATAACTCTGAATCATGGTTGGTTGGGTGGACCATGTGTAGGTCAATCTTCGATTGAAGCTGGTGAGTGGAAGTAATGAAAAATGAGTCTTATTTGTCTTAGACCCAAAGACAATTTATTTAAGACGACTGGTCCTCAGGAAGGGATTGGGGTGGGCTGGGGGGTATTAGAATCACTTATTTACTCATGGCCCTTGTCCCTCATGATGCTGTACTCCAGGATCAGGGAGGGAACCATTTGCCCACCATGTGTATTTTTAAATGTTTTCCACTTGATTCTCTCTTGCTCTAAACTACTCCTTCAGGCATGGATGTAATTATTTGAAAGTATTCATTAAGTGCCTTTCTGCTTCTTAGAAATACAAAGAATGTTGTTATTCAGAGACTTGTGATAGTTTTTATTGACGAGCTAATTGACTTGTAAAGAGGAACAGCCTTACTTAAAATAAAGAAATGGCTCTGTTTGACTAGCGAGGTGTGACCTCATGACCCTGATTAATGAATCGGTCATGTAAAAGTTCCTTGCTTATCCAGTGTTTGCTTGTGTTTCTTAGAATGCTATACAGTCAACAGTGATGGAGAAGGCACGCTTAAGATGGTGGTGTGTCAGCTTGCAGGGGACTTGCTGAGGGAGTTGGTAGCTCTGAGTTGTGTCTATCAGCATCTTGTTCTGCTGACTTCTGTGGAGCAAATCATCCCCAAATTTAGCCACTTAAAACCACAATAATCATTTATTTTGCTCATGAATGTGTAATTTGGACAGGCGCTGTGGGGTAGCTGGGGCAGCTCCCCTGGGCCTAACGGATCCACTTGAAGGTGGCTTCCTCGCACACCTGGCAAGCTGTTGCTGGGTGTGAGCTGGGAGCAGAGCTGGGCTGGCTTTCTTGCTCCCTCTCCTTCTAAACCTCTCTTGGGCTGTTAAGCTTCCTTACGGCCTGGCGGCTGGATTCCAAGACCCAGTGTTGCAGAAACAGGAAGTGGAGGCTGCCAGTTTCTTCCAGTTAAACTGGAAGGCATGTGGTCTGGTCCCATCCACTTGAAGTGAGAAGCGTCAAAGAATTTACAGCCGTCTTTAATCTACCACAGATCAAAATGAATTATTTACCTTTGCCTCTCTGGCTTTTCCATGATGTTTCTTTGCCTTCATGGTCCTCTCTTGCTTTTTGGAAAAATTCATGCATTCTCAATAGGGACAATCATTGTTTTTTTTTTTTTTTTGGGGGGGGGGGGGGGTGGGGAGGGGTGGGGGAATGCCAGGAAAGCTTAGATATTATAACGGCAGGTCTGTGTCATGGTACATAAACAGACGAACAGTATATCTGTAGTATTACAATGTTATGGTGGGGGGAGGCAATTAAGAAAAAAGAAATGTTTAAAAAGCCTCCTTAGCGGGGCAATAATGAAAAACAGAGTTGAGAAACAGTGCTTTACTTCTAGGCCCAGTTCTGTTGTTCTCTCTTCCATGAGGACATCCCCAGCCCAGTCCCAGCAATCAAAATTAATTGTTCCCTTTTGATACACTTATATCCACTTCATTTGTGCATCTTCAGTGTACTTAAGCTGGGGTGTGATGTCTCTCTCTTTCTCTTACCAGATTGTGAGCGTTCTTAGGTGCATAGATCATCTACCAGTGGAATGCCTGTAATTGATATTTAGTGAATTGAATTTAAAATACTACCATGTGAACTGTGGTCTGTGGTTGGTGGCAAGGCCCCAGGATGTGTAAGTCCATTGAGGGTGGTGGGCCACACTTGTGGAAGATGTTTGTGTGGGACGTGGTGGGAGGTGTGGGGGGTGGGCAACATGGGAATCCCAGGGGTTTCTGTGTAATATTTTTGGTAATCTAAGCACCTCTTAAAATATATTTATATATATATAAATTAAAAAAAAAAAAAAAAAGTGGAAACAGAGAGATGGAGAGGTGAAGAATTTTCTTGTTTATTGTTTGTCAGTTTTTGTTTACTATTATTATTGAAATAATGAAAATACTCTAATAATGATTGAAATGATGAATGCACAACTATGAGATTATACCAAATACTATTATTGTACACATTGAATGAATTGTATACTTTATTAATATGTACCAATAAAATAGATTTGTTTAAATAAAAAAAAAAAGAAAGAAAGAAAGAAAAAAAAAATCACCCCTTAGCAGTTACCTTTCAATCCCTCTATCTATCCCCTGATATACAGATTTGCTAATCTATTTCCATCTCTGTAATTTATTTGTATAAATGGAGTCAAACAATGTTCAGTACTTTGTATCTGGTTTCTGTCACTTATGATAATTCTGTTTTTCACAATTGAAGAATATTAATATATTACTGTTCACTACAGTCCATAGTTTGCTGTAGGTGTATTTTAGCTTAGATATTACACTATTATTAACATTTTGTAATATTAATGTGCACTTGTTCTGATTCATTGAAGAACATTCTTATATTTATACTAATAATGACACTCATCATCTACAACAGTGTTCATTATGCTATACAGTCCCATGTTTCATCCTTTAGCATTACTTCTAGTGGCATACACAACCCTAAGCTTTCCCTTTCAAACACAATCATACCCCCCATAGGCACTGCTAATGACATCCACTCTAATGTGCTATCATCATCTCTATTCCGAGCATTTACAACCAACTTTATTACCAATTCTGCATAAATTAAGCCACTGCTTGCCATTCACTATCCTCATTATGTTTTCTGGTGACCAATCTTCTACCTGTTAACTCTAAAAGTTTGCTTATTATATTTAGTTCATATAAGTGGGATCATACCATATTTGCATTTTTGTGTCTGGCTTATTTCACTCAACATAATATCCTCAAGGTTC